>JAJKFI010000133.1:1390495-1434397 GCA_029204185.1 Lerista edwardsae | reverse complement strand
GTGTCCCTTGTGCTGGCCAAACTGTGCTGGCCTAACTGTGCTGGCCTCACTCCAGGTTAGGATTGCGCTCGCAGATGGCAGGTGAAACTGACACTGTGGTGTCGCTACAGCATATGCCACCTAGGGTGAAAGAAGATTTTGGAGTGCCCACCTCCACGAAGAAATAAAATTTAACTAAGTAAATAACCACTCAAAAATTCCAGGCTTTCCATACTAACCGAATGACACCTTCCGTTTCATTAACAAATCTTTAAGTGCCAATTAATGTAGCAATTCAGACATTGGATGAACCTTTCCAAAGATGGGCTTTTGAGTCCTAACTTCACCCTCCCCCCCCCCATTCCTGGACTCATCTCCAGGAATCGCCCATCTCCAAATACAACAGGCACTGCTGTTTCAAAACAGGAACGTAATTTTTCTGGCCAAAAATCTCACCTCCGACTTCTACACATGAGTAAAACTTGCTCTGGGAGTCTCACAAAAAAAAAAATTGGGGAAAAGGAATTTAATATCTGAGCCAAGCATGGAAAAATCAGATATTTGGGAACCTGGAGATTGTCACAATGTTAGTCATTTTTTTAACACTCTCTTGTCTCCACCCAGAGGTATTTACTTATCTCTGCTTACAAAGAAACCTTTGTCTGTTAGTAACGAAACCACGGATTATGGGCAGAGTCCGGAAACCCTTGTTGCAGTTTCACACCACACACTCCAGAACTGGTAGAAACTGGCATTCCGTCTCTCCATCTCCAAATTCAGATAGAGCACCTGCGTGTCCTTGAGGTGCTCAGCTTCCCAGCTTGTTAGTGCAATCTGTTACACAGTAGCTGGACTCCCTTTAGTTAGTGTAACATAAGCAGGCAAAGTTTCTCACGGGAAGCGCTGGCTAGCAAACATCCACTTTCTAATGAGATCATGATGTTCAAAGGGTTACCCCATTGGTTAACTTGGGGCACAAGGGTCTTCAGGTACCCACCTACCAGACCTGCTCTGGCTACACCCCTTTGTTCCCATATAACTTGTATTTTTTACTGTGTGCGCATTATTACTCTTACTGTTACTGAGACTGAGACTAAGACTGTAATTCAGAATGTAACAACATGCGTTGAAAAGCCGCTTGTAAGCGGCAAGCCTTCGCCGGCTTTCGCTGACCGGCAAATAGAACTTCTCATTTTCTTGCTATCGCTACTGTAATCAATAAAAGACTTTGTTATTGAAATGTAGCGATCTCTTCGTTCCTCCGCTCCGATCGCGCTAGGCAAGCGCTGAATGGGTCCACAAGCCCCCAACTCTGCTACAAACAATCCAAACAAACAACAGGTTATGGAAGATTCAGCCGTAACCCTGCAGGGGTTTGCCGCGGACCCGATCCACGGAGCAGAGACTGAATTGTGAATGTGGCTGCACTCCTATACTCGCAGACGTCCTGACAGATGTCTGATGAGGAAGGAGCTACCGGTGGAGTCAAGGAGGAGACAGAGGAAGTCAAGGTAGAAGACCTCGGTGACGAGGCGGGGGAAGAGGACGTTGGCGACTCAGGAGAACCCGAGCAATCCGGGGAAAGTGAGGAGAGCGACTCGGACGATCTCGGACCTCTCTTACCCCCACCGGGGGGGGGTTCCCGACGGCCAAGCACCAGTCCCGCCACCGCCGCCGCTCGTCCCAGGACAAGGTCCTTTCATCCCTCTGATACCACCTCAAGTTCCACCGTTGCAGCCCGCTGCGCCCGGAGCCGGGATGGCGCAGCAACCTCCCGCCGCCCCGACGGCGCCTTTCATTGCCATTCCGCTTCTCAATGACAGCAACTATGTGCAATGGGCACACAAGATGCGGTTGCTGCTGGAAAGGGACGACCTTTGGCAACGCACTCAAGCGCTTCCCACGAACCCTGCAGAAGAAGCAGCTGACAGGAAGGCAAAAGCGACCATCGGTCTTGCAATCTCTGAGGAACTCTTAGTTTATGTTCGCGATCTTGGACATGCTATGGACTATTGGACCACATTAAGAGAGTTGTTTGCACGTGCATCCCTGACTTCCAGCATGGTTCTGACGCGCAAGCTGTGGAGATGGCGTCTTGAACCGGGAGGGAACTTGCGGGTCCACCTAAGAGCAATGCAGCAAAACCTCAAAGATCTTGAGGCAATCGGGGAACGTGTCGAGGAGAGGCTCAAAGTTTTTGCGATCCTCAATTCCCTGGATGAGACTTGGGACATGTTTACCCTGACTTTGGAATCCATCCCTGCAGCACAACTGACTGTCACCCTTGTCGTCGCACGGCTTCTCGAGGAAGCGGACAAAAGGAAAGACAACCAGAGGGAGCGAGAATTCCGAAAGGGGAAAAACAACATTCCTGGGAAAAAGCAGCAGCAGCCCAAGAATGAGTCCCAGGCGCAAGTGTGCGCCAGTGCGAGACAGTGCTATGTGTGCGGATCAACTCAACATCTCGCATACCAGTGTGCCAAGAAGAAAGGAGGCTCTAAAAAGGAGAAAAAGCCCCAAGGTAAGCAGGGCACGGGGCAAGGACAGTTTCCAAAGCCCCATGCACAACATCCCAAAGCGAGTATCGCTTTCGTGGGCTCAACGGAAGGTAGGCGCACGCGAGGATCCTGGTTGTTGGACTCGGGAGCAAGCCACCATATCGTAACTTCCGCTGACTTACTCACGAGCAGGTGCGAGACAGATCGTGAAACTGTCGCACTCGCAAATGGGACGACAGCGCCAGTAATTTGCGCTGGAGAGGTTTTCCTGCCACAACTGCAGACTACCTTGAAGAATGTGCTGTGTGTGCCAACAATGTCGAGGAATCTGCTTAGCCTTGGCACCCTCCAAGGAGATGGATTTAAAGTGACTTTCCAAGACGACGTCTGCACACTTGAGAGGGGGAATCTTTGTGTGGCTGTCCCCCGAGTGTATCGGCTGTTCGTGCTTGGAGCGGAGACAACAGGGAATCAACAGGCAACTGTGTGCTTCAATCAACCAAGGCACCGATCCTGTGGACATTTGTGGCACCTTCGATTGGGACATCTAAATCATGACTATGTGAGGAAGACAGCTGAACTTGTGCACGGAATGGACTTAAAAGATTGCGATGCTTTTGTGGACTGTGATGTGTGTAAACTGACTAAATCGCATCGCGCATCCATCCCGAAGTTCAGCAACCGCCAGACTCAAACCCCCTTACAGCTGGTGCATATGGACTTAATCGGCCCTATGAAGAAGACAGCAGGGGGGGCGCAATACGTTCTTACGCTCGTGGACAATGCGACGAGGTATTGTTTTGCATATTTATTGCGCCAGAAGTCTGAAGCTGCTAATAAAATCCGCAATTGGGTCAGGTGGGCGGAAAAGCGGTTTGGCCATCATCTAGTGGCGATCCAAACCGACCGGGGAGGTGAATTTCTGAGTAGGGAGATGTCTCAATGGTTGGAAAGGCAGGGCATCACCCACCGACTCACCGCCCCCCGCACCCCAGAACATAACGGGGTAGCGGAGAGGAAAAACGGTGAGCTCCAGGGCATGGTCAGAGCGCTGATGGAGCAGTCAAAACTACCCAAAGGGTTGTGGGGAGAAGCGATGAAATATTCTGTATTTATTTCAAATCGAGTTTACCACCGTTCGATTGACGGGGTCCCCTACACCAAGCTATTCGGCAAACCTCCCAATCTTGCATTTCTAAAGACGTTTGGATCATACGCCTTTGTACATGCAGATCGGGAAACACGCAGAAAAGATGACCCGCGTGCCAGGCGGCTGCAGTTTATTGGGTTTGAACCGAATTGCAAAGCGCTCAAATTTCTCAATCCTGACCACAAAACTGTCACAATATCTAACTCTTATGATTTCTCTGAGCAAAGTTTGCTGCCAGATCATGCTGACAGAACAGTCAGCATCCCCACACAAGCTGCAGAGAATGGGGGGGAGGCAAGATTAGAAAGCTCTCCCGATCATCCAGCATCACCTCTGCCACCTCCTGCCACACCAGCACGCCCTGACAGGCTGCTGGAAGGGGGGGGGCCACTCCAGGGTTAGATACAAGCACGTCTTCAGAGGAAGCTACACCGGAACAAACTGTTCCGACCAGACGCATCCTTCCTCCAAGGGCTTTGCGTGGGGTCCCACCCCAAAGATTAACCTACCAGGTAGAGGTAGGAAAGGTACCTCAGACATACCAAGATGTAATGGAGCTACCGCAAGCCCAGAAGGAAGAATGGCTACAAGCTATTCGGACTGAATTAAAGGCAATGCACGACTTAAGAGCCTTTGAGCCAGCAACATTACCAGCTGGAAAACACGCGATTGATTCCAGATGGGTGTTTGTTCTCAAGGATAGGGAAGGTGCTGAGCCGTTAAAGAAAGCCCGTTTAGTGATCCGTGGCTGTAAACAAATTCCAGGTGTAGATTTCGAGGAAATCTATTCACCCACACTCTCAGCCACCACGCTACGCGCCGCGCTTGCCGTAGCAGCCAGCAAAGGTTTCCAAGTTCACCATTTTGATGTTGGGACGGCTTACTTGCACGCAGACCTGCAGGAAGAGGTATACATCACAATACCTCCAGGTGTGCAAAGCGATTACTCACATTTTCGACTCAGGAAAGCGGTTTATGGTCTGAAACAAAGTGGGAGGAGCTGGCACTTATGCCTTAAAGAGCAGCTGCAAAAATTGGGGTTCAGCCCCTCCACAGCTGATCCATGCCTTTTCAGAAGGGGAAAAGGAGAAAAATTATGTGTTCTGTTATGTTTTGTTGATGATTTGCTGGTCCTCGCAAAGACAACACAACAGATCAATCAGATCACACTACAACTTCAAAAGGCATTCACACTTAAATGTCTTGGTCCTGTCAGTCAATACCTAGGGGTGGAGATCGAACGCACAGCTGACAGTTCCGGTTTTCTCCTCAGTCAGGAGAAAAAGATCCACGATCTACTCCAGACATGGGGCATGCAAGACTGCAAGGTTGTATCAACTCCAATAGTGGTGGGGAGAGGGGAAAAAGCAGAAGAGTCTGCACCATTTCCAAACCAGAACATGTTCCTTTCACTGCTGGGTTCACTCACACATCTAGCGTGCTGGACGCGCCCAGACATTAGCGTTGCAGTCAATCACCTGAGCAGAAAAGCTGCAAATCCCACACAGGCAGATTGGATAGCCTTGAAACGCATCCTCAGGTACTTGAAAGGCACAAGTAGCCACAGATACTACATCACCCCAAAAGGAACACTGCAATTGGAAGTTTTTGCAGACAGTGACTTTGGGGGGAATGACACAAGGAGATCCACCACAGGCTATGCCATACGCCTTGGGAATTGCGTGATAGATTGGGGGTCACACAAGCAAAAGACTGTCGCGTGTTCTACTCTAGAGAGTGAGTACACAGCACTAAGTCATGTGACCAACTACCTACACATGCTCAGGCAATTGATGTCGGATTTGGATGCTCTACAAACAAATCCAATCCGGATCTGGATGGACAACCAGTCCGCAATCCAGATTGCTGGGTCAGAACGAATCCGGATGCACTCTAAGCATGTTGACATAAAGCATAAACATGTCAGAGAGGCAGTCCAAAACGGGGACATTAACGTGCTTTACTGTCCATCGCAGGAGAACATCGCGGACATCCTGACCAAAGCACTTCCTGCACCACAATTCAAACAAGCAGTTCAAATGTTAGATTTGGCGCCAAAGGATGACTTCCGAGACGTAATGGGGGGGTGTTGCAGTTTCACACCACACACTCCAGAACTGGTAGAAACTGGCATTCCGTCTCTCCGTCTCCAAATTCAGATAGAGCACCTGCGTGTCCTTGAGGTGGTCAGCTTCCCAGCTTGTTAGTGCAATCTGTTACACAGTAGCTGGACTCCCTTTAGATAGTGTAACACAAGCAGGCAATGTTTCTCACGGGAAGCGCTGGCTAGCAAACATCCACTTTCTAATGAGATCATGATGTTCAAAGGGTTACCCCATTGGTTAACTTGGGGCACAAGGGTCTTCAGGTACCCACCTACCAGACCTGCTCTGGCTACACCCCTTTGTTCCCATAAAACTTGTATTTTTTACTGTGTGCGCATTATTACTCTTACTGTTACTGAGACTGAGACTAAGACTGTAATTCAGAATGTAACAACATGCGTTGAAAAGCCGCTTGTAAGCGGCAAGCCTTCGCCGGCTTTCGCTGACCGGCAAATAGAACTTCTCATTTTCTTGCTATCGCTACTGTAATCAATAAAAGACTTTGTTATTGAAATGTAGCGATCTCTTCGTTCCTCCGCTCCGATCGCGCTAGGCAAGCGCTGAATGGGTCCACAAGCCCCCAACTCTGCTACAAACAATCCAAACAAACAACAACCCTGTCTTCCTGCCCCTTGGCACGGTTCCCAATGTGGGCGATTTGACCAGCTTGCTCTATGATTTTTAATACAATTTGGGCCGATTCAGAGAGCAAGGTTTGCCAACCACCTGAAAAATGCGTGTCTGCGTGTGGCAGGCTGCGCAACCAAGATCTGCCCACATTTTGTATTTACAAAACATATTTTGGCATTTTGTATTTGCTGAGCGCAAGAGCTGCCAACGTCCCAATCGTTGCTCTGAGTTTATGTCCCTCTTTTTTTCCCCATTAGGGAGTTTCTGCATTAGGGAGTTTTCCCCACTAGGGAGTTTCTCATCACCCGCCATGAGGGCCAGAAACTTAAGTTCACAGCAAAACAAACACAGAATGCAACACTTGTATCCACTGAAACAGGAACCCAGCATCAAGTTGCAAGTAACAAATTTAATGTTACATTTTTTTTTCTTACCTGTTACTGGGAGAGCCAGCTGGGAACTGTTCAGAAGATTCTGAACTGGGACACAGGCTGTGCTGGCCAAACAAAAAGTGATGGAGGTAGCAAAATCACCCACACTATGGAAACAAACAAGGGAGGAAAAAAGGGTGAAATCCTTATGCCCTTTGTCTTGAAACGCCCCCAATTGAAGACCTGCAGCCCCTTAAATCTTGAATAAGTACTGCGTCCTTTTCCAAATAAATTCCAGCCTCTGTACCCCATGGATTTCTTCCTCCCAGCCCCCCCCCCAAACAGGATCTTTTCCTCCCCCACAGACCAGTTTGATACTCCCATTTTCATACCCGGAGTCTCAAACAATACAGCTTGTCTCCAAATTCCAGGTACCCCACCTCCCTCTTCTCCACCCTAACTAAATCCTGAGGTCCGCCCCTGCCCCCCCCCCCAAGCCTGAGGCCCACGGTCTCCTGCCCTCTTTCCTCCTTCCCTCTTGCCAGTTCAGAGTCTCAACTGCATCTTAAATAACTCCCCCCTTCCCGGTGCTGTTTCTCTCCCACTTCTGCACATCTTCCATAGCCAGGTGTGGGTGGACAGCACCCCCCCTTCCCCCCCCTATTGCAGATGGGGTGGTGGAGGAGAAACAGCAGCCCCCCTCTTACTCCCGGTTTTTGGGGGGAAGCATTAGCCCCCTTCCCCATTGCAGCTGGAGGGGGACAGCAGCTCCCACCCTCCCGTTCCAGCTAGGGAGGGGAAACAGCAACACCCCTTTCCCCATTGCGGGGGGGGGGGGCAGCAGCTCAGCTGGGGGGCAGCATTGCCCCCTTCCCAATTGCACCTGGGGGGGAACAGCAGCCCCCACCCTCTCCCTCCAGCTGTGGGGGGAACAGCAGCACCCCGTCCCCCCAAGCCACCCCCAATGCACCCCTTCCCCCCATTGCAGCCGGGGAGGGGGAATAACAGCCCCCCCCTCCACACACTCCCACCTGCAGCTGCTCGGCCTTCCTGGCTCCCCGGTTGCCGCTGGAACTCCCCCCACCCTCCAACACACATGCACATCATAGATCCCGCCAGCTCCCAGCGTGCCAGAGCGGCCGCCGCTCACCAGCAGCGCCTCTCTGCCCTTCGCCCCGCTCTACGGTTTCATTGTCCCCAGGCCGGGCTGTGACCATAGAGCGCCGAGAAGGGGCTAGAGCGTCACCACCAGCCCTGCACATCCGGCCCAGCTGTTCTTTTGTGCGGGGGCCCCGTCCTTGAAGCTCCCCCTAGGGGGCAGAAGTGGAAACTGCCTCTAGAAATTATTGCAGCCCAGTTCTTGATTTCACCCCAGGCCATTTAATAACTGCATATTAAAAAATTATAGATTTTTATATAAAATTATATACTTATGTGTGTGGGTATGTATATATACCCACAACAATTGCTATACTATATTTATATTTTAAATATAAATATAAAATGCAAAATGCATTCAAAAAAATTTTCTTTTTGCAAATTCAGATCTTACTATAAACTAGATCTCAAGCATTTCCCTTCAGATCAGCCTTGCATTGCCCCCATTTAATGCAGTTAATGGGGAACCATTGTCTTCTTCCACACGCCAATCAAGGCAGCATTCATTGTACTTCACATCACAATGGCTGCATCACAATGGAAATCACAATGGAACATCACAATGGAAACTAAAACTTTATTTCCTCCATTCCACAGACCTGGGCCTACACCTTTCATAGCTATTTTTCTCCCCGCCCCTTTCTCTATCCCGGTGTTTCTCAAACTGTGGGTCGGGACCCACTAGGTGGGTCACAAGCCAATTTCAGGTGGGTCGCGAAGAACCTAGAGCAGCCGTAGTTGAAAATATGGGAAGATGGGGCATTGGAAAGGCGGAGGGCTGTGTGGTGGTTTTGCTCTTATCAAGGTTGTAAATAGGCTTTCCCACCCCACTTTCTGATGCACTGTGCTATTGGAAGGTGACTGAGAAATTACCCCAAGGGAGGTTTTTTAAAAATGGCTTCTGCAATATTAACTTACGCACTGCATTGCTTAATTTATTTATTGCATTCACAACAGCAATAAAAAAATAGCAATAAAAGCAAGGCAGCTAACAAGCAATCAAGATTCAGAACAATAAAATGCAGCAATAGACACAGTCAGGGGAGAAAGCAGATCACAAACAGCGGAAAAGAAGCAGCACAAACAATTAGTTTCCAATCCGAAACACTTTGCAGAGAAGGTCGATCAGATTCGGCACGACTTGGACGCCACTGTGGGCATTTCTAGTGATGTCCCTGGGGAACCTGTCTATCCCATTATTTGGGATTCTTTTCAGCTTGTTGAACCTGAGGATGTGGACAGGATTCTCTGCAGTGTGAGACCTGCTGCTTGCCCGCTTGACCCTTGCCCAGCATGGCTACTTAGAGCTGCCCGGGAAGGGCTGGCCGAGTGGACGGGGAGGGTGGTGAATTCATCTCTGAGGGAGGGGGTGCTGCCGCCTGCTTTGAAGCAGGCGATGGTTCGCCCCCTCCTGAAGAAACCCTCCCTGGATCCCACTAATCTAAATAACTTTCGGCCAGTCTCAAATATCCCATTTCTGGGCAAGGTGATTGAGCGGGTGGTGGCGTCCCAGCTGCAGAGGGTACTGGAGGAAACAGATTATCTGGACCCATTCCAATCTGGCTTCAGGCCAGGGTTCGGGACGGAGACTGCCTTGGTCGCCTTGGTGGATGACCTACGCCGAGGCATGGACAGGGGGAGTGCGACCCTGTTAGTCCTGCTGGACCTCTCAGCGGCCTTCGACACCATTGACCATGGTGTCCTTCTGGGTCGGCTGGCTGGGTTGGGGCTTGGAGGCACTGTTTTGCAGTGGTTCCGCTCCTTCCTGGCTGACAGATCCCAGAAGGTGGTGCTGGGGGACGCTTGTTCGGCACCCCGACCTCTTAAGTTTGGGGTGCCGCAAGGGTCTATCTTATCCCCCATGCTATTTAACATCTACATGAAACCGCTGGGAGAGGTCATCCGGGGGTTTGGGGTGGGGTGTCATCAATATGCTGATGACACCCAACTCTATCTCTCCTTTCCCCCTGATTCTGAGGAGGCAGTTGAGGTCCTGAATCGTTGTCTGGAGGCAGTTGGGGGCTGGATGCGGGCGAACAAGCTGAAATTAAATCCGGATAAGACAGAGGTGCTCTTGGTCCGGAAATCCACAGCTCGGGTATTGGATTATCGCCCTGCTCTGAATGGGGTTGCACTCCCTCTGAAGGAGCAGGTTCGCAGCTTGGGGGTTCTCCTGGATTCACAGCTGCACCTGGAGTCTCAGGTGTCGGCGGTGGCCAGGGGAGCCTTTGCTCAGCTTCGGCTGATCCGCCAGCTGCGACCGTACCTGAGCTGTGCGGACCTGGCCACAGTGACCCACGCCCTAGTGACATCTAGGTTAGATTATTGCAATGCGGTCTACGTGGGGCTGCCTTTGAAGACGGTCCGGAAATTACAACTAGTACAGAACGCGGCTGCTCGGGTGGTTGCTGGGGCACATCGGTTTGACTCTGTCGAGCCGCTGCTTCGGCGACTGCACTGGCTGCCGGTTCTGTTCCGGGCCAAATTCAAAGTGCTGGTGTTGACCTTTAAAGCCCTTTACGGCTCGGGCCCAGGGTATTTGAGGGACCGCCTCCTTCCATATAATCCGACCCGTACTCTGAGGTCATCTGGGGGGGCTCTTTTGACTGTGCCGCCACCAGGAGAGGTGAGAGGGGTGGCGGCCAGCAGGAGAGCCTTCTCGGCGGTGGCACCCCAACTTTGGAATACCCTCCCCTTAGAGCTAAGAACTGCTCCCTCGTTGGCGGTATTTCGGCGGGGACTGAAGACCTTCTTGTTTAAACAGGCTTTTAGTTGCTGACAGGCTGGCTGGTCTTGTATTTCTTGTATTTTTTATTTTTTTTTGCACTCGATCCAGGGGATATATTTGTATATTACATTTTTATATTGTTTTTAATCACTGTTTTTAAATTATGATGTTTTTATTCTGTTTTTTAATTGTTTTTGTATTGCCGCCTTGAATGCCTTTTTAGGCAGAAAGGCGGGGTAAAAATCTTTAAAATAAATAATAAATAAATAAATAATCCAAAAGTTCTCCCCACGAAACACGAGACAGATCACTCTAGTCTAGTCCTATCTCTACGGCGCCAATCTTTCTTCTCTCCTCGAGCCCCGCCTTTCCCCTCCCGCCCTGGCGGAGAGCGGACCAATCAGAGCAGCCGTGGAGGAGATAGAGGGGAGCGCCTAGCAAGGCAGGGTTCTAAGCTTGGGCGCCATCTAGAGGTTTAACGGTAGAGGAGCAGGCAAAAGTAAGCTGGAGGTTTCTCTAGGGCCTCAAGGCAGTCAGACCCATTACCATAGCTTGGTAGAGGCCATGCTTTGCAGGCAGAGGGTTTTATCTCCAGTTAAAGGACTGCAGAACTGGGAGAAGCAGCTTCCAGTCTAAATAACAGTGGGTCAGTTTCAATGCTGATGATGAATGCTGGGGAGAATGAATGGTCAAGAGAGGGGCAGCCCATTGATGAGACTGGTGGAAATGGCTGCTATGAGCGGCAGACAGGCAGGGGGGCTGCAGTCTGGGAGTGGGCTACCCTGCACCCCCCCCAGCCACCTCCCTCGTCACCCCACCTGACAGCTGCCCTGTCGTCGTCTCCCCCCACGCTGTCCTTGGAGAGAGCTCGGCAGACCCTCTCTTCCAGCTCTGGGGCTGAGAGTTCCAGCCGTGCCTTTCGCATTTGGAGTGGGGGCTCCAAAACTGGCTGCGTGGGTCGGGCATGGGGAGTGGATTCTGCTCCCAGAATCGGGGCCCTCTGGCCAGTTTAGAAGTCGCAGCAGCAGTGGAGGAATTGAGGAGGGGGACGGGGGTGCGTGCTGACAGGGGGGGAAACTGGGTGCAAATTTGGATCACGTTCAGACCAGACTGGAGGCCGAGGGGCTTCTGCATGCAACAACCCTCTGGCATTTTGGGCATTCCCAATCTTCCAATTAATTCAGCCCTGCTTGGAGGTTTGTTCTCTGCTTTTATGCTGGTCCCAGAATTTGTATCTTATTTTCAGCATATAATAAGAGCATAAAGGTCTTACATTACGTAAGAACATAAGAAAAGCCCTGCTGTATCAGGCTGAGGGCCTATCCAGCTTCCTGCATCTCACAGTGGCCCACCAAATGCCTCAGGGAGCACACAAGGCAACAAGATGCCTGCATCTCATTGCCACTCCCCTGCATCTGGCATTCAGAGACCTCTAAACCCCAGAGGCTGCATAGAGTCGTCATGGCTTGTAACCTGCGATGGATTTTGCCTCCATCAATCCGTCCAATCCCTTTTTAAAGGCATCCAGGCCAGATGTCATCACCACACCCTGTGGCAAGGAGTTCCACAGACAAATGACATGCTGGGTAAGAAATACTTCCTTTTTTCTTTTCTAAGTCTCCCGCCAGTCAATTTTATTGGATGAGTCCTAGTTCTGGTGTTTTGTGAGAGGGGAAAAAAAATCCCTTTATCCACTCTATCCCTCCCATGCATAATTTTGTTATGTCTTAGTCATGTCCCCCCTCAGGTGCCTTTTTTTCTAAAGAGCCCCAAACGCTGTAGCCTTTCCTCATAAAGGGAGGTGCCCCAGCCCAGTAATAATTTTTGTCGCTCTCTTCTGCACCTTTTCCAGTTCCACTATGTCCTTTTTTGAGATGTGGCGACCAGATCTGTACCATCGATTTGTACAATGGCATAATAATATTGGCCGTTTTATTCTCAACCCCTTTTTTAATTACCCGAAGCATGGAATTGGCCTTCTTAATTGCTGCCGCACACTGGGTCGACCCCTTCATCAAGTTGTCCACCAGCACCCCAAGATCTCTCTCCTGAGCTGTCAACAGACACAGTGAAAATTGCCCATTGAGCCCCACTCTCTGTTTCCTGTTCCAGTTGGTTGATGTGATTAGCCCCTCCAGCCCTGTAATGGGGGGGGTGGGGTGTGTGTGCTCCAAAGAGGGTAGCTGACCTCTCATGTTTTTGACAGCTACGTGCCAGGCAGAAATTCAACCCAGGAAGCTATGGGAAGCCCCACTTGTTGAATTTCCATATTTTGCATAGTCCTATTTGTGTGGATCAGGCCATCAGTCAGTGGTAGAACCCCTGCTGTGTGTGCAGGCTGTTCTGGGGCCAAACCCAGGCAGTGTCTCCCCGGAGGGGCAACGAAAGACCCCCCACCCCATTCAAAAAAACCCAGCGAGGGGCTGTCAGAAGCCTGGCTGTCAGAGGCTTGACAGAAGCTGTCAGAAGGTTGAGATTCGAGTTTGCTCCCCAGCCCCCCCAAATACAGCTGCGTGGAACAAAGAGAGGGGTGGGGTGGGGTGGGGTGGGGCGGGGCGGGGTGGGGGTCCTCTGGCAGAATCCCTGGGGCCAGGAAGAACGGTGGGGGTGGGGGCGATGGTCGTGGCCTCCAGCAGCCCCTGGAGCCAGATCTCCAATTCAGGGGGAAGCAGCAAGAAACGGGATGCTTCTGGCTCTTCGATCGGGGGGCACAACATCCCCTTTCCCCCCTCTGCTTTTCCCCTCTCCTTCGTCCCCCTCTCCCCCCCCCCACCGCTGCAGAAATAGAGTGCGGCCCCTTTAAATTTACCCAGGAGCCCTTAAAGGAGCCCCAGGGGCCCCGGGGGGGAACGGCATCCCCACCCTGGCTCGCCGGAGCCCGCTCGCCTCCTTCCTCCGCTTGCAAGCGGCGGCGCCCCCCCCCCGCCTTCTTTATTTTGCAAATCGCTGGCGAAAGGCGCAATTCTGCAATTTTTCTCCTGTTTTATTGGGAATTATCAAACCTGAGCGTTGCAAAGGAGCAGAAGCCCCACAGCCAGCCAGTTGGGGGGGGGGCTGCAGCCTACAGGAGCAGCCGCCCCCGGGAAGACGCCCGTGCATCTGGGGGATGGATGCCTAGAGAGGGGGCGCAGCCGGCATGGAGCCCCCCAGCCCCCCCATCAAGAGGGAGCCCCAGGACCCAGGTGAGACAATAGACCCAGGCCTGGCCATCACCCCCCTCCCTTTCCTCTCCACGCCACCTGCTGGCCTTTGAACGCAGGAGGCGCCCCCCTCCCAAGGACCGTAGTGGGGGGGGCGTCGGAAGGGGGCGAAGTTTGCAGAGGGGAGATGAAAAGCCAAGTGGGGACGCGGCCCCTTTAAGACTCCCTCCCCCGCCACCTCCATCCTTCTGGACGCACCAGCGTGGTAAATGGCACCCCCCACCCCCAATTAAAAATATTTCTTGGTGGGGCATCAAAAAATACAAAGGAGATGCTCTATGGAAGAGTTTCTTCCTGAATAGTCCCCCCCTTCCCTGAAGATCCGCAAGCAAGGTGTGTGAAGGGGGGGAAGCGCCAGTCGCCCCCCCCCCCCCAGCCAGAAGTGGGTCTGCACCCTGATAGCTCCTCCCTCCAATTTTGTGTGATCTGTGGCTTTAAGAGGAACCCCCCCTTATCTCTTCTTCCCCCCCATCAAGTTTCTTAAAGCTGTAGAACTTCACGTCACCAGTGGGGAGGTCTTGCGTTCCCTTTGCCCCTCCCTGGGTTGCCCTCCCCAGTTGTCAATATTTAGACTGTAGAGTCCTTGGGGCAAAGACCTACCAGGCTGGCCTGTTATGTGGACATTACAAATGGTCATCCTAACCCTGTGTCTTTTCCTCCTATCCCTACTCTTTCAATTCTCCCCCCTCTCCCTCAAGAATTGGTCAGTTCCTTGCCCCTTTAATTTCTTTCCCTTTAAGAGTCCCCATGCCTCCCCCCTGCCCCTTTAAAGAGTCTTAATGCTCCTCAAATTGCATCTTTTCTCAGGTTACTTAAAGGAGTCAGCCGTCTATACCTCTGCTATCTAAACAGGAAATTGATCTAGCTCAGCTTTCAACCTGATGTTTCTAGGGAAGCTTGCATGAAAGCCACCCTTTTGCCCCTCCGTACCTGATATTCAGTGGGTAGACTGCCTCTAAACAGAGAAGCTCTGCCCCTAGCAACCTTTCCTCCTGCACGAATGGGCCCAGTGCCCTTTTGAAGCCACCACCGGCATTCCTTGGAGCAGGGAGTTCCACTGGCCAATTCATGGCTATGCTTTGAGGCTGTTCCTGTTGCCTACCGTGAATCTGTGCCACTCCAGCTCATTGGGTGACACCCCCCCCCCCGAGTCCTCATTTTATGAGGGGAGAAGAGTGTTCTAGCCACAATCTCTGTATAATATCTCTGCGTATACTTCATAACTTTATCATTTTTATGTCCCTTTGCCTTTCTTCCTTCCCTAAGCTAAAAATGTGATTGGAAGAGTTGTTTTGCTCCTACTGTCTGGCAATCAGAGAGACTGCCCCTGCCTTTGGAGGTTCTATTTAGAAGGTTTCCCCCTCTAGCAAACCGAAAGGCCTTCTCTGTGTGTTTGTCCAGAGATGTGTTTGTGTATATCTTTTTTAATTAATCGCACACAGTTCTGGTTGCCACATCTCAAAAAGGAGATAGTGGAGCTGGAAAAGGTGCAGAGGAGAGCGACAAAAATGATTACTGGGTTGGAACACCATGCTGATGAGGAAAGGCTGCAGCATTTGGGGCTCCTCAGTCTAGAAAAAAAGGCACCTGAGGGGGGACATGATTGAGGCATGGGAGGGATAGAGTCAACAGCCAGATACTCTTTTCCCTCTCTCACAACACCAGAACCAGGGGACAGCCGCTCAAATTGGGAGAATTAGAATGGATAAAAGGAAATACTTTTTTTTACCAAGCGGGTCATTAAGCTGTGGAACCCCTTGCCACAAGAGATGGTGATGGCGTCTGGCCTAGGTGCTTTTAAAAGGGGATTGAATTGATTTCTGGAGCAAAAAGGTCCATCATGGGTTACAGGCCATGATGGGTCTTGCAGTGTTTCAGAAGTAGTTACGTCTCTGACTGCCAGATGCAAGGGAGTGGCAACAGGATGCAGGCATCCTATGGTCTTGTGTGCTCCCCGAGGCATCTGGTGGGCCGCTGTGAGATACAGGAAGCTGGACTAAACGGGCCTTGGGCCTGATCCAGCGGGGCTCTTCTGATGTTCTTATGTCCACCAGGAGAATCTCCGTTTGCGGAAGAGGCGCCCGATTCTCAGGTCAGTACCGAGCGGACTCCCGGCCCCCCCCTTGCGCTCTCCTGGGAATGGGCTGTTGCGCAGGGCCCCGAAAGATCCGTCCGTCTTCCTGCCCGGGGGGGCGCAAGTACTCTGACCACTGTGAGGAGCGGGCGTCGCGTCCCGGGAAGAGCCGGATCCCTGGGCGGGACCACCGGCGCTACTACCATGAGCACTGGCGGGCCGAGTACCTGATGGACTTCAACGCGGCCCGGCACGGCATGATCTGCATGGTGTGCGGGAGCTCCTTGGCCACTCTCAAGCTGAGCACCATCAAGCGGCACATCCGGCAGAAGCACCCCTACTCCCTGGCCTGGAGCGTCCGCGAGAAGGCGGCCATCATGAGCAGCTGGGATGCCCACTTGGGCCTGGAGGCGGAGCCTGACCCGGCCGGCAGGAACCCCGGAGAAGCAGCCGACAGCCAGCCGGCCAGCCACGGTAGGGCGCGCTGCCGGTAGGGCTTGAACTGGGGGGGGGAGGGTGACGGCAGACATAATCAATCAATCAAAGAGCATTTATATACCGCTTTTCAACAAGAAGTTCACAAAGCGGTTTACAAGTAAAAATAAAGTCAATTAATACACAATAAATTATGTACTGTTATCAATACTTTTAATTATCACTGATAATAATGAAGTACGTTGTCAATATTTTTATTTATTATTGAAAATCACAATACAGTAGTGTTATCAATCCTTTTATTATTGATAATAATACAGTATTGTTATCTCAGTTAACATTATTGATAATAAATACAGTACTTTTATGTATTATTATTGATAAATAATAATAATAATAATAATAATAAAGCATTATCAATCCTTTTATTTATCATTATTGATAATAAATAACACAGTGTTTTCAATCCTTTTATGTATTACTAGCTTTTTGTTACCCGGCGTTGCCCGGGTAACTAAATTATCTTCCAGAGTTTATGAGTTTTGCACCCCTTCTCGCCCCCCCCACGCCGAGGGGGGCTGAACCCGGACTCTAACCGTGTCGGGAGCGTCACCACTCACCTCGGCGACCCCGGAAACTACGGATTCGATGCCAATTTTGGCCGTTTTCAACTGTTTTCACGTGGGGCCCCCTGTGCACCCCCACCCCCGGGGCGCTGGGGGGCCTGACCCCCGCAGTGTTTGTCACCAGGCCGCAAGGCACACACGTGCCGGGTTTGGTGCGCGTTGCTCCAGGCATTCCAGCACGGCATGGCGGATGTTTTGTTTCGCACCCCTTCTTGCACCCCACATCGAGGGGGGCCCAAACCCAGACTCCACCGACGTCGGGAGTGTCGTTGCTCGGCCCGGCGACCCCAGAAACTATCGACTCGACGCCGATTTCGGCCGTTTTCGGCCGTCTTCACGTGGGCCCCCCTGCCCCCGGGGGTGCTAGGGCCCCCCGGCCCCCGCAGTATTTGTGGCCAGGCCGCTAGGCTTCCGCATGCCGAGTTTGGTGCCAATCAGTCCAGGTGTTCCAGCAGGGCATGGCGGACATTTTGTTTCGCACCCCTTTTTGCCCCCCCCCACGTCGAGGGGGCGCTGAACCTGGACTCCAACGGCGTCGGGAGCATCGCCGCTCATCTCGACGACCCCAGAAACTGTGGATTTGACGCCGATTTCGGCCGTTTTTGACCATTTTCACGCGGGGACCTCGCGTACCCCCACCCCGGGGGCGTCAGGGGCCCCCAACCCCCGCAGTATTTGTCGCCAGGCCGCAAGGTGTATGCATGCCAAGTTTCGTGCCGATTGCTCCAGGCGTTGCGAAGCCTATGCGAAACATACATACATACATACCCACCCACCCACCCACCCACATTCTTCTTTATATATATAGATTATTGATAATAAATAATAAAGTATTGTTATCAATCCTTTAATTTATCATTATTGATAATAACACAATACTGACAATCCTTTCATTTGTTATCGATAATAAATAATAATAAAGTATTGTTATCAATCCTTTCATTTATTATTTATTGATAATAAATAATACAGTACTTATCAATCCTTTCAGTTATTAATATTGATGCTAATAAATAAAAGTAGTAGTAGAATTTCTAGATTGTTATTTTTTTCGGTCCAGCGGGTCGTGGCAGGTGGTCGTTCCAAAAGCGGACGGACCGGGTGCTACGCAGTTTGAGAAGCACTGCCTTAAAAGCAGCTCCTCGAGGAAGTCTCCAGCCCCATGGATCTGTGGGGCAGGCCCCATGAGCGAGCATTGGCCCAAGGACGGCAGCTGTGGGGGAAAAGTCACCTGCTTCCCACTTCTTTTGCAGGAGAGTTTTGCCCTGGTGGGGGCCGGCGGCGGCAGCGGGGTCCGGGGCCGCTGTCCTCTGGCGGGGGCCGCCGCCCGCCCAGCCTGGGCCTGAAAGCGGCCTCGGTGGGGGAGGCCCGGAGCTTGGAGCGGTACCTGAAGGAGTCCCTGCAGAGCTGGTTCCAGCTGGAGTTCCTGATGGACTACGACCCGCAGGGCAACCGGCTCTCCTGCATGATGTGCGGCTCCTCCTTGCCCAGCCTCAACCTGGACGACATCAAGCGCCACGTCGTGGAGGCCCACCCCAGCTCGCTCGCCTTCAGCCCCGCCGAGAAGGCCGCCATCCTGGATGCCTGGAACGCCCGCGCCGCGGAGCTGGCCGCGGAGGACGGCGGCCCCCAGGAGGCGCCCGAGGGTGAGCTGGGACCAACAAGACACGGTTAATGGTATTGTGCGCATTGCACTGTTTGTGTGCAAGGAGGGCTGGGGGGGACTGGGAATGCGGGTGGGGGGCAGAACCCTAGGCTGGTTCCCTCGCCCCCCCCGTCTCTTTCCTCTGCTGCTCCGGGCACAATCCTGAGGGCACAATCCGTTAGGCCGGCATAGTTAAGCCAGCAAAGTTAGGCCGGCTCAGTTAGGCCGGCACAAGGGCCACCGAAAAGCGCATTTGGACCACTCTCTGAGTCAGGAGGGGATGGCATTCGTCTGGCCTCTCTGACTCCGAGAGTGGTCCAAGCATACTTCATGGTGTCCCTTGTCCCGGCCAAACTTTGCTGGCCTAACTGAGCTGGCCTACCTACGCTGGCCTAACTCAAGGTTAGGCTTGCACCCTAAACTGAATTGAAATGAAAGATCCCTGCAATCTCTAGGCATTCAATCCGCCCTTCTTGTTTCTGTTCCCAGAAGCAGAATCCGACCCTGCCCCGCAGGACCTGAGCATGAAGGGAGAGGACCGGTCCCCGTCGCCGGACCGCCCCGCGGGCGAGGAAGGGTGCGACGACCTCGGTCCCTGGGACTCGGAGGAGAGCAGCCCGCCTGTGCCGGCCCGCGGCCGGGACCACCGGCGCTACTTCCAGGAGCACTGGCGGGTGGAATACCTGATGGACTACAACGGGCTGCGCCACGGCCTGGTGTGCATGGTGTGCGGCAGTGCGCTGGCCACCCTCAAGATGAGCACCATCAAGCGGCACATCCAGCAGAAGCACCCGGACTCCACGCAGCTGAGCCACCAGATCAAGTCCCTCATCGTGCAGGAGTGGAACCGCAAAGTGTCCCGCCTGGCTGACGCCGAGGACTCCTTGCCCGAGACGGACACGGAGCGGGACAAGGGTGAGGAGGCGCCCTGGGGGGGGGGGTGTCCGTGCTGGTGGCGGATAATCGGGGTTAGCACTGCTGGCCTACGAGAAAGGCACGTCCTTCCAAAGTCCTCTGGGATGCGGCCGGGAACTCTGGGAGGAAGTACAGGTGTTCCCCGGTATCCACAGTGGGGTCTGGAACCGAACCCCAGCAGAACCCCGGTGGGCATGCCTGTGCACTGGATCTTGTGGCCGTGAGTTCCACAAGTCCGTCACGCACAGTGGGAAGAAAAGGTCTCTGTCCTCTCTCCTGAATCTTCCGCTAATAGGTTTTGTTGGAAAGCTCCCTGATTCTATGACTATGGGGGAAATCTCACCCTGTACATCACTTTATATGTCTCAGGGTGCAATCCTGACCTGGGGTGAGGCCGGCACAGTTAGGCCAGCCAAGTTTGGCCGGGACAAGGGACACCGTCAAGGATGTTTGGACCACTCTCGGAGTCAGACAGGCCAGCACACAGACGTGCGCCATCCGCCCTGACTCCGAGAGGGATCCAAACGCCACTCCCTTTATCTGGCATTCTGAGGTAAAATTCTGAGATAAAATTCTGAGGTAAATATGAGGCAAATAAAGCAAAGTTTGGCCAGCACAAGGGACACCGTCAAGACCACTCTGGACCACTCAGAGTCAGAGAGGCCAGAACAAGACGTGCACCACCCTCCCTGACTCCGAGAGGGGTCCAAACGCGCTTGACGGTGTCCCTGGTGCCAGCCAAACTTTGCCAGCCTCCCTCCAGGTGGGGCCACAACCCTCAGGTTGGGAACCACGGCTTGAAAAGCACAGCTGGTGAAGCTGTGTTCAGCCTTGCTGGCCTCCTCCTTGCAGGGAGCTGGCGTTCCCGTGTGTTTCACACTTGCCTGGTGAGGATGGTTTGGGCACGAGCCTCCTGGGTGCTAGTAAGGGGACAGGCGCAGTGGATCTTTGGGTGCTGCTGGGCCCCGGCAGGCAGCGGGATGATGTAGCAGCTGGACAAAGGGTGGGATTTCATCGCTGACCGTGCTACCTTCCTGCAGAACCACAGCTTGCCCTCAAGCGGACCTCGTCTCCTGACGATTCCCACGAGGACGGGCCCACGGCGGCCGGTGGCGAGGAGGAGGAGGAGGAGGCGGCGGCCGTGGCGAGACTGGCTCCCTCCCAGCCGTCCCCCGAGGCAGCGGCGTCTCCGCTCGCCGGCACCCTGTCCCGGCGGGGCCAGCGGCGGAACTACCAGCCCCGCTGGCGGGTGGAGTACCTGATGGACTACGACGAGACGCGCCACGGCCTGATCTGCATGGTGTGCGGCGGGACGCTGGCCACGCTGAAGGTCAGCACCATCAAGAGGCACATTCTGCAGGTGCACCGCTTCTCCCTGGGGTACACGGCGCTGGAGAAACAGACCATCCTGGAAGCGTACGCCGAGAGCGAGCACGCGCCCCGTCCCGCGCCGGCTGCCCCGAAGGCCGCCAGCCCCGAGCCCCCCTGTGACGTCAAGCCCACCCCGCCGCAAGCAGGAACCGTGGCTTTGGGTTACAATCTGCCTGTATGTACGGTGTAGCCACAGGTCCAGTCCGGCCCCCGAGCGGGCTGGTTCTGGGGTTGGCTTTCTCCCCCCTTCCCCGGCAGACAGTGGAGGTCTGCCATTTTGTTGGAAGCCCTAGAACACGAACAAACTGTGTCTAACTCGGTGGCTGACAATGCCGGGATTTTTTCTGTTCTCATTTTTGCGGCCCATCCGTTTTTCGTTGGCATGTTCTGACTGATTTGAGAAAGCTTTCTGGCGTTTTGTTCCCATCCCCCTGGGTCCTGGCATGCTGCGCCCCCAAAGTTTTAGCGGGGAGGGGGGAATGGGTCAATGGCCAAGGTCCCCGGGGTAGCTAGAAGGGCAGCCAACCTCACGGCCCAGAGTCTTGCTTTGAAGTCCGAGTGCTCACTTGAGTTTGAAATGCACGGGGGTTAGATTCTGGGGCCAGTGCGGGCAGGGATATTTAAGGTCTCTGCTCCTCACGCGGGGGTGTGTGTAAACCTGTTGTAATAATTCAGCAAACAAGCTGAACGGGTAACAAGGGAACGTAACAAATGGGGGTCCTTTTTGGAATTCCCTTCATCCGTTTTTCACTTTTTTACACACACACACACACACACACACAATATTAGAGTGCAATCCTAAACTGGAGTGAGGCCAGCACAGTTTTGGCTGGCACCAGGGCCACCGTAAAGCACGTTTGGACCCCTCTCGGGATCAGGGAGGATGGCGCCTGTCTGTGTGCTGGCCTCTCCGACTCCAAGAGTGGTCCAAACATACTTGACGGTGTCCCTTGTGCCGGCCTAACTCCAGGTTAGGATTGCACACTCACACATTTTTTTGGCTTTACATTATTTTCTCCTTGACAGCATGCACTTGTTGGGGGTGGCCTGTTTCTCCCCCCCCCGGGGGGGGCCCCCCCCCCCCGTGTGGCTGATCGAACCTGTCTCCCAGGGCAGAATGGAGGGTTCAACACTCAAATCACGCTGTGGTGGGAAAAACCAAAGGGATTCGAACCAAATCCATTCTCTCCAAACAGGTCCCAAAATGACTGGGGCTGGGCCCGACGCATCCCAAAGCGAACAGAATCAGAAAATTAGGAGAGAAAAAAAGGCAGCATGCTAGCTTTCTACATGCAGGGAGAATTCCTTCCCTCTACCCTTGACGGTGCTATAGAGGAAATATTTGCTCTTACAATCTTGCAGTTGTGAAATGCAGTCCAAGCAAGGCTTGGGTCTGTCAATGGTGTGAATTTAGTAGTATTCACATGTTGTCCCCCCCCCCAACTCCTCTTGGGTTTAAAACGTTGTCTCTTAAGCAGTTGATCTCAACCCTCTGAGTATCTTACTTGGAGGAAACAGCTCGGCGGGAGCAGGGACGGGTGTAAGTGAACAAAGTGACGTTTTCACAGAACAAGCGATCATTGATTTTTAAGGAACAAGATGGGGAGGGAAGGAGAAAAGGGTAGGGACAGAAAGGAGGGACAAAAGTTCCCAGAAATTCTCTGTATGGGGTTTTGGAAGGGAGGAAAGGCCATAGTTAATGGGTAGAGCACTTTTGTTCGCAGGATATGTCCCAGGTTCAATTCTGACCTCTCAACAAGAGGGCTCATGAAATAAGCCATGTGTCCGGGGGCTCACAAAGAAAGCCAATCCTTGGAAAGCCAATGAGGACTAGAAACTTGCTGTTTATTTAAAAAAAGTTCATTTAAGCAGCAAGGTTCACCCTCAGCCATATAAAGGCATGAAAGTAGCACTTAATTTCCAGTAAGGCCCTGTGGGTGCTGGAGAATAATTCCACTTAAGAGGTTCTCCCCCCCCCCCCCAAAGTAGCAGTCAAGTTTTAAACACTTGGGCTCTCCCCCCCCCCCCCGCAGCCAATCCCATTTTTTCAAATAGATAGCTTGGGTCTGTTTTTTGTAGCTCTCCTTGTAAATTGCAAAGACTCCCTGACGACCTTGTGACTGTGTTGGAGCCTTGTCTGTTGTCTCTTTGTGGAAAAAAAGGTGGTTTGCATCAGAGATTTTTTTAAAATGATATATATTATATATTAAGCACTAAGTTTTGTAAAACAGGTATGTCAAAATAAATCCTTTAAAAAGCAATGCTATTTTAAGACCTGAAGATTCAAGCCTTCCCCCTCTTAATCCTTTAAAATTTTTTCCCAGATTTCAGTGACTTCAGATTGTGATTTCAGATTGTGTGCCCCTCCAATTTGCCTCCATGGAAGGGTCAGGCAACCGACAGGGGCATAGGTCTCCCCTTTAACATCACAGGCGCCATCACCACCTCCTATGGCAAGGAGTTCCACAGATTAATGACCTGTATTTCAAAAGTATTTCCTTTTATCCTTTCTAACCCAACAGTGCTGGACGAACGCGGAACAAAACGTTGGCCCTTGTAGATGCCCGACTGCCGCAGACATGACAGGCCCCCCCTTCTCCGGGCACGAATGCTCAGGAAAAACAAGCAGCCCTTTGGAATTTGTACTTTGTGCTCTTTTTATTAATAATACCACATCAAATTGCAAGTCACTTATTTCTCCATACTGTAAAACCCGAAACAGGCCTCTTCTGTTCCCTTGGCGCGACGGCATTCTTAAAAAAAAAAGCTTCACGCACACTCAAACACACAAACGCAAGAGCTTTGTTAGTCGGGTTTTTCCCCCCCCCCTCTCCATCTATGCACAATTTTCGCTTCCTTTTAAAAAAACAAACAAAACACAAAAAGGCCTGCCCGTCACACAGAGGTCGGTTCACGGTATTTTAAACACAGCAGTAACAGAATAGATGTAAGAGCTGAGCTGACGGCTTCCAGTGCAGAGATCTTTGCGAACGGGGGGGGGGGGGAGAGGAAGGGGGCTTGGAAGGCGGGCCCACATGTGACAGTGCAAGCTTCCTCCCCAGGCTGGGGCAGGGGGGGTGGGTGGGGGCATTGCTGCAGAAGCAGGTGACAGACAGGTGCCTCTCATCAAGAGCTGCTTTTCCTATGACAGTTTCAGAGAGACCCAGGCCTCGGAGGTCACCCGCAGGCAGGTTTTCCCTAGGAATGGTCATGCTGGCCACTCTCTTTACTCCCGCAGTGTCACAAGTGCGACCAAGGATTGTGTCCCTTGCGGCATTACACTGGGTCACCCCCCCCCCTTTTCTCAGCTGGTCCAAGAACCGGCTACCAAGAACCACAGGGGTCGACTTCCACTTCCCTGGCGGTTTCTACCATCCCCCTAGAACCGGGAACAGCCACGGGGGGGGGGGAGAGGAGACCATGCAGAGTGGTTAGGCAGGAGGGGGGCTTTGAGCCTCCCCCTGCCCTGCCCCACCCCAGAAAACAGGAGCACGGCGGAGCTGCATGCAGAGTATCTTGTGGGGGGGGGGAGTTGGGAGTTCAGTGTTCCTTTCATTTGCCCGCAAACGTGTACAGCAGTCACAGACATTGTCTTGGGTCGGAGCGAGGGGTGGGGGAGGTTTTCTCACTCTTGCGGGGGGGGGGAGTTTTATCACTCTGGAGGGGCCGGTTTGTGGAGGAGAAAAAGGGAGACTAAGGAATAAAACTGATATCATTAAGGGAGATGGGGGAGGAGAATCCCCCCTTTCCATCAGCAGGACAAAAAACGGCAGGGCAGGGGAGGGCGGGGGGAGCGCAAGGACACACACTTCGCTCGCCTTGCGTTCTTAGCACAGACTCATTTAACCCACGGAAAACAGGCTCGAGCCCAGCGAGCGCAGGAAGAGGGGCCCCCACCCCGATTCCGTCTGCCTTCGTGAAGCAAATCCGCACGCGGTGCAAACTCTGCCGCTTTACAGGGGAGGTGAGAGAGGCTCAACAGACTGACTATCCCGTGACAGTTACCTGTGATGCTGGGCTGGGCGGGAGCCCCCTTCGAGCAAGTGGGGATCCCCACCCTCGCCCCAAACACAGCCCCTTGACTGTACACATGCCCCTTCCAAGATGAGGTGCCCCAAGCGATGCTGGGTGCTAGAGGGGGTGGCCCCTTCACCCCCCCCCGTCACCGCCGCCACCCCCCTGACACCAGTTTGTGTCTTGCCCAGTGTGTCCTCAGCCAGTGTTGAGGCTTGGGGGGGGGGGGGGGGGGGGGGGGGGGGGGGGGGGAGGAATACATTAAAAAAAAACATATCCGTAAGCTTGGAATGCGGACATCAAGCTGACTTGGCATGTTCCTTCATCGGTACAAGTAACAATGGTTATAACTATGACACAAGGGGTACTTTTTTTTTGTTTTGTTTCATTTTCAGTTGAACAGCTGGGCCGTGGCTCCCCGCAAGCTTATTCCGGCTTTTTCTTCACCACTCCAGGCAGCTTGGCTTGGACCCTGCGGAGGGGAGAAAGGAGGGAGGATTCAAGTTTGGGGAGAAACAAGGGTGGTCGAGGGACCGAGCCCCTCCCGCAGCCTGTTTGGCCAGGATGGCCTGAGTCACAGCCTCCAACGAGGGACAGCTCACGCTGCTCAGGCGGGAACATGACCAGCAGCAAGGGTGGGGGTCCCTTCCCCCTCGGAGCAGAGCCCCCACGGAAAGAGGTTCACTGAGCTTGCCGGGAGAGCTGGGCAGCCGTGCCTGCTGGGTAGGGAAGGGGCGGGGGCTCAGGGAAGACCCTGCTCCTGCGGCACTTCACCGAGGGGCGAACAGGGGGGGGGCTGCTTCTCCGCCCCGGCTTCCCGAACGGCCCTGAAGGCACTCACTTTGTGACCACTGACTTGATCTGCTCCCGAGCGATCCCGACGTAGTGGTCGATCTGAGTCTGCGGACGGAGGCGACAGCGTTAGGAGGATCGAACGCACGCAGGGGGCGTCCCGTAACATGGAGGGGAGCTTTGAACGGCCAGGCCCTGGCATGCCCCCCCCACGCACCTGCCCCCCCACCCTTCGGATCTTGGTCAGGGCCGAGTGCCCCCCTCCCCGCCCAGCTCCTGTTCAACACCCAGCAGTGTCTCCAGGGAGAGATGGGAACAGCCAGTTTGAACCCTGGCCTGCCCAGTGCCTGCTGACTGGGGAGCGTCAGACAGGGCTGAGCTGGACAGAACCCGGCCACGGGGAGGTGGCTGCAACGCCGCTCCCTTGTAAGCCTCGTCACGTGACGAATTTCGCTTCGGGCCTTGCAGGAAATGCACTGCGGGCTGCAGAAGCCTCCGCGGCAAAAAGCGGTGGGTTTCTTGACCCTTTGCGGTTCGCGCTGCAAGAGCCTGACGCCTCCACAGTGCTGGGGGGGGGGGCTCCCCAGACCCCGGCTCAGGAGGACGCAGGCCCAAGCGCCCGCCGAGCCTCACGCCAGGTCAGCTGCGCCAGGCCCCGCGACGCCGTCAGCCCGCTCGCGCCCGCTCACCTTGTACTTCTCGTACACGACGGGGACGCTGAAGGCCAGCAACTCCGCTGAAAAATTAGAAAGACAAGGCCCGGTCTCGGGAATCTGGGTGGAGGCGATGTGAGGGGCGGGGGACGTGCGGAGAACCCCCCCCCCAAAAGGCGAGGCAGGCAGTTGGGGAGCTGCTGGCACCCCTGCCCGGGTCTTACCAAGGATGAGGAGCGTGATCCCGTTGAAGAGGGCACCCACGTAGGTCATCAGCCACATGACCACCGCCAGCTGCGGGACACGGGAGAGGGCGCAGCGTCAGCATGAGAGCACCAATGCCGGGGGGTGCCTGGAGAAGCCCCGCTTTTGCATTTGGGGCAGGCACACTGGCACCTGGTTGGGTGGCGCCGGGGGAGCTCAACCCAGGCCAGTCTGGAGAGGCCTTGGGCACACACATGCAACACACACCCACACCCCAAAAGGCCGCACCTCGGGAGCTTCCCGACTTGAAGTCCTTTGCAATATACCCCCCCCCCCAGCTGCCCTTGCCAACCCTATGGCCCAATCCAAGCCAGACGTGGGCATGAAACTGGGCGCGTGAGCCAGGCGTGCCGCCACACTCGGCAGGACACAAGCCAAGACTGGCTACGCGCACAGGGCTTGACCTCCAAGTGGGCACCCACTCTGGGCAGCCTGCCAGCCATGCCCAGCCGACCCACCTCTCCAGAGAATGGCTGCTGCCAAGGCCCCCCCTTTCGGGGCAGCCACACTCCCGGCCGCAGAGGCGGGGGCCAGTCTCTCTGCAGGAAGGCTTGATCCGGCCCCAAGACCCACCTTCAGGGAATCCACCAGGTCCTCCACCAGGAAAAGGCGCATGATGAGCTTCAACGCGTGGTTGACGTGGACCATGGTGGCGCTCACGTAGTTGTGGAACGTCTCGGAGGACACAGCGACATCCAGGTCCAGGTAGGCTCTGGGGGGGGGGCCAAGGGGGGGGGGGGTGAGGGAAGGAACATTCCACCTACAAAACAGAAGGTGGCGCCAGATTCTCCCCCCCCCAGGGATTAACCCTTTGGCACTGTCCAACATTTCCACCACCCGAAAGCTGCTCTGCTGTGGCTTCCCAGCAACAGGTACTCGGGGATAGACTGCCTCTGTGCATGGAGGTTCAACTCCCACATATCACAACCAGCGGCCCTGCCGGATCAGAAGTCCTGGGAGAATTTATCAGGGCTTTCAAGGAGAATAAAAAGGTAAAGGTTTCCCCACGACCAAATGGTCTAGTCATGACCGACTGTAGAGGGTGGTGCTCATCTCCGTTTCTAAGCCGAAGAGCCGGCGTTTTGTCCGAGGACAAGCTTCCATGGTCATGTGGCCGGCATGACTCTACGCCGTAGCGCACGGAACGCCGTTCCCTTCCCCCCAAAGTGGTCCCTATTTATCTACTTGCATTTAGGTGCTTTCGAACTGCTAGGTTGGCAGGAGCTGGGACAAGCGACGGGAGCTCACTCCGTCGCGAAGTCTTGAACTCCCAACCTTCCGGTCGGAAAGCCCAGCAACAGCAGATTAACTTGCTGCGCCACCACATCCCACTTGGCTTAGTTTATGCCAGCCTAAATCCAGGTTAGGATTTGCGCCCTCATTTGCTCTAACCCCAAATTCTCTAAATTTAACCCTAAATGTGCAATACATTGGCAGGAGCTGGGACAAGTGACGGGAGCCCACTCTGTGACGTGGCCTTGAACTGCCAACCTTCAGGTCAGCAAGCTCAGCAGCAGCGGTTTAACCCGCAGTGCAACCACGTTCCTTTTCAAGGAGAATACAACCCCCCCCACTTTTAAGGCAGGAGGAAGACGAAAGAACCCCAGGTTTCCAAGGCAAGGCTCCGGGAACGCCCACTCACTTGAACGGGTGCCCCTCCTCGGACTTCTGCACGGCCTGGATGACGGACTTGTACACCCGGAAGCTGATGGTCACCGAGAGGAGCGCGAGGATGAGGTACGAGGCCACGCTGATGACGCTGAAGGCGGCCAGAGAGAGCAGCAGGATGAGGGTGGTGCTGAAGACCAGGCCCGTCTTCTTCACGTCCCGCCAGAAGACCAGATCGTGCACTGTCGGGGGGGGGGGGAACGACACATACGGGCACCGTGAGCAGCACTAGAGAACCGCCCAGAAGACGTGGCGGGTCCAGGCAAAGGCTCTGCCACGCTCAGAGGAGGGCTCCCCACCCCCGAGAAGGAAGTCAGGAAGCCCCCACCGAGCGCAGGGGAGAAAGCGGCCTCACCCACCCCACTGAAAGCGCACCCTGCCCCAAACCCCTCTGGAACAGGCAGCCTGGCCTGAGTCTCCTCTCAGCAGGGGGGACACGAACCAAAGGCTGCTCAAGACTGCTTGTGGAGACGGGGTTTCCTCAGGGTGTGTGTGTGTGTGTGGGGGGAGAGAGAGACCCTGCATTTTGTTACACAGAGCCCCGGACGCCTGCAAGCGTCTATTGGCACCATAGTCTGGAAGACTAACGGGATGGGGAAAAAAATCACAGGGGATCCGGTGCCCCAAAAGGAATCCCTCCTTCCTTCATCTCTGAGGCTTGCATTCCCCCAACTTGAATGCATGGCAGCCGAGACCCCAAAGTCCTTTAATTCCGTCAGTATTTCCACACTGCTCTCTGCCCCCCCCCATTTAGAAAAGCCTCCAAGGTGACTTATGAAAACGGCAACGTCTACAGGATCTACCGGCTTCCTGCACACCGCCACTAAATGCATGTACATACACACACACACACACACACACACACACACACACACACACCAACAGGATGAGACTCAAGCTGCACCTGGGCAGGACTGACAGTCAGCTGGCATAAAGGCCCCCCCCCCCCCCGGCCGTAGATGGACTGTGATAGCTCACAAAACGCAGGGGAAGAGCTGTTGCCTGCAGAAGGCTGCTGGGCTCAACCTGGCAGCCTCTGCAGGTGCGGCTTGGAAAGAGTTTTGCCCGAAACCTTGGAGAGCTGCTGCCAGCCAGCGCTCGATGGAGGGAGCAAGAGCTGGACTCAGCAGCAGGCAGCACCTTCTGCGCAAGAGGCCAGCAGGATCCGGCCCCCTCTACAGTATGCGCAGCTGCACTGGAAGGGAGGGAGGGCTTTGATCGCCCTCTTCTGAGAGCCTGCAGTATCCGCTGCCGGGCTCCAGGGAGAGGGCACTGCCGCCTCGAACCCAGAAGGACAAACTCAGCCCCTGCGGCGGCAGCGGCTGTTGGAAGATCAGCTGTCCTTGCAGCTCCCCCCCCCGCCAGTGTTTATTCTTCAAGCTCCCAAGGGAGGGGGGAAGGCTGGGGGAGAGGAGCCGGGCTGCCAGCCAGCATTCCTCCAGATAGGCTGGCCTGGGGCCAGGTGGAGGGAGCTCATTTCAAGCCCCCACCGGAGAAGACAAAAGGCGGTGGAGCCACCAAGACCTGCCCAGCGAGCTGCCTTGCTTGGTTGCTCTTCGGCCGAATTTGGGGCATCTCAGGGGACTACCAAACACATACACACTCTCTCTCTCTCTGCAGGGGAACAGAAGGGACAGTGCTGCTGCTGGAAGCCAGGGGGTTCCCCCCCGACACCCCAAGGGGCACCCTCGCTGGACCGGAAAGCAGGGCAGGTGCCGAGCAATAGCCTGCCGTTCTGGACCAGGAGAGAGGAGGCAGGAGAGGTTGGCTGTGTGCCCCTGCGCGAACAGCTCTCTCTGCAGCAATCGCTTGGCAAAGGGCTGCTGCTGCCCCCGTCGGCCTGTCAATAAGCTGCCCGGCGTGGGTGGGGGTCTGAGGGACGCGGCGAGGACAAAAAAAATGTGCAACAGCCAGCCTGGAGCAGAGGTGCAGGAAAGAGAGGCAGAAATGCGGGGGGGGGGGGAGAAAGCTGGTTGCTGGAGAAACCTCAAAGGCAGCCTTTAAAAAAATCCCTCCCACCGGCAGACACAGAAGTGGATGGATGAAATACGCAGGGAAGGGGGGAGGAGGAGGAGGAGGAGGAGAAGGAGGAGGAACGCCATTCTCTGCATCAGCTAACAGGCTTCGATCCCGTTCCATTTTGTGGCTCAGTCTCTCGGTGGGATCGACTCCAGAAAAGCCTTCAGGGGCTTCTCACCCGCTGGTGAATTCACAGTGTGTCGTGCACAAGCCCCTGGAGGACGTGGGCACGGATTGAAAAACCCCCACGTGGCAGGACGGTCTCGGAACCTCCGCTTTCAACTGCGAGGGAAGGAGCCAGCAAGCTGGGACCCCGAATGGCAGGGGCCTTGCGGAGATACGAGCACCTCCAAAAAGGATTGCCATGAGGTTTCAACACACACACCCCATGAAGCAAGCCATTTCTCCTGGTAGCAGGACCGAAAGGAAGCCAAGCCGCCCTCTTGTGCTTGCCGAGTGCCTTTGGCATGCCTTGAGGCTCACAACACACCACTGAACAAAGGGGAGAGGAGCAGCCTCCCAGGGAGGCCTGTGCGAGCCGAACAAGACAGGCTTGTTCTTGCCGAGGGCCCAGACTACAGTGGAGCTCCCTGGCCCTCAATGCGGGGAGCCACCTGACTGCCCCAGAGAAAACAAGGCACCCGCGGGGCTGCCCTCCAACCCAGCTAGGTGCCACTCCTTGGCAGAGCCAACGCCTGAGCATCTCCGTGGAGCACACAGCCGCCCCCCACTACGTCCGAGGCGGCAAGAACGAGCATTCGCACGCTGCTTTGCGAGCTGTACGCAAGGAGGACACTGGCACTAAACCAGCCCTGCGAGGCCGGGGTGCTCAGCCCTGCACGCTGCGGAGGCCAGGAGCGAGGTGCCCAAGGCCCCCTGCGGCTTGGCGGCAGAGGCGCACTGCAAGGGTCCTGCTTCCGGAAGGATGTAGGGGCTCAGGAAGCAGTGGCCGAGAGGAAGAAGCTGGTGCGAGGCCGCCAAGCCAGAATGGAGGGTAGAGGCCAGGCTACAACGGGGGGGGGGGGGGAGTCCCCATTCAAAGCACACAAATAATACCCCCTTGTGGGTTCTTTGTGCATTTCTAGAGGCCTGTTGCCAGCACAGCCAACCACACACTCACAAAAGCAGGCACAAAACAGGCTCACGGCCGACGTCCTTCCACCCCAACCTGGCCGACCGAGGCTTAAAGCTCTCCCTGCAACGTTAAGCCCGGTCTCTGAAGCCTGTGGAGGCATATGAAACTGAACGCTCCCTGGTACAAAGTATCTTGCAAATCTGGAGTGCAAAGGCAGGACAGACAAGCTTTCCCCCCTCCATGCAGGTCCTTCTGGGTGCGGGAGGAATGGGAACATTCAACGAGGTCTGCAGTGGCTCCCCAGCACCTGTTGGCTGCTTTAGGAAGGGCTTTCAAGAGTGTTATTTCTGTCCCCCACACAGACACTCCCCCCCCCCCGAGGTGAACCCAAACTGCACAAAATAAGGCAGTGGCATTCAAACATTTTAGACCAGGCAAACATCCACTTTTCAGAACGGCACTCGTGCCACAGCCCACCGGAAACAATATCATCAACCTGGCAGTGATGCTGTGGCAGGAAGTGACATCGTCAGGCAGGAAGTGCTGTCACTGTTAACACAATCAAATGACAGTCCTGGAATGCAAACGGACATTCTTGGACTGCGGCAACTGCACGGCCGCGAAATATTCCTGACGGAAAGCAAGGCGAGGAGAAAACGCGATGTCAAAGCCCTGCACTAAAAACAAATTTTTTTAAAAACCCTCACTTGAAAATTCAAACTGTGAACACTCCCAAAAGGAACCTAGCAAGAGTCAGGGCTGCTGCTTCTAAGATGGCTGCTCCCAGCTTTCCGTGACCCACATGACATCAGGTCCGGACCCACAGTTTGAATCAGGCACGAGCACCAACCATCTCCTTGCTACCAACAGCAAAGGCTGAGAAAGACGGAATGTGGAGATTCCCCTAGTCAGGGCAGAGGTGAAATGTCCCCCCAGGGATAAATTCCAGCTTCTTGCTCTGCCTTCGCCCGCTGTTACATCAGCACGCATCAATTATCTCTGCGGAGGAACAAAACGTTTGCCTCTGTTGCCTTGACGTTTCCCGTGGCCACAGCGGACTTTGCAAGACACTAGCTGCTCAGTTGTGCCGGAACGCCCTTGCAGGACCTCTGCTTCAAGTCTTACAGTTCTGCGACTAAGATTACAAAATCTTGCCTCGCGCCAGCTGCGTTTTAACTGGCAGAGGCCTGGGCTTAACACCTCAAAGCCTTGCAAAGCTTTTGAAACGTACCAGCGCGTTACAAGAGCTAGCAAAGCTCTGTCTCAAGAAGCTTGGCGGTGGGGCTCCTTTAATTCCGAGGCCCGGAGCCTAAACACACCCCAGGCGTTCGTACCATTTCGGCAGGCCAACACCTTGCTCGATCTGATTGCGATCATCACCCGTAACCACATCTTACAATACCCTCTTAACAAAACCCAAGACAGCCCTTGGCCAAAACATTTCGAGAGATCTTTTTCGTTTGTTCTCAAGCCAATCATATGACTCGAGCTGTCAGGCCCTCCAAATAATCTGGGTTATCACAAGAGATTGTATGTTCCTCATTTGAAATGACCAAGTGGGAGGAAGGAAACCAGCAAGAGGTTAGACGAGGCGTCTTAAAAGTGGCACACTCTACCTTATGAAACCTTCTCCCTTGTAGGCAAATTTATGCCACCAAGATGGGGGTGGTGTCCCCTGGCACGGGGGCCAGGAGACGCTCCTCCTCTGGGCAGAGCATGAGGGCTCGTGCGATGACGCGATGCGCTTCATACCACAAGTGGACGGGCGCCGTCAGGCACGCACAACCTCCCCCGGACGCCCGGCACCCCTGGGTCCAACCCTCCATGGGCGAGGAACGCTGCGCAGGTGAGAGAGATGCCCCGCTGGGATGGCAGCTACTGTGGTGGGGACCGCGGGCATGGGACGAGCGGCAACATAGAAGGTGTTTACCTGAGAACTCGGCCAGTAACTTCCTTACGGCGCGGGGTAGGAGAGGCGCCTGAGAGGGGGCGCCAGGAAACTCGTGCGCCCGGAGGCCGGAGGAGGTGGAAGCCAGCTTCACGTCGATGGCCTGCTCCAGGCAGAGGGGTCTCTTCTCCAAGGCGGACTTGGGCGCGGGGGGGTCCGGGAGCGCCTCGCAACACTGCCCGGGGCGCCTCCCTGCGGGCGACGAAGCCTTCCCCGGCGCAGGCCTCTCCGTCTCGGACTTCCGGCCGGCCTCCACGAGGGCCTTGATGGTGAGCTGCTCCTGCTCAAAGTCCTGGGGGGCCTTGGGGGGCTGCTGAGCGCGCGGGGCCCACACTTCGGACCTGGCCGCCCGGAGCTCGGCCTCCGAGAAGGTCTCGACAGGGTCCTCGGGAGACTCCCTGCCCTTGGCCTTCAAGCACTCCTTCATGAAGTCCATGAAGCTCTCGCCCTCGCGCAAGGGGGCACTGCCGATGCCTTCCGCCTCCGGGCCCCGGCCAAACAGGCCCCGCTCACCAGGGTGCAGCCCCTGCCCTGCCGCCGCAGGTGAGCCCCTGGCGGACTGCTTGGGGTGGAGGGACGCGGAGACCGGGCTCCCCCCGAGAACGTCCCCCTGGTCTGGGATGGCTTCGAAGTCGTCGATGAAGCCCCAACCGCCCTCCGAGGTCTTGGGAGGCATGAAGGCATCCGCCGCTTGGGCACGGCTGGCAGTCTTGCCCGATGGGCCTTTGCGGGTTGCGTCTTCCGCTGTGGCCGAGGCCGCCGGCTTTGGAGGAGTCTCGCTGCTCTCTGCCGCCTTCTCGCTCCGGAAGGCGGGGTCCACCGTGGCGTCCTCTATGATGGTGTCGTCGGACTCGCCAGAGCTGTCGGCATCTGCTGCTTCAGGCAGGCTGGGGTTGGGCCAGCGGACGTCGGCCTTCAGCTCTGCGGACGCAGCAGGGGTGGGCTTTGCGGGGGCCGCCTCTGGGCTCACGCGGGTCCGGCTCTCCTCCGCCCCCAGAGGCGGCCTGCCTTTCTGGTGGGCGCTGATTGTGAGGGGCCGAGGAGGGCCGGATGTTTTGCCCACGTCGGTCTTGCCGCCGGGGGCCCCCGAGGCAACTCCGCCGACCTCTTCGGCTGGCACCGCGGGTGGGACGGTGTCGCCGGGCTTGTCGTCGAGGTCCTTGGCAATCAGGTCCCAGTTCAGCACCTCGTTGGTGAAGCTGTGCAGGTCCCGGACGCACTTGGAGACTTCTTCCAGGGCGGCGGTGGTGCCCGAAGACTGGCGCGAGAGCCCGGGCCCCGGCGGGAGCCGGCCCCCGAGGCGGGGCTTGGCCTGGAACTCGCACACGCTGTCCTCCGGAATGTCGTGAAGCAGCTCCCGCTCGCCGTGCAGGACCCAGTTGCTGCTGAGGTCGCCGGGCTGGCTCGCCAGGACCTCCTTGAACTCCGGATCGAACTCCAGCTTGTCGGCAATGACCTCGAACGGCGACTCGGGAGACTCCTTCTCCACAGCCGCCTCGCCGGAATGTGGGGGCGCAGCTCGGGCTGGAGGCCCCTCGGCTCCTTTTTGGGGGCTGGTCAGTAGAGCAAACCTGGACTCCCCACCAGGGGCTGTCTGGGGGGCTTGGTCATGGCTACTTAGGTCGGCCTTATTGCCTGCAGAGACCTCTGCCTGGACGTTGGGGCGCTGCAGGGAGCCGGCTTGAGCCGCTGTGTTGGAAGCGCGAACTTTGGATTCGACGGGGAACGAGGGTCTTTTGGAGCTAGCGGGCCCCAGAGGCGTTGGCTCTGTTCCCAAACCATCGCTGGCCCCGTGGACATGATCCCATTTCTGGCCGTTCACCAGCTCTCTTCCTGCGCCGGGGAGCGTCGGTTTGCCGTCTGTTTCACCCGGGTTTTTGGAATGTGCTAAAGGAGGGGCTGGCGCTTCCACCGACGAGGAGACGACAGGGGAGGGGGGAATGGCAGCGCTGGAGGGTGGCTTGCCAGCCGGAGGAGGAGAAGAAGTGGTCCCTCCTTGGGGGTCCAAATTGAAGAAAGGGAGAGATGCAGACAGGACAGTTACAGGTTTCACAGTCAGGCAGGCAACATGCTTTTAGCGCAAGGGAGACGACAAGACTCTGGAACACACCAGCCTGGGCGGACATGCAAGAGGGCATCGCCTGAAGGAAGCGGGGGAAGCCACGTCACAAGGGAGCCGCGATCCACACCAACACCAAACGGCCGGTGCCGCAGCAGCGCTCGGCGGCAGCAAAAGAAAAACCGGGAGTGCAAAACAAAGCGCGTGGGCATGCTGGGCAGGCGGACGGAAGGAATCCGGACTGGCACGCGTTTAACAGCCCTCTGCGTGGCGCAAAGTGCTCCTGAGGGGTGGCGCGGCCGTTAAGGGCTCCAGCGAGACGTCGGACGCCGCAACGCTAATGCGGTGGGTTGGAATAGGCTCGAGCCGCCCTGCCCTAATCTCAACCCTGCAAGCCACGACTGCACTGCTACCCGGAGCGCATGGCAAGGCGAGTGCTACGAAGGCACCACCCCCAAAGTTCCTCCATCCAGGAGCCACTCCTCCCCCAGGAGGCAGCGGTTTCGAAAAGGTACAGAGGGGGTGTGCCAATGCGAGGGGGCGGGGAAGGGAAGGGATCGGCCCACGAACGAACACAGCGTTTCAGCTGTGCAGCCGTCTCTGTTTTCAAGTGAGCGGCAGCCAGAACGCTATGGGAAAACGCCGCGGGAATCTGGAGAGCGCAATGGCGAGGCCAGCCCAGCCATGACTTTCCTTCCGTGTGCCAGAGCCAGAGGTAGGCTCCGACGGCTGGGTTTGGCCTGCTCGCTACACCACTTCCTGTCGCACGAAGTGCATGCCAGTTTATGCACTCGGCCTCAGCTGCTCCGTGGAGACAGGCGAGGCAGAGGTGGGGAGAACGGCCGAACGACAAAACGCACAACTCCGGGTTCAACGCAACATGGCTTTTGAAGTCCTAAGCAGGCTGGGGCCAGGCCACCTTCAGGATAGCATGAATCAGCTCCCTGCAAGACATCAAACTGGAATACGCTGGATCAGACCTATAACTCTGGCTAGCCCTTGTGCTGGGAGAGGCAATGGGCTCCATCAGTCACTGCAGTGAAGGCCTTTGATTTTCCACCTGGCTGTGGGATCATCACCTTATCAGATTAGGGTCACGTGCCTCCTCTGGGGCTGCTGCTTTCAAACGTGTTTGCAGTGTGCATTTTAATTATAATTTTGCACTGAGCCACCTGTCTTAAAAAAAACAGGAATAAGGGTGGCACAGCAGTCATCAAGATAAAAAAACAAGCCAGGACTCTTTGCCAAAGACACGCAGAGGGCTTCAAGTCTCCCAGTCCAAACCCAGCACACAGTTTTTCACTTACTGCCTGCTTCCTGGCAACGGCCAGGGTGCCTACCGGACACCTGTTTTGCACGCTGAAGCCGGCTGGGAGATGACACAAGAATGCCTGGCGAGAAAGAGAGAGGCTGGACTGCCTGAGGAGGACATGCTTAGAAGTGCTGTGCTGAAGTACGTTAGCAACGGGCCTGGCGATTTCAACTTACAGAAAGGCTGTTCTCACTCCCGTGCCTGGGGAATAGATCCCAGTTCAAGGCTAGCGAGATGGGCTCCTGTGCAAGAGCCACCAAGGCCATGGGCAGGCTGAGTGGCGCCTGAACGCCTGGCCTGCAAGTGTCTGGCAAAGGATTGTGGGTTCACGCTCAAAGAGCGAAGTGAGCGAGTCTCTTCCTTTCATCTTATGGCAAAGGTCTACAGCCCTGGTCTCAGTGGGGCCAGCCTGCCTGTGTGAAAGAGCCGGGTTGCCTTAGGAGCTGGGCATCCTCCAGCCTTCTCCAGGTCTCCTCCACTTCTCCCCAGGAGGGAATAGAAAGGTGGGAGCAGTAATGGCCAAGTTGCCAGGCGAAGGGCAGGGGGCATTTGGCCGTCTCTCTTACAGAGGCAGTGGCACCTCAAGGCCTGGCTAGATGGTTTTTATTTTTTAAAAAGTAAAAAAATTAATGTGGTTGCTGCAAATTTGCTGAACTCCCTTTCCCCCCACAAACTACGATTCGTAGGATTCGCAACGGAGGAAGACTGGTCACTCAACCAGTCCTGGAGATAATGCCCCAACCACGTCAAGGGGGGGGCGGAGAGAAAGGCAAGACGCGTACATGAAAAAATCAAGATCCCATGTTCCACCCTGAGGTTAAAAGACGAGTCTCGAAAGACTTGGGGTTGGGGTGTCCTGAATGTGCTCAGAAGGGGACACCTTGTAGCAGTGGGCGAGCGCTTTCAGGGCAGCTTGTGGGCCACTTCCAATCTTACTGCGGCAGCCTGGGCTTTTCCTGGCGCACAAAACGGAAACCTTACTGGTTTCCAGTAACTTCCAACGCAGCTGCAAGTTGGGTAAAAATGCACCACCCTCACAAATCGGGGGACGCCTTTCCCACACTCGGCAGCGGAAAGCTGGCTCCCGGCGCGTTGCTGTTTACTAGAGGAGCAAACAATATTTTCAAGCCGTCCTGGCTTGTCACAGGAGCACCTGTGACACACCCTTGCGTCTCCGAGACGTCCCCTGCCGAAGTCTGACGACAGACCCTGCGAAATGGGCACGGGGCAAGCGCAGGCAAAAACCAACGCAAAGGGAGCGCCGACCGTTTCACACCGCCCGCCCGAGGAGCCAAGGACCAAACTCGTGTGTGGGGCGGGCTCCTCGCCTCCCACCCGCCCGCCCCCAAGCTCCCCACCTACGCCAGCGCAAAGCCCCCACCCCTTCCTAAAGCCGGAGAGAAAACGCGGACTTGCTGGGCGAGGTGACAGCTACGAAGGCACCTCGTTTTAAGAGCCTCCCCATGGCACCTTTCAACGAGGGGGAGGATTACAGGATTTGGTAATGCTCAGAATATTTGCTCTACATGGCATTGAGCCACCGATAGTGGGCAAGGGCTGCAGCTGCCCGAGAAAGCACATCTGCCTGCCAACTAACCCAAACCGTTGAAAAGGGGATCCAGGCCATGCTCCCCGCAGTGCTCTCTAGCTACTTCCACCCACCCACCCAGACAACACGTTGAGCGCATTAGTGCGAGGCACCTTCTTTCTCTCCACTTACAGCTGGAATCTCTACATTTCAATTTTGCTTCTCAGGAGACTTCTGGCTTAGTGTCAACAAGAGCTGCCGGGGACCTCGACAACCCACTACAAAAGGGGAGTGATTCTCACTTGCTCGGCCAATAAGCAAGCCGCCCCTGGCTGGACTCAGCCAGTAACAAAACGAGCGGGAAGGGATGGGCAGAGCCTGCCCCCTCACCTATTCGTGGCTCGCCTTTCAAAATCTGCCGGGCAGCTCCTGCCTGGCCAAGCCCAGCCACCGCCCGCCCCAAGACAGACTTGTGCTCAGCTATCTCTAAAAGGAAGTTTAAAGACACGAAAGGTGAAGCTTAAGGGGCGGGAAGGAGAAACACAACGTGCAAAGCAGCCAGAGCAGCATGTGATCGTCACAGCACTGAGGTCGGACGTTAGCCAGCGTTCTGCAGCCAAGCTGTGCCTCGGGAAGGACTAAGTAGTGAAAAGGGGGGGGGAGAGTGAGAAGAAAAATGTTTCTTTTCCCCAAAGAAGGCTGTAACTGGTTTCCCCCTGGCCCGCCCCAAATGGCTTTCATGGTTGCTCTCCCGACTGCCGAGGCCCAGAGCTCTCGAAACGGCCAGGACTCTGGTGGGCCGCAGGGCCGGGGGCAATTCTTGCATTGCTACTGTCTTGGCCAATGGGCGGTGGGGTGGAGAAGTCCACTCACGAGGGGCACTCTGCACAGACCCACTGCCGCTTCGGAGAAGGCAAGAAAGAACACCAGCCCCTTCTCCGCAGTGGGAGATGCCCCCATAGTGGCCCGCCGTTTTAGCGTCCCGCTGCGAGTCGGAGAACAGCTCGCCTCTTCCTCTCTTAAGTCCACCACTACAAATCGCAGCGGCCAATCAAAGCCGAGCCTACGTCCGCGGACCCGAGACAGCCACCACTTCCCTGCAGCAGAGGAAGACCAGCCGCATCTCTTAGGGCAGCTCCTCGCCCTCCTCCTTGTGGGGCCTTCGGCACTCAACCAACACCAGCAGGAGCTGTTTTGTTCAGGCGTTACAATTCTGGGGCGAGCGGTCGCTGCCAACCAACAAGGACAGCAGAAGCTGCTGAAGCAAGCCACTATTTGAACTCCAGCTTGGGGGGGGGGGCTGCATTGGCCGGCTGCTTCACGGAAGCCCCCAATGGGGAAAACCACCTATGGTTCTCTCCGCTCGGCCAACTTGTTTCATTAGGGGGAAGCAAACTGTTGGGGTGGCAGCGCTCTTCCTAGTTAATCATCAGAATTAGCACAGGGAGTTCTACAGCCTTGCCTGGGTCTATCCCACCATCAGCCTTCTCCCAACTGCGTTTCAGAAACTGGGGGTGGGTGTGTGTCCTGCAGAAGCTCATTCCTCAATGAGCGCTATCCGCTGTGGGGGGCAACCTCCCCAAAACGAGAGCGTTGGCTCCATCACTGCTGATCTGCCCCTCCATGCAATGTTCAGCAGTGTGTGCGTGCGTGTGTGCGTCACACATGGGCCAGGAACCCAGCACTCTTCATTAGAACCTGTCCCAGAATCCTCTGCAGTGCTCAAGGGTCCTTTGGAAGAAAAAAAAAACCAGCACAGGAGGGGTCTCACCGAAGGGGAAGGTTGAAACCCGCTCATCGAGCAGCCCAAGCCACCACCATACCTGTAATTCTGTAAGAGAAGCCGCAAGGCTCAGGTGAACAGAATGCCTGTTTCACGGCAGCGCCGATCTCACTCGGCCAAGTTTTCATTGGTTTTCAATGCCGGTGACCGAACACACCTAGTCTGAGGCTGTCACGATGGGACAAACGCTGCCTTGTATCAAATCAGTCCGCAGAAAGGCCCAGAATAATCGACTGATCAGGAGCAATTCCGGATATTCCTAAGTGGGGATGATTCTGGTAATTGAATTTGGGGCCTCCCCGTAGCAAAGGGTGTGCGCTACCACATCACTCCCCCCCCACAACTATGTCTCGGAACCAGGAGTTCCTTCCCTTGTTTGACCGATCAAGCCGCCCTCCTTCCCCACCCCAAGATGGCACACCACTGCACTGTGTGTGTGTGTGGGGGGGGGAGGAAATCTACTGCAACAAGCTACCAGCTGTCATGTTGACAACAACTAAGAGTCATTCATTGTGACCGACAGAATCCATGGTGGGGGTTTTAACCCTTCCTACCCCTGCCAAGATGCCTTCCACATCTACTCGCCCCAAAATCTGCACAGTGATGTTCTACATAACCAGTGCTTCAGGATTCCTTGGCAGGCATGCTCCAAAGGTCCACACCTGATCTGTGCCGAGCCTCAGTCGTGCCAATTGGACCCTAGTCCTCACTGCAAGCCCTAAACGCACCTGATGTTCCCTTGTGGGGCCACATGAAAGATCCGGAAAGACAACTTTCAGGGAAGTAGCTTCTCTGAAACTAACCACAGCTTGAGGGGCGGGGGCTAAGATACAATATCCAAAGATGCACAAGTGGTTGCCAGCTTCGACAAAGGCTGTTTTGCTTGGGCAAACATTCTGCCCCCACCCCAATGTTGGTAAGCCCTGGAGAACGCTAGGAACCAATCTGAGTGGACAAATCTGCTCCTCACCTAGAATTGCTCAGGCTATGCTATTTGGAGGGGGGATTGGCTTCACTTTTTACACCTCCTCCTCCACAGATGAACAAGCAGGCTCCCTGCACAACCAGGGAAATAATCCCGCCCACTCTGATGGGAATTAATCCATCGTTGAATGTGTGGCTCTGAAACGCCTTGTGGGAGTTCATCACGTCACGGCCAATTAAAAAGTGTTTGTTCTCGACTTTCGGGTGTTTTCTTGGCAAACACGAAAAGGCTGATGAAGGCGGGAACAAGTCACCGGGATCGTGCCCTAAAAGCCGCTGAACGTAACCCAAACGAGCTGTTCTGGACGTAATTAGAGGTTTGGTTGGATAATTGAGAAAACGAACCTGGCCCTGCCCTGCCCCCCCCCCAGTTACAGCCTCTTTCTCAACATTTTTCTTTCGTGGAGGGGTACAAGAAAAACGACACAACTTGCCTTGTGAGGTCGAAAAGAGAGAGACAGGCTGAGAGGAAGAAACAAAGGAATCTGAAAGGAAAATACAAAGGATGAGACTCCACACCTTGGAAAAGGAGGCAAAGAACAAGCATTTCGTTAGATATGGCTGTCTTGTGACGTCGCGGGTCTCTCGGCTGGGCGTGGGCTGCGGGAAAGATCCAGAGTGGCCAGTTACTCACCGTGCTGCTGAGTTTTAAGAAGTGCCTACGAGAGTGGAAGAATTTTAGCCATCAGCTTGGAAGGAAAAGGACGGCAACGGTCCACAATACAGTTCTGCTGCGGGTCACTGCTACGAATGCCACAAGGACTATTGTTCCCTGCAGCTCGAGAACCGGAAAGATTTCAGGAGGTGGTGGTGGTGGGGCTTCAGTGGGGCACAGGACCACTGGCCAATTGATTCCAGACAGAATCAAGGATCAAGACCCCCCCCCCGGATGAGCTGCGCTACTGGAGCCCTTCCTGCCCCCTCCCTGAACGCTGGCTACTGGGACGTCAGGTCGGGCCACAAACCTAGCCTCTGGCCGTGCCATAACCTGCACTGTCACAACTGGGTTGTAAAAGCAGCTCAAGGACTGACGAAACTCCGATTCAGATCAGAGACGCTGCAAGAACTCCGAACCCCCCACGTATCTAATGGAACGTTCCCAAACGGATGCCACACAGCAAGGCCACGGAGGCTCCCACGACCTGCAATTCGGACCCCAAAACCCACACAGCACAGTCCTGGCCAGTTGCTGCGCTTCCCGCTCCCAAGAGCCAGGCAACCGCGGTGGTTCTTGGAAGTCCAGGGGTGGCCTCCCCACCACAGGGACCACGTGGAACCCCCAAGCTTGGCCTGGCGCCTCTGGAAGGGGGGCCGTGGCAGCAACGGTTGCATGGCCTCTGGGCCCACAGGAGTGAGGTGAGAAAGGCAAAGAGCGGAGAAGCGCTCAGGTGAGTCTTCCTTGCCACAGGGACAACGGCCATGGCGTGGAAAAGGTGGAAGACCGCAGCTCTAGAACGTCTGCTGTGGCCCAAAGGGATCGGCCTTCATGCTTGGCTACACCACTAAGCCTTTGGCTTGGTGCCGAAACTATCACCTTAGAGGCAGATCCGACAGAACCAGTTTCCCGGGCCCTTCGCAGACCTTGACAGGTGACTCACTTTTTCCGCTGCAACAACCGCTTGGGGGGAAAAAAGACACAGAGAGAGATAGCAGGCTCCACAAGCCAACGTTCCAGGTTGGGAATGGCTATTGGCGCAGGTCCCAGTGAGACGGCACCCAGGGAGGAGGCCCGCTCTCCCCTTCCCACGCCTCTCCCCGTCCAAACCACCCCCTTGCGAGTGGAAAGACTTCCAACGTCGGAGCAGGGCGGCAACTGGGAACAGAAACCCGGGTCTGTCCCATGCGGGGAGGGAGAAACTACAGCTTGCACCAGGTGGGTCCCCCAGAGGGGGTGGGGGCCTCCGATTACAAGAAGAGCATTGTAAGCCTTCCGCACTGCATTCTCCATTTCTGCTGCAGCGCTGGGCAGGAAGGGGTGGGGGGCTGTGTTTTGAAGAGACCCATTGGTGGGATCCATGAATGAAAGATTTCTCCAGCCCTTGGACCCCCTGATCAACCAGCCCTCCAAGGCCAGCTGTTCTGCCAATGGGCCCATTGAGCCCCGGCCAGCTCATCAGATTAACTTCCAACCAAGCCTCTATTTGGATTTATCAGACCTTGTGAGAAGCTTGTGTGCGAGCCCCCCCCGACGCATGCTAAGTACGGGGAGGGTCTTTGTGGAGTGGTGCGCGCAGATCCCAAGCTTTTGCGCCTGGGACAAAAGCTGCAGCTGAAGCTTTAAAAACAAAGGGACAATATTTTTTTTAAAAAAAATACAGGGTTCTCCCCCACACCCGACCCGCAGCAACCCTTGCCAAAAACGCACCACAAGGCCAGACTGCTCTAGCATAGCGGATGTTTTCATGCACACTTACCATGGCTTTCCACCCCAGCACGCTGCAGACAGACAGACGAGAGGACGACCAACGTCTACAAGATTCACAAGACACTCACCGAAGCGACGGATCAATATAATCAGCTTTAAAAAGCTAAGCCACTAAAATGTTTACTGGCATCATCAAAGGCTTGTATCAGCGTTTTTTTCTGAATATCTTGGTAGGCTTTAAGAGCCTTTTTAAAAAAAAAAATGGCCCATTTGTCACCGCGCCAAACTGCTCGTTACACATACAGAAAGACGCACCCGGAATTCAACGTTACTGTTAGCGGATAAAGACCCGGCTTTTATGCTGCTGGTGTTATCGGACCTTGAAGGGTTGACATACCCATATTAAAGACAGGGGGACTGAGGCAGAGCAAGAGAAAAGACGGGCATAAATAACTTTGGGGTTGTACGGTCAAGGGCAGATCTGAACCAAGAAACTCTCCAGGGGGGTGTGTGTGTGTGTGTGTGTGTGTGTGTGTGTGTGTGTGTGTGTGTG
>JAJKFI010000133.1:1336066-1376917 GCA_029204185.1 Lerista edwardsae | reverse complement strand
ACACACACACACACACACACACACACACACACACACACACACACACACACACACACACTCCACAAGCCAAGCCCTGCTACCAGCGGACAGTGCTGTTTGGTTCGGCGTCCTCTAACCGCCAACCCAAATTAGCGCCGCGCACAAGCGGCCAGCTTGAACAAATTGCTTCGCTCCAGCTTTCCTGCTTTCAGCTGCTCGGCTGGCTGGTGCCTGGATTGATGGCAGGATTGAAAAGAGCCAAAAGAGGTCTTTGGAGAAGCAAGTTCTGGAAAGAGTGCCTGGCCTCTGGATAAACCCTGTTGCCTTTTTTAATTTCCCCCTAATTTCATCATTGACAAAGATAAATTAGGCATTCAGGGGTGGGAGAAGAACAGCAAAACGTCAGCCAAGTTTTTGATTCCTGGGAACCAGGAGGCTTTTAATTTTTTCCCCCCCTGGTCTCTCATACGCTACTTTCAGCATCACCTATTTCTTTATTGTGCGCCAGTTGAAGCTGTTGGCACAAATTGGACCTATTGTTTCGGTATCTCTCTTTGCAAAGCCTTTGCCAGCTTTCCGCGGTCTTGGAAAAAGACACACCGTGGCTGCAGAGAGATGAACGAAGTCTCTAATTTTTTTTTTTTTGTTAAAACAACTTCCAGATTCACAGATAATTGCAGGTTTGCTCATGGGCACCCCTCCCAAATCAGAGGAATGTGGCAACAAGAAACGGGGAGGAAAGACACAGCAGTGTTTGGAACCTTCCCTACTGCTGGCTGTGAGAGCTCTGGTGTCATTCAGACCCCTGCAATGAGCTGTTTCTCGCCATTGGCTCAGCTGCTGAAGTGTTACGGAATGATTACAAACATTCCAACTTCATAAGAACATAAGAAAATGCCTTGCTGGATCAGGCCAAAGGCCCATCTAGTCCAGCTTCCTGTATCTCACAGCGGCCCACCAGGTGCCCCAGGGAGGCATGAGACAAGATGCCTGCATCCTGTTGCCACTCCCTTGCACCCGGTACTCTGAAGTAGCCCACCACCAATGTAAGGAGGTTGCACAATCCATCATTGCCTATAGCGCACGATGGACTTTTCTTCCAGAAATCTGTCCAATTCCCTCTTAAAGGCATCTAGACCAGATGCCATCACCACCTCCTGTGGCAAAGAGTTCCACAGATTAACTACCCACTGGGTAAAAAAGGACTTCCTTTTATCTGTTTTAACTCTCCCAACCCTCAGTTTTAGCGATTGCCCCCTGGTTCTGGTGTTTTGAGAGAGGGAAAAGAACATCCCTCTATCGACTCTATCCCTTCCATGCATAATTTTGTATGTCTCAATCATGTCCCCCCTCAGGTGCTTTTTTTCTAGGCTGAAGAGCCCCAGAGGCTACAGTCTTTCTTCATAAGGGAGGTGCCCCAGCCCCATCATCATTTTTGTCGCTCTCTTCTGCACTTTTTCCAGCGCCACTACGTCCTTTTTGAGGTGTGGTGACCAGAACTATACACAATAAAACATTCCAACATCACTTGTCAGCATTCAAGGCCTATATGGGCACATTGGCTGGGTGCTGTTGGCACAAGAGGCTGTGGTAGAGAAGGGAGTAGGCTAGGCTAATGGAGCACTGATTCCTGGCTAGAGTCCCCTGCAGCCAAGCAGGGGTGTCACTAGGGTTTGCATCACCCTGTGCAAGAACTCATTGCCTCAGGGAACCATGAGAATATGATTGGAATCCAAGGGGTTACTCCAAGAGTGCACCAGGCCATGCACAGAGTGGTTTTAGACTTTTAAAGAGATGAACACCAGAATCCCAAGTCGTAAACTGCAGTGTGGTGGTAAATTTCTTGGAGTTCAGGAGCTTGTCAAGACACCGGCCATTAACCACACTCCTCATTAAGACTCGACAACAAAAAAATTCAACTTGCAATGCCTTCCAGAGAGCGTTTTCTTCTCTTGCCACTAATTTCTAGTTTGGGAGTTATTACGCGTCATTTAAAGATGTAGCTCATTTCACCCTGAGCTCTGGGAGGGAGTTGCAGTGGGTTGAAGCAAACGCCGAAAAATGGAAAGGTGAAATGTAAAAAAATAAATAAATCCAAAATGCGCATACGGATTACACTACAATCCTCCCCTCAGATGTAAGTCCCACTTATTTCCAATCCTAAGGAGCAACACGAAAGGGTGGAGCTATTTGGATAGGAATACATCTCTGGATTATTTCTGGAGTTAAGAACATAAGAACACAGGAAGAGTCCTGCTGGATCAGGCCAAGGTCCCATCTAGTCCAGCTTCTTGTTTTTCACAGTGGCCCACCAGATGTCTCAGGAAGCACACAAGACCACAAGATGCTTGCATCCTGTGGCCACTCCCTTGCATCTGGCATGCTGAGGTGGCCAGCTTCTAAAACCAGGACATTCTACACACCCATCATGGCCTGTAACCTATCTTGGACTTTTCCTCTGTCAATTTTTATCCAATCCCCTTTTGAATCCATCCAGGCCAGACACCACCACCACCACATCCTGTGGCAAGGAGTTCCAGATGCCAGATGCCACCACCACATCCTGTGGCAAGGAGTAATTAGCAAAGCTAATTATACACTGGGTCAAGAAACATTTTATTTTGTCAGCTCTAACTCTCCCGACACTCCTGGTTCTGGGGTTGTGTGAGAGGGAAAAGAGAATCCTTCTATCCCCTCTTGCAACCCCCTGCATAATTTTGTATGTCTCAGAGAGGAAACCTAACCTGGAGTTAGGCTGGCACAAGGGACACCATAAAGTATGTTTGGACCACTCTCGGAATCGGAGAGGCCAGCACACAGATGTGCGTCATCCTCCCTAACTCCAAGAGTGGTCCAAACGCGCTTTATGGTGTCCCTTGTGCCGGCCAAACTTTGCTGGCCTAAGTGTGCTGGCCTAACTCCAGGTTAGGATTGTGCTCTACGATTAAGCAATTGTAAGATCTTCCTTGGTGATCCTTTTCAAACATATGGCCACCTGTACACGGGTGCTGTAGCAATTGCCTGAACTAAGCAGAAGGGGTTGGACTAGATGACCTCAGGGAGCATGCAACTCTCACATTCTATGAGACGAGGCAGTGCCGGTGTGCCTGACATCCCCTTTATGACCGCACTGAACCATGGCAGTGCCAAAGAAACCTTTAGAGACATAGATGGTGATTAGGGCAAATTAAGAACTCAAGCAGGATCCCTGATTGGTTGGCCTAAATCTGTTCTTTGTTGACCTGCGATGTACCCCGCGACCAGGTTGTAGGGGCTCCGTTGTGGTTTTGGCACTGGGGTGAGGAGATCTTTCTCTTAAAAAAAAAGAAAGAAGAAGAAATCACTTGGAGCGGCAAAGAGATTAATTACTTCTGTAATGAGAGGAAGAAATTCCTCTCGCATGCAGGGGCATCCCCGAGCAAGTAATTTGTTTGATTACACAGGGGCTGGAAGAGCAGGTAAAATGAATAACGAGCTCCCCCTGCCCCACAACTCTTGAGCTGTCGGGGGGGGGCGGGAATATACCGTGTTCCCTTATGGTTCCCACACCTGCGCTGGGGAAGGCAGGATTTTGCCAGCCCATTAGGCCGCATGCAAGGCCTCGTCCCCAGGATCACGCGCAGTGGTGTCATCTAAATGATTTAACAACAGGTACTCACTTTTGATTGGCACATGTCGGGACCCGCCCACCGGAAGTGACGTCATAAGCCGGAAGTGATGTCGTGGCAAGAAGTGACATGAAAAAAGCCCTTTTTGAGGCCTCAGACAATTTTAAACTGACCCAACAGTTGCAACAGTATTCCACAGCACCCCCAGAACACATTAAGGAGGCCTGGCATCATGGTAAAGTGACCCAACAGTTCCAAAACCCCAGAGCAGCTCATTTTTCAGTGGCAAGGCAAGGCAAGGCTCCACTCGCTGCCTGCCTGCCTGCCTGGCTCTGAGAACGTGCAGGCAACTCAAACGTGCAGGAAATTCAAATGTTGCAGGGGCGGAATCAACAAGTGGGTGGGCGAATGGGCGGGGCCAACTGTAATCCTAGAAACCAGTACTCGCGTACCCCCGCGTACCCCCTGCATGACATAACTGGTCACACGGCCCCGATTCGGGCCACACGGCTTCCTCGGACCTGCATCCGTGTTTTCGCAGGCCCAGATCCGAGGAGCCTCCCCTGGTGTAAGGGCACAAACAGGTCCCGCCGACCTGCCGGTTCCAGTTTAAGATACAATTAAAGTTATTGCAATAAATTTGTTGGGTTGTCTGAGTTGTAATAAAAATACAGAATAAACAACCCCAACCCCCCCAAGTCACTCTGCAAAATCCAGCTATTTGCCTTTTTCCAACCGGTGAAAGGGCAGAACACAATCTTTCGTGGTTCGGCGGCGGGGGGTGGGTGGGGAAGAGTCCGTCAGTTTTGTCTTTTCTTTTTGAGCCGAGAACGCGCTTGACCATGTTTGTTCAAACCACCTGCGCACGTTTTCCCATTGATAGCCACGCGGGCCTTTTGTGTTTATTGACTGGTTCCAGGGCTGTGAATGACGGGGAGAGAATCTGCCTGTCTTGGCGAGGAACTGGGCAGTCCCAGAAGGCCAGATCAAGCCTTTTATTCTGGTGGTGGTTGTAGTGGTGGTGATGGGGAAATAGCTTTTGATTTAATCAGCTTAGGGACATGTTTCTATTGTGTTCTGAGCGCAGACGCAAGCTGTTCATTCTAACATTAAAAACCAGAGCCGAACACCTAAAAAGGGGGGGGGAACAGTTTAAGTATGAATGTGCCATTATCACAAAAATGGAATATTTTAAATGCTCTGCAAACACCACCCCCATTTCTGGAGGTGGTATTTATTTATTTTATGAATATCTCCACCAGGGCTCTGTTGGGTATTTTTTCTTCTATAACAGGCTTCTCCACATCGACAAAAATGCTGGTCAATTTTGGGGTGGGGGGGGCGGCTTGGCGAGGGTGAGGTTATCAATAGTGTTGTTGGATTCCACCCCAAAATGCAGCATGCCTCTGTTTCTAAAAAGCAGTTGTCAGATCTTTTCGCAAGGTCTGCATGGAGCCCAAACGGAGCTCCGTTAGTCTGCAGAACTCCTTGCCACTCCTTGCGACGGTGGTGCCTGGTCTAGGTGTCTTGAATAGGTGATTGGATAGATTTCTGGAGGAAAAGTCCATCACATGTTACAGGCCATGTTGGGCGATTCCACCTCCATCACAGGTTCCATACATAACCCATACAGGCTGAAGGGTTCTGAGGTGCTTTTTTTAACCCAGCGAGTAATTCATCTGTGGAACTCCTTGCCACAGGATGTGGGGATGGCACCTGGCCTAGTGCCCTTAAATGGCGTCTGGAGGAAACGTCCGTCACGTGTTGTAGGCCATGATGGGTAGTTCAACCTCCTCATTTTAGAAGTAAGCCTGAAGCAGAGGAGTGGCAACGAGATGCAAGTTTCTTGTGTGTTCCCTAAGGCCAGTGGCGTCTCTACAGGGAGGGCAGAGCTCTAAGTTTTGCAAGGAGCCTTACCCTGTCATGTAAATCCCTCCTCTCCCTTGCTGCTGTAGCCAGTAAGCAACGCCAAGATGTTGCTTTTCCCTGTGAGGATTGGCTAAAACGGTGCAGGAAAGGAGTGATTTTCCACTGCAAGGTAAGGCTTCTTGCAAAACTTAGAGCTCTGCCCTCCCTGTAGAGACGCCACTGCCTAAGGCATCTGGTAGGCCACTGTGAGATGCAGGAAGCTGGGCTAGATGGGCCCTTGGCCTGATCCAGCAGGGCTCTTCTTATGTTCTTATGTTCACCTAGCAGGGTGAAACCTTCATAAATTTTTTTGGGGGGGGGAATGCTTCCCCCCCGATCTTCATTTTGCTGTCCTATGAATTAAGATTCCATCTTCAGCTCTTTCTAGAGTGGACAGTTGTCTATCAGACAGCACCAGATAGACTGTGGCACACCTTTAAGTATCTCTTGTATATTTTAATTAAGTATTATGGCAGTGCTTGATAGCTGTCAAACATGATACGGAATCTAGTATTTGACATCTGGCATGCAGTGGTGTTAGTATTGGCAACCGTCTGCCAAAGACCATCCAAACTCCAAACAGCCAAGGAATCGCAGCACCACCGAGTTAAAACACCGCATCCGAACATTGGAGTCCGTGCCAGGTTTTGAATATTTCCTGCCCTAAAGTTGGCCTTTGTTATTTGCTCGCCAAACAACCTCCCTGGGGAAGTACGCGCCCCCCAGCGGTCAACAGAATACTGGGGGGGGGCTCCAGTAGTAAACTGGGACCGCCAACCCCAACCAGAACGTGCCCCCCAAAATCAGAGCCTCCTCGCGGCATGTTTAATCTGCGCAGTCAGCAGGTTGTTTGTTATGTAAATGTTTCGGTTTTGTCATGTTGAACTTGGTGGTTTATCATTAATTGGAAGAATAATGAAAAATAAACAGCTGGGGGGGGTAGCGCACAGGCAGAGGGAAGGCGGGGGCATGAGTTGAGTTCTGTGCTGTCCTTCAGGAGACTATAAAAAGAGCCCCAGTGGATCAGGCGCATCTCTGACCTAGTCCAGAGTGCAATCCTAACCTGGAGTTCGGCCGGCACAATGAGGCCGGCACAGTTTGGCCGGCACAAGGGACACCGTAAAACGTGTCTGGACCACTCTCGGAGTCAGGGAGGGTGGGAGATATGCAGTGGTGTCATCTAAATGATTTAAGAACACGTACTCACTTTTGATTGGCACGTGTCGGGACCCGCCCACCGGAAGTGACGTCATAAGCCAGAAGTGATGTCGTGGCAGGAAGTGACATGAAAAAGCCCTTTTTGAGGCCTCAGACAATTTTAAACTGACCCAACAGTTGCAACAGTATTCCACAGCACCCCCAGAACATGTTCAGGAGGCCTGGCATCATGTTAAAACCCCAGAGCAACTCATTTTTCAGTGGCAAGGAAAGGAAAGGCTCCGCTCACTGCCTGCCTGCGTGGCTGGCTGGCTCTGAGAACATGCAGGCAACTCAAACATGCAGGAAATTCAAACGTTGCAGAGGGCGGAGTCGACAAGTAGGCGGGCGAATGGGCGGGGCCAGCTGTAATCCTAGAAACCGGTACTCGCGTACCCCCTGCATGACATCACTGGAGATATGGGTGTGTGTGTTAAAAATTTATTTGTCCTGGATGCCCAATACCCTAGCTATGGTAAGGTAAAGGTTTCCCCACGACCAAATGGTCTACTCGTGACCGACTCTAGGGGGTGGTGCTCATCTCCGTTTCAAAGCCTGTAGAGCCGGCGTTTTGTCCGAGGACACACTTCTGTGGTCATGTGGCCGGCATGACTATACTCCGTAGCACACGGAACGCCGTCACCTTCCCACCAAAGTGGTCCACCGAAATGCAACTATTTACCTACTAGCATTTAGGTGCTTTTGAACTGCTAGGTTGGCAGGAGCTGGGACAAGCGACGGGCGCTCACTCCGTCGCGCAGTCTTGAACTCCCAGCCTTCCGGTCGGAAAGCCCAGCAGCAGCGGTTTAACCCGCTGCGCCACCATGTCCCCTAGCTATGGTCCCAGGCTTTAAAAGAATGCACAGCTTCTCTCCTAGGCACCAAGCTGTTTGTGTGTCTTGGGGGGGGGCAGGGGAGGGGCAGGCTCGATGACCTCCAGGTTCATTCCAGGACTCTGAAGCCGGTCGAAATGCCGTCACTCCCTCCACATCGCCTCCCCCCCCGGAATGTTTTGTTTTTCTCTTGGCAGCCCATTTTTTCCCTTCAAGGCACGGCGAGGGGCTCATCCATCATTTGGCCAATCTGGCAGCCGTCCGGGGACGCTCAGTACCAGCTGCCCAGCTGCAGGCTCGTTCCCGGAATTGGTGGTGGGGAGAAGGCTTCTTGGGGGCGGTTCATGGCAGTGACCCAGCTGCTGTTGCCCTGGACCGTCTGAGAGGCAGGGAAGTGGAGCCTTGGAACCAAACCTCCAGGGCCGGCCCAAGACGGTGGCCCCTTTGCCAAGTCCACAAGGAAGCTGCAGTTGAGCTTGTCTGCTTGTTTTTAGATGAGGGGGATGAGAGTCAGGATGCTGGGAGGGAGGATATCTTGCCTTCCCCCTGCAAGATCCATCTTGGCAGGAGCCTCGTTTCTCCTTGGTCATGTGATGCCGCCACACCGAGTCCAACCTTTGGCCTGTGTCACTCAGGGTGCAATCCTAACCTGGAGTTAAGCCAGTTTCCTGCATCTCACAGCGCCCCCCCCCCCAGATGCCTCAGGGAGCACACAGGACCACAGGATGCCTGCATCCTGGCATTCGGAGGCAGCCTGCTTCTGACTGCACCTTTTCCAGGTCCACTATTTCAGTCAACGACAACCATCGACAGTATTTGTATACTGCTTTTTCAACACAAGGTTCACAAATCAATCAATCACTAGTATTTATATACCGCTTTTCAACACAAAGTTCACAAAGCGGTTTACAGGCAAATAATAACATTAAAGTTAAATGGCTCCCTGTCCCAAAAGGGCTCACAATCTAAAAGAATGGAGAACACCACCAGCAACAGCCACGAGAAAGACACTCTGCTGGGGTGAAGAGGGACAATTGCTCTCCCCCTGCTAAATATAAGAGGACACCACTTGAAAAAGTGCCTCTTGCCCAGTTAGCAGGGGTTCACAAAGTAGTTTACAGGCAAATAATCAATCAATTGTATTTATATTCTGCTGTTCAACACAAAGTTCACAAAGCAGTTTACAGGCTAATAATCAATCAATCAATCAATCAATCAATCAATCAATCAATCAATCAATCAATCAATCAATCAATCAATCAATCAATCGTATTTATATTCCACTTTTCAACACAAAGTTCACAAAGCAGTTTACAGGCTAATAATAAATAAATAAATAAATAAATAAATAAATAAATAAATAAATAAAGTTAAATGGCTCCCTGTCCCAAAAGGGCTCAAAGTCTAAATTATGCAGAATATCCTTTTTGAGATGTGGCAACCAGAACTGTGCACTGGAAACTGTACATAAGAATTAGTTACATAGAAACAGATGCTTAATTTGGATGGAGGGGAGCACACAATGGAACCCCCCCTCTCTTTCGCATTCAGGAGATATTCTTTTTCACGGGTGACCCCCATCACTGCGGATGCTCCTCTTGTGAGTTTGTGGTAGGTGGTGATCTGCATAATCATTGTTGGGAGCACGTGGGGAGGGGGGGGGCGCCGGGGAAGGGAAATGTGGAGAAACAAGAATAGCAAAGAAGACAAACAAATGTACAACAGAAGACAAACAGAGCTGTTGACAAGGCATTAGCAAAGCTTCCCGTGCAAATACATTACGGAGATCCCGGGATTGAAAGGGGGCGCATGTATTGACATATTGCATTCCACCTTCCTTGAAAGCAAACAAAACAAAACAAAACCCCAACCTTTTGTTTTCAAAGTGCAAAGTTAAGTAGCAAGACATTGGCCAAGTTCTGGGCAAGGAGCAAAGGACCGGGAGATGTGGTGATTCTGTTTTGGGAAGGCTGGAAAGAGATGAGTTAAAACCTGTTGAATCCCAGCCTTTGTCTGCCAACACTCTGGGGATGAGACTAAGGGCGCCATCCTCACCTGGAGTTTGGCCGGCAAAGTTTGGCCAGAACAAGGGCCACCGTAAAGCACGTTTGGACCCTTCTCGGAGTCAGGGAGGATGGCGCACGTCTGTGTGCTGGCCTCTCTGCCTCTGAGAGTGGTCCAAACGCACCTTCCGGTGGCCCTTGTGCCAGCCAAACTTTGCTGGCCTAACTGTGCCAGGCTCACTCCAGGTGAGGATTGTGCCCTCAATCATGGCCCCCCAGTACCTTTTTTCTAACTGAAGAGCCACAAACGCTATAGCCTTTCCTCATCAGGGAGGTGCCCCAGCCCAGTCATCGTTTTTGTGGCTATCTTCTGCACCTCTTCCAGCTCCGCTATGTCCTTTTGGCGATGTAGCGACCAGAACTGTACACAATACCGCAGGCTGCATGAAGGATTTCCTATTCAACCTGCGTACCAATGAAACATGAGATACACACTGAAATGTTCTTTAAGATACTAAATGAATGGGATAACCGCAAAGATAATGGACAATCAAGCAACAATTGTGGCATATAACTGAAGCAATTGCATATGTTTGCTGTGTTTAGATTCCACATTCCCGCTCTCTGCCTCCCTTGTGTCAATATCTAAATTGTAAGGTCCTTGGGGCAGAGGCCTTCCTCTCTTTCTTACCTTTTAAAAAACAACTCTACCCTACCATTCTCTTTTGTGGGTGTGTCACAAGCTGTCACAAGACAGCTTGTGACACACCACAATTTTTTAAAGGGCAACAACAACGCAACCTGACATATCAGTGGTTCCCAAACTGTGGGTTGGGACTCATCAATGGGTCGTGAGCCAATTTCAGGTGGGTCGCAAAGCACCTAGGGCACCTATATTGAAAATATGGGATGCTGGAAAAGGGAAGGGCTGTGTGGTTGTTTTGCTTGTGTCAAGGTTGTAAATAGGCTTTTTCTCTTTCTGATTTACTTTGCTATTGGAAAAAGGCTGAGAGATAATAACCCCATTAATGGCTGCATTCTCAGGAAAGCAGCAGACTCCGGCGTCACAATGATGGCACTTCTGGCCATGTCATCACTTCCGGTGGGTCCTGGACAGATGGTCATTCTAAAAAGTGGGTCCCGGTGCCAAAAAGTTTGAGAACCACTGTTTGTGAGCTTGCAATTTGATGCACAATTCTCTAGGAGCAAGTCCTGCTTACTACAGGGGAACTTTCTTCTGAGTAAGCAGGCAATAGGTTGGCTCTGTGAGGGCGCAATCCTAAACTGAGTTAGGCCAGCATAAACTAAGCCAGCAAAGTTTGGCTGGCACAAGGGACACCGTAAAGGATGTTTGAACCACTCTCGGAGTCAGAGAGGCCAGCACACAGATGTGTGCCATCCTCTCTGACTCTGAGAGTGGTCCAAACACGCTTTACGGTGCCCCTTGTGCTGGCCAAACTTTGCTGGCTTAGTTTATGCTGGCCTAACTCCAGTTTAGGATTGCGCTCTGAATCGTTTTTTTAAAGGTGAAAGCCGTTCTCTGCTACATGACAAGGAACTTCCTTGGTTTCCCGGCTGACGAAAAAAGTCCAGCATTCCTTCTCTGAACAAACGGCCTTCATTTTGGATCGCTCAAAATCGGAAACACGCTGTCTTCAGTCGATCCAATTGGACCCAGGTGTGGTGCAACAAAAAGCACACCTCTGGCGCACAAACATGCATGCACAAGCATGTTTCACAATGCACCAAAGATGAGGAAATACTCATCGGGGGCGAGACGCCTTTTTGAATGTCCTTGCAGAGGTGGAAAAGGACGAGGCGGGGGAAATCTGGCGATGGAGATAGAAATCTTGTTCCGGGGAGACGGTGTTGTTTTTCCCACAGCCTGAGCGATCCGGCAGATTTGTTTGGTGTCCTTGTCTCAAACATGCTTGCTAACACGATGCTCTCCCCCCCTTTTCTCCTGCATAAGCAGCAAGGCCTTGGGAGACAACAATGCAGCAAGCAAGAAGAGGCTGGGCAGCGAAAGGCATTTCTACAAAGCTGGCAAAAACAATTGCAGATTAGCGTTTCCGGAACAATCCGGAACAATGAGCGTTTCCAGAACAATCCCAGTTCTGGTGGGAGGCCTTTGGCCAGCACTGTCCTAACAAGGAGGGCTGTTAATTGGTCCTTGTTTTATGCTTTCAACAGCTCTCTCTCTCACTCTCTCTCTCTCTCACAGACAGACAGACAGACAGACACACGCACGCACACACACACACACACACACACATATACAGAGAGAGAGAGAGAGAGAGTTTCAGTGGTGCCGTCCCAAATTTTGAGATTCAGGGTCTCATTCTGACGCCCTGCCTCTCCCACCAATAAGAGTCCACACCCCAGCATTAACTTTTAACCATTGCATTTCCTGTCTAAAAAACACTGGAGAGCTTCTGCCAACCCAGGCTTGACAATGCTGAGCAATTAAAGCCATATCAGGGTCTGACCTGATATGGCAGCTTCGTGGGCTTGTTGGAAATCGGGGCAACATCGGGCGCAGGAGCTCTGGGCACCACATTCTGCGGGCATTCTAAGAAGCAGTTTCCAACTGTCCATCAACACTGCCAGCTAAACAGATCTTGACTGAATTTCCATCGAGACGGACGTGCTTTGTGGAGCTCTTTTAGCTCTTAGAGCTCAAGCTAAGAACTGCTTAGCTATCGGGGTACTCAAACCAAGAGAGAGAAATTTAGAGCGCAATCCTAACCTGGAGTTAGGCCGGCACAGTGGGGCCAGCAAAGTTTGGCCAGCGCAGGGGCCATCGTAAAGTGTGTTTGGACCACACTTGGAGTCAGGGAGGATGGCGCCCGTCTGTGTGCTGGCCTCTCCGAGTGGTCCAAACATACGTTGCAGTGTCCATTGTGCTGGCCAAACGTTGCCAGCCTCCCTGTGCCAGCCTACCTCCAGGTTAGGATTGCACTCTGAGTAGCTCTTAGTCCCCTTAGAAATAGGTGTGGACTAATGGATGAGCTGCCAGTACTGCCTGAAGCTAAGCAGGAGAATCCATGTTCTTGCTTTTGGATGGGAGACAGAATGTCGGGCTGTAACAAGCGGCTGTACATGTTGTGGCAGGATGGAGTCGCTGTGAAGCTAATGGAGCAATAAATTGGGTTATTTCTCAGTAAGTTAAGAGTTTCAAGGGAGGGTTGAGGGCAGTGGTGTCATTCAAATGATTTAGGAACAGGAACTCACTTTTGATTGGCACTTGTCGGGAACCAGCCATGGAGCCCGTTAGGATCCGGAACGCCCGTTCTGGCCCGTTCCCCCCGAATGACATCACTGCCTTCGCCCCCCTAGGAATCCGGAGTCGCTCCCTTTAACCCCTTGAGTGCCGGCCAACCAAGCAGAAAAGCTCTTTGCAGAGGAATTGGGAGGGGGGAGGACGGAGAGTGAAGTGGGCGGAGTCAGCCCTAATTTTAACTAGTGGAACTGAGTTCCCCCGCGTTCCCCCTGCATGACATCACTGGTTGAGGGGGTGTGTGCCAAAGTCAACTAACTGGAACCAAACCCCAACAGTTTTACATCCTTGCTTGGGGCTCAGATTTGCTCAACGGCCTGTGGTGCATTTTTATTGGGCAAGCCCTTGCCATTTGCATAATGTATGCAGGTTGCTGAACCCAGCTTTCCTTGCCATCCCGTTGCTAAGTTTGGTTTGTTACCCAATGTCGAGTCCACACAGCCGGGGTCCCACAGCTGAGTTGGACCCCCGAGCCTTGCCATTTCTTTGGTGAAAGGAAGAAAAACAAATGTCTGGCCTCTCTGAATAACAGCCCTGCTGCTTAGCAAATGTGACATTTCAGCTAGAGACGCCAGGGCAGGATTTCGGCTCTCCCCCCAGAATGAGTGTTCCCATACCAAAACAAGGGATCTCGCTGTGCGACATGAAATTGCTTCCAAAAAGGCTTGACAATGGAACGCTGCCGAGGGAAGGTGTCCTAGAGAGAGGAAGGCACAGGCGATGGTGTGGGAGGTGTTGGCGGGGGTGCAGACGAAGGGTTGGGGGGAAGGCTTTATTTGAATGTGACCCACGGAGCTCGTTTCGTGTTGATTAATCGATTAGTGCTCGGAATGCGTGAGAGCTTCAGAAGGGGCGCACAGAAGCAGCTTCCCTTTGTCGGGCAAAAGGAGGAGGGGAGAGAGAGGACACCCCTGATTTGTGCTGCCAAGGAAACTCCTGAGCGGAGATGCGCCAATCTCGCCATTCCCATTTCCGCGGAAATTTATTCGCAATTGCGTCTCAGAGAAAGCCGGCACCCAATAGCCCATTGCTCGCTGGCATGACCCGAGAAGAGGACTTTTGGCCGGGCTATTGATGCGCTTCTTTGAAGAATTTCGAGCCTGCCTTTCCCATGCCAAAGCAAATGCCCAAGGCAGCTTACACGGGCAGGTTGCCTAAGGGCGCAATCCTCACCTGGAGTGAGGCCAGCAAAGTTTGGCCGGCACAAGGGACCTTGGAAAGTCTGTTTGGACCACTCTCGGAGGCAGAGAGGCCAGCGCACAGACGTGCGCCCTCCTCCCTGCCTGCCAGAGTGGTCCAAACATGCTTTACGGTGGCCCTTGTGCCGGCCAAACTTTGCTGGCCTCACTGTGCCGGCCTCACTCCAGGTGAGAGTTGCGCTCTGCAGCATCCAGGGGAAGTCTTCAAGGGCAGCCTCACCTAGAGCACATTGCAGTAATCTAGTCGGAGGGTGGCTAAGCTGTGGGCACCTGCAACGAGCTCTGCCTGGAAGACAAACCTCATTCCAACGTGATCTACAGGGAGGCAAACAAAGGCTATTGACAAATATTGTCTCAAGGCTTGTCGTGCTAATGATTAATAAACAGAACCCAGCTTTCTGCTAGTCTTTTCCTCGGTGTAATGATGACAAGAAGTCAATTGTGACAGAAGGGCTATTCCTCAGGCCCCTCCTAAGCAATGATCCACAGAGGGAGGGTGGGTGGGTGGGTGGGTGGGCTTTCCACAGTGTGATGTCACCTCTCCTAGCAGCCACATCAAGTGGTCCCGGCCATTGTTTTGCTCTTCACGTTTCACTTAGAGAGCAATTCGGGGGCTTATGTAAAGACCACCTGTGCCAGCTCAGAAAACCACATTGTTCCGGACCACCGTCTCCATTATCTTGGCTTTTGTACATTGAGATGTCCAAAATTATGCAGTGGATGGATCGAGGGATTTCCCCCCCCCTCTTGCTCAACCCCAGGACCAGGGGACAGCCGCTCAAACAGCGTGTCGGGAGTGGTCGAGCAGACCGAAGAAAATATTTCTCTCCCCAGCATGTCATTTGTCTGTGGAACTCCTTGCCACCGGATGTGGGATTGGCGTCTGGCCTTGATGCCTTTCAAAGGGGGCTGGACAGATGGATGGAAGAAATGTCCATCACAGGTTATAAGCCACGAGAAGCAAGCTATCTTGGAATGCCAAGACGCAAAGGAGTGGCAATGGGATGCAGGCATCTTGTGATCTCGTGTGCTCCCTGAGGCACCTGGTGGGCCACTGTGAGATACAGGAAGCTGGACTAGATGGGCCTTTGGCCTGATCCACCGGGCCTCTTCTGATGTTCTGTAGATCTCTGTCCCTCATGGGGAGGAGGGACATGGGTCCTCAGTGCTCAGCTCTGGGTGACCTCAAATCAGTCTCTCTCTCTCTCTCTCTCTCTCTCTCTCTCTCTCTCTCTCTCTCTTTCTCAGCCCAGCGCATCTCATAAGCTTATTGCAAAGGAGAAAAAAAGGGTAAGAGCGCCATTCATGGCCCCAAACTCCTTGGAGGGCCGGGCGGGTTAGAAATGCAAGTCCAGTTTGATGGTTTTCGTGTTATCTTAGATTCTCTCCCCTTTTCAAATGGGTTACTCCTTTTAAAGTTTTTAGGCAGTGTTATCGGGTTACTTCCCCCCTTTTTAATCTGCTCCTCTTTGTCTAGATCTCATTTCGCGGTTCCCATTTGCGCGATTGTTTTAAATATTGATCGTCCGGGGCCTGGAGGCTGGGGGAAGGCGGAGGGAGACAAATTCTCCAAATGGATCAAACAAACAAGGGCTTCTTTTGGGTCGGCCCCATTGCTGGCCAGGTGGCTCCTCCTCTCCCAGTCAGGGGCTAGGAGGAGGCAGGCAGAACCAGTTTCCCTGCGGGAACGTGCCGCTTGACTCCTTCTCCATCCTCCAGCACGGCTGGAAAGCCATTCCAGACAACTGTGGCGTGAAGCTGGCCCGGAGTTCTTTGATACGGCTGCTCTGGGGGAAGACTCTAGAGAGAGAGCTTCAAAGACAGCAGCTTGCCTTTCCTTTGGATGGGTTTGCCTTTCATCCGTGAGACGGCAGAGGGAGGGGGGGGACAAAACTTGAGCGGGAGGCGGAAAGACGGATGTCTGTTCTTCTTGGGCGGGGACCAGTGGCGCTTAGGAAGGGTGTTGGAGGACAACGCAGCCTTGTCTTTGTATGGTGCTTGCCGCCGAATCAAGGAGATCGCAACTCTGCAGCAAGGAACTGCAAATTCAGTGCATCCTCCTTATCCCCTGGGGTTTGGCTCCTGGAAACCCTCGGGGATAGCAAATTCGCAGATAATGAACCATTGACCCTGTGGGATCCATGGGGTGAAGTGCAAGGGGTCCCTTATCAGAAGACCCTCAGGAAGCCAGCAGAGAGCAGCAGGAAGTGCCCAGAGATCTCTGAATGCTGTAGAGCCCTTCCAGAGGCTGCAGGGAGCTTCCGAACGGCACCTGCGACCAGCACGGACCCCTTAAGGATGCTTCTGCCGGCCAGTTTACAGGGGTCAGCGCTGGTCACAGGTGCCGTTCAGAAGGTCCCTGCAGGCTCGGGAAGGTCTCTGCATAGCGGATAACAAGGCACAGATAACAGGGAAAGTAGCCATTCCGCCCCTCGCAGATGAGCAAATTCACAGATAGTGAGTATGCGTATAAAGAACGACTGTAAATTGTTCTTGCGAAACATTTTACCCTGCCTTTCTCACCTTATGGCTTGTGAGTCCCAAACTGTGAGCCTTGGCTCCCAAGGGAGCAACAGAAACCATCTTCCTCCACGGACTGAAGACTTGGCTCTACCTATCTCCTCTAAGACCCCCTTGTAGACCTAAATTGCAGCTGAATTTCTCCTCCCCTGCAAATCACCAAAGTTTTCCCAGGGGTGTCTGTGTGTCCGTGTGTCTGTGTGTGGGTGTGGGTGGGTGGGTGTGGAATTAGCTGCAGTCTGTCTATGACCTCTATCTATGACCTCTCACTGGAGCAAGACCCAAGCTCTTAAGGCAGCCACAGGTTCCTCATTGGCCTCTGGAGCTCTCCAAGGTGCTGGCCTCCTGTCCAGGCCTGCGCACAGCCAGACTCCCGACTCTCCTTAGAGCTGTCCAAAGTGCTGATCTCCCTGTCTGGGCGGTGGCCCCTGTTTTGCCCCACCTACAACTCGGCCTGTAAAGTATGTTTGGACCACTCTCGGAGTCAGAGAGGCCGGCACACAGACGTGCGCCATCCTCCCCAACTCCAAGAGTGGTCCAAACATACTTTACGGTGGCCCTTGTGCTGGCCAAATTTGCTGGCCTAATTGTGCCAACCTAACTCCAGGTTAAGTGGGACGTGGTGGCGCAGCGAGTTAATCCGCTGCTGCTGGGCTTTCGACCGCAAGGTTGGGAGTTCAAGACTGGCTTGTCCCAGCTCCTGCCAACCAAGCAGTTTGAAAGCATCTAAATGCAAGTAGATGAATAGGGACCACTTCGGGGGGAAGGGAATGGCGTTCCGTGCGCTACGGCGTAGAGTCAGGCCAGCCACATGACCACGGAAGCTTGTCCTCGGACAAAATGCCGGCTCTACAGGCTTTGAAATGGAGATGAGCAGCGCCCCCTACAGTCGGTCACGACTAGACCATCCGGTCATGGGGAAACCATGGTTAGGGAACACAGGTTAGGACTGTGCCCTCAGCGAATGTGCCATCAGGGGATGAGGGCAGCTGGTCAGAGCTTGAACTCAGAGCAATGGCTCTGTCTGCCATTGAGCTTCCGTTCTTTTTGTCCCTGATTGTGGCTGCATTTGTCTGCATTTGGCACTTTCAGTGGTTGTGTCATTTCCTCTCTGCTGTTCTTCGTAAGCTGCCTCGGGTCGGAAGGTGCGATGCAAATCTTCCCAATCCAGAAAGAACATGCTTTTAAAAGTGTATTTTGTGCAGCTCTGAAAATCCCCAGGTTGCTCCCTAAACATAAACACCAGACGGACCCTGCCTCAGTAGGCTTCCAGTCTAATTTAGACATCCAGTTCGCAGGAGATAAAGAACCGATAGGGTGTAAAACCTGGACAAGGAGGCCAAAAACAATTCGGCAAAGGCCAGCTGAAATAAATGAGTCTTTAGGAGTCTTTTTTTTGGAGGAGGGGGAAGAGAGAGGGAAAATCAAGTGAATGAATATCAGTTGTAAAAGGGTCCCTAGATAAGAAAGAAATGCACCAAGATTCCAAACAGCGGAAACGGAGTGAGGTTTAACAAGATGCGGGAGACCTCAAAGATCCGCGCGGAGAACATAGAGAAATCAGAGGTGAGCGATAAGCAGGAGCAAGAGAATGAATACATTTGAAGATAAGTAACGGAGTCGTCGGCAGGGGCAGGTAGCCGGCAAGCCGAACTCGGCAGCAAAAATGGAACAGAGCTGGTTTTGTGGGGTTTTTTTGCTCAGGCAAGGCCTTCAATAGGAAAAAGAGGACAGCGACAAGCTGCTATGCTGCCTGTAGATCTAGAAGAATGGTGTCCACAGCAAGCACTGAAATTGCAACGTTGTCCAAACAGAAGAGGGGACATCGTGTGTGTGGTGTGTGTGTGTGGGGGGGAAGCCAGCCCTATCCATCCCACCAAGTGAGGGCACAATCCTAACCCGGAGTGAGGCCAGCAAAGTTTGGCCGGCACCAGGGCCACCGTAAAGTGTGTTGGGACCACTCTCTGAGTCAGGGGGGAATGGCTCACGTCTGTGTGCTGGAGGGCACAATCCTAACCCGGAGTGAGGCCAGCAAAGTTTGGCCGGCACCAGGGCCACGGTAAAGTGCGTTGGGACCACTCTCTGAGTCAGGGGGGGAATGGCTCACGTCTGTGTGCTGGCCTCTCCAATGCCAAGACTGGTCCAAAGGTGTCCCTTGTGCCAGGCAAACGTTGCTGGTCTCACTGTGCCAGCCTAATATAACTCCTGGTTAGGATTCTGCTCTCAGTCACCCCCCCCTTCGAGCTGGCACCTGGGGCTGGTGGTCCTCCAGCCCCGCTCTTTGCACACCGCGTCTCCCTCTCCCTAGCAGAGAACGACCAACCGAAGGGCCAACGTCACCCCGTCCGACTCGGCTGCTTGTCGTCCATAATTCTCCGCATCCCAATTAGGTGGCCAGATCATGCCGTAAAAGCCAGAGATGGGAAAGTATTGATTGGATGGGGCTGAGGCTGTGCCAAGTTCTCCCACGGCGAATCTATCTCCTCCTTTGCGGCATCTTCTCCCGAGGAAGGGCCTCCCAAGCGGGCCTGACGGAGGCAGGGATCCAGAACACGGGGTCCTGCTGAGGCCAGCCTTGCTGCGAAGAGGCTGCCGAGGGGGGCGCCGCATTTGTGCTGAGGATGTACAAACATATGTAGTTGCCGTTGGGCCATCTGGATCAGCATTGGCAAACCCTGACCAGCAGCATCAATTTCCGTGTTGTTGAGCACTGACTGGCAGCATCTAGTCAAGGATTGTCAAGCCGTGACTGGCAGCATCTAGCTCAGCATTGTCCAGCTCTGACTGGCGGCATCTAGCCAAGCGTTGTCCAGCTCTGACTGGTAGCATCTAGCCAAGCATTGTCCACTCTGACTAGCAGATGATAGCAGTATCGTCGAGCCCTGACTGGCAGCATCTAACCAGGATTTCAGGCAGGGCTCCTAACGCGAGGGCTCTTTTCTCAGAAAGCGTTCAACAAAACGCCGAAATATTTCTGATTGGGGAAGACGTCGGGGAAGGGAAGGAGGAGAAATGCTTTCATTTCCAATCTGCTTATGGCTGAGTTCCGTTTGCATCCTTTCGGTGTCCCCCCCCCCCCGAACATACCCCCCCTCTTTCGAAATAAATCTGCTTTGATTGAGCACAACCGCTCTTTAAGGATTGCCGGCGAAGGGGCATTAGGACCAGACTGAACTGGTTAGGTTCTGGGGAGATTGATCTGGATACCGCTCTCGGCCAAGAACGGGCGCCCCCAAGAGATTGGGGGAGATTGCCAGGGAAGGGGCTGTAACCGCCAGTGGGTGGAAGCCTCAGTGCTGTGTGTGCCCAGACAGAACCCCCAGGCCCCCATTCTTCAAAAGCAGCGCTGGGGGGCACAGATAACATGTGGTGCAGTTCTGCCTCCCTCCTCCCCCCCCACCATGGGAATATTTTATCTCTGGCAGCCACTCGGACTGGGGTGGAGGGAAAATTAAAAACCATTTCCATCAAAACCACCTGCAGGGGGTGATCAGCCCCCCCCCCGGGGTTTCCTAACAGGGCTTCCTGCCAGCAATCCCTTCCCCCCCCACTGCCGCCCCACAATGGCCCTGGCACCAGTTTCCAAGCAACAATATTTGAGATACAGCTATGAACACATGATGATTATTTTATTATATGTTTCTCACCGCACGTCACCGAGAGATCCCCAACGAGGAATTTGCCAAGTTAACAGCTCTGGAAAGAAATGCACCAGGGGTGGAGGAACAAGTGACTAGTAGGCCTGGGGGCTTACCTCTTCCTCTGCCCCCCCCCCAGCCTGGAACAGAGCAGAGGACCCAGATCTTACTCGTCATAAGAACATAAGGAAAGCCCCGCTGGATCAGGCCAAAGGCCCATCTAGTCCGGCTTAACTGTATCTCACAGTAGCCCACCAGATGCCTCAGGGAGCACATGAGACCACAACATGCCTGCGTCCTGCTGCCACTCCTTTGCCCCTGGCATCCTGAAGTCGCCTACTTCGAACATAAGGCGATTGCATGACCCATCATAGCCTATAGCCCACAATGAACTTTTCCTCCAGAAACCTGTCCCATCCCCTTTTCAAGGCCCCTGGGCCAGGCGCCATCACCGCCTCATGTGACAAGGAGTTCCACAGATTAATTACCCGCAGTCCTTGCAAGGTTAAGTCCATTGGCCCGAGGGGGGCTTCTGCCTGCCTTGTGATCCAGCTGAGCCTCAGACAGAACGTCCACTCGTGGATAGAATGCCATTTATATGTGTTAAGTGCCCGGATGGGCTTACAATCTAGATATTGACACATACTGGGGGAAGGAAGGCGAAGTTAAACAGTGGGAACAAGCGCGATTATGTCGGTTACTACTCGGGGATGGAATTATCCCCTGTTTTTTATCTGTGCCGAATATTGGAGATTACCGGCCTCCGAAGCTCTGCTCGTTCCCCTCCGCAGCGGAGGATGCCTAACTAGCTTATTCCTCCTAAGCCTGATTTCACGGCCTACTTTCCCCGTGGGACTGATCTTTGCTCTCAGATTTCACATGTGTGGCTGCCGGGAGCCACAGGAACCTTGGAGAGGCTCAAGGAGGAGAAAAGGGTGTGGAATTGCCACTCAAGTCCTCCCTCCAGGAAGACTAATTATCCCTCTAATCACTTTCTTGTACTTCCAATCTGCCGTTAAAGGGGGGGATTACCCGTGGGGTGGGGTGCTTTTAATCCGCCTTAGTGGCTATTTGCAAGGAACCAGAGGTGGGACGTTATCCCGGATTAGCCAGGCCTAAAAAGACACATTCCACATTCCTGGGGAACAGAATCGATGTTCAATGTCCAGGTGAACTGATGCGCAGGTTCATGCGCGATTGGCCAGTGGTCAACAGGTGAGTCGCGGGCAAGGCAAGAAATGGTTAGCACTGTCAAATACTTTTTGGCTGATTAATCAATCGCTGTTTCAGCAGCAGCTGGATGTAATTAATTGATTAAATGTAAATAAATGTGCATTTTGCCAAAACCTCAATAGAGATGCTTGCAGGGGAGGGAGAAACATTGAAGGCCTTGGAATATGCATAGTGGCCTAGCTAAGAGGGTGTGGGGGTGCAATTGCACTGGGCAACTAGCTTTAGGGGGGTGCAACAAGCTGAGCTGGACATTAGTGGCCAAAACTGTGAAAAACTTGGTAAGTACAAATAATATCATCATGTTATTTATCACCAAAGGGAATTTAGTGCAGAATGCCATGAAACAAACTGCGTTGGAATATCTGTGTTTTTTCAAAAGTTATGGCCAATTACCCAGAAAACTTTTTTATTTATTTACTGAATTAAGGGTACAATCCCAACCTGAAGTTAGACCATCAGTTTGGCCAGCACAGTTTGGCCGGCACAAGGGACACCGTCAAGCGCATTTGGACCACTCTCGGGGAGTTGGGGAGGGTGGTGCGCGTCTGTGTGCCGGCCTCTCTGACTCCAAGGGTGGTCCAAACATGCTTGACGGTGTCCCTTGAGCCGGCCAAACTTTGCTGGCCTAACTGTGCCGGCCTCACTCCAGGTGAGGATTGCACCCTAATAGTGAATAAAGATAATAGCAATATATAGACGTATGAACGGGGGGGGGGGAAGAGACGTTCCTTCCTTATTATACAAGGGCATGGGACCATCCAATAAACCACGTCTGGCAGTCGTCTGGGGGCAGACAAATCAAAGGGCGTCTTCACACCATCTGTAATTAACTTGCGGGATTTGCGACTGCAAAAGTGATGGAGATGCTGGCGGCAAGCCTGGAAACAGACAATAAAAACAATTAGGGAAAGTGGCAGAGGCCAGATCAGTCAATAGTATAGATGGCCTCTCCTTGTCCAGAGGCAGTCTACCTGCACACTGGTTGCTTAAGGGCAAACAGGCCTATTGACAGCTGAGCCTGCTTTGTGAGGGCGTCCTGCTGACATGGAACTCGGTGTAGAAGACTAACCTAAAAGGGTCTTTAAGAGAGCCGGGTTCTCCTGATAGTGCTTCCCTACATTCCTGCCCTGTCCTTCCTCCAAGGAGCTGTGGGTAGCTCTTCCCCCATCCTATGTTCCTCCCCACAGCCCTAGGAGGTAGGTTGGGCTGAGTGAGCAAGATCGGTCAGCCCAAGGAAACCCAGTCAGCTTGATGAATCTGAAGTACAGATTTGAGCAAAGAGGGCCAAAGGCCTGCACTCCAACCCCTACACCACGCTTCCTCTTGCATTCTTAGCCAGGCATGTTGTGTGTGGGAGGGTGGCGTGCCAACTTCCTGCAGGCTGGTTGGCCATTGTGGGAAACGGGATCCCTGACTGGCTGTGTAGGATCCCTGACTGGCTAGAATGCTTGAAAAACGTCTGGCCTTTGACCTATCTCTGCCATGTCAAAATTCAAAGAAAGCATCACCCTGCAGAACACCCCACCCAGTTGTACTTGATACCTCGCCACCCCTCCTGGGCTGTGATCCAGTCCTGTTGTGACACACAGGCTTGACAAATCTGCTCCTTCTAGATTTGTCTTCCACCTGCATGAAGTTCCAGCTCGTCCTCTGCTTGGGAGTACAGTAAATGCATTCATATTTCCTGTCGCCTGGGGTGTGCCTAGGAGGAGGAGAGCCTGGCTGTTGCCTGTGGTTTGGAGACTGAGAATGCACCAGTGTGTGTGTGTGTCTGTGTGTCTGTGTTGTGTGTGCGCTGGAAGATCTCCTGCTATTTTCTGTTTGTGTTCCCCTTGCTTTCCACCCCTCCCACAGCTTCCAGATGCTCTAGGCCTGAATCACAGGGGTTTATTGCAGTTAGATCAGCCTTCAACTGACTGCCGGGCTGAAGGGCTGCCGTTCCATTTCCCTCCCTCCCCCCTCCTTCTGCTGCTTGTGTAGTGGTGTAAATTTTGAGGTGTGGTGACAAGCATGGAAGCTGAAATGCAGATGGGGGGGGAAAGGAGAAATAATCTCTGTCTCTCCTGGTAAGGAAGGCAAAGAGAAACAGAGGGGGGGGGAACACGAATCTGGTCAGGTGAGCAATAGGGCGAGAAATTAGGTTTGCAAAGCCCCCCCCCCCAATTTGGGGGCTAGGCAAAGCAACTTCTTTAGCTCCCCTTGAAATTCTTCCAGCGATTTGCTGAAGGAAGGAACGGTAGTTGAGAGAAAAGGCGGTCGGGGGGGGGATAGAATGACGACACACTTGGTTTCTGAAACCAATGCATAATGTGGAAAGGCGAAACGGAGGTGTTTTGAAAAATCCTTCCTTCTCCCTGACGCCAGAGCTGCCCAGAGTCATCTCGCAAAACGGGCTGGCAGGCGGAACTAAGGCCCCCGTTTTCCGACCCAAGAACAGCTTGTGGAACCCGCTGCTACAAGACGCTGGCTTGGGTGGCTTTCGAAAAAGGATAGGACCATTTTCCTGCAGGCTGGATCAAACAGTGGCTATCGGCTCTGGAAGCCAAGTGGAATCTCCATGTGTAGGGCTAGTCTACCCCTGAACACTGGCCCCACTTGGGACAAGCCGCAGAAAAGGCATAAGGAGAGCCCCTCTGGATCAGGTCAAAGGCCCACCTAGTCCAGCTTCTTGCATCTCACAGTGGCCCATCAGGTGCCTCAGAGAGCACTCGAGACCACAAGATCCCTGCAACCAGTGATGTCATGCAGGGGGAACGCGGGGGAACTCAGTTCCACTAGTTAAAATTAGGGCTGACTCCGCCTACTTCACTCTCCCTCCTCCCCCTCCCAATTCCTCTGCAAAGAACCTTTCTTCTTGGTTGGCCTGCACTCAGAGGGTTAAAGGCAGTGATGTCATTCAGGGGGAACAGACCAGAACAGATCCTAATGGGCTCCGTGGCTGGTTCCGGGTTCCCGACAAGTGCCAATCAAAAGTGAGTTCCTGTTCCTAAATCATTTGAATGACACCACTGCCTGCAACCCATTGCCACTCCTTTGCACCGGGCATTCAGACGTAGCCTACTACTAACATAAGGAGGTTGCACCCCCCCCCCATCATGGCCTGTAGCCCACAATGGACTTTTCCTCCAGAAATCTGTCCAACCCCCTAGGCACCTAGGCCAGACGCCATCCCCACATCCTGTGGCAAGGAGTTCCACACACATGAATGACCCACTGGGTAAGAAAGTATTTGTTTTTATTCATTCTAACTGTGCCGCCAAGCTGGCAGGGCAGCAGGCTTAGATGACTCTCAGCCTCCTCTCGGGTTTGTGCCAAGATCCATGGAAGGGGCTGTACCACTTGAAATCAGCGAGCTGGTGCATACCTTTGATGCACAAAGCTGATTGGACTGTTCCTTGCAGGATGAGGGCCTCTCCACACTGGGGCAGTGCAGCCCCTTTAATCAGGGGCAGGCCCAGGTAAATCAGGTGGGGGCAGCCCAGGAAGGGAAGGGCCTAAGGGTCTGATAATGAGGCAGCCTACCTGGGGTTGAGACAGGACTAGGCCAAGCTCAAAGAAGGTACCAGAAGATTGCAGAAGGTGGGTGAGGCACCCCCACCCCACCCCCAAACTTTCTGATTTGGTCCCAGATGCTCAGCCAGCCCCCCCTTATCCTACCCCCTTTCCCCCTAGGGCCAAGGGGAACCCAGAGACTTCCCTCTTGCCTAGAACTTACGGAAAGACCCCCCCTTGAAATCTTTGCTAGTCCTTGTAGACCACACCGAGCTAGAGAAGGGCCTGGCTGTTGCTGAGAGATGCCTTTTCCTGCCCACAGTGGCCAATCGGCTGGGATATGATGGTAGACTGCCACTGGAACTGGAGGTTCCATGTCACAAGCCACCGCCATGAATTTTGCAGGGCCCCTGGTTCTTTCCCTCCTACCAAGCCCTGCCTCGTTCTCCGGCGCCAAGACCTGGGGACGACGACGACACACCTCTCCCTTTGACCCAGGGCTCTGCACGCCTCCCCCCCCTTGTCTTCCCACTCGGTCTTCCATTGGCACTGGGGCGACATCCACGCCTCTTCCCCTCCCCCCCGCCCCCAAAACGCTCTGCACCTTTCAGCTCGGGCAAGCAGCCAGCCCTTTCTGGCGCACACCTGGCGCGTTCTTCCTTGATTTGCAAGGCACGGCCCCTCTCTCTGCCCCCCCCCCCCGCTTTGGTGCTGATCCAACGTCCAAGCTCGAGCAACTAGCGGCCCCCGGCTCCGGCGCTCCACTCCCTGGGGGACGAGAGCTGTCTGGATGGCACCACCAAGCCCCTTCTGGTAGGGGGTGCTGGTGGTGGGGCCCAATTTGCAGAGCCGAGGCAGGTGGGGGGTGGGCTCGCACGGCAGGACCACGTCTCATTCCCCCCGCCACCTCCATTGCAACCAGGCTGGCGACTGGGGGCGGGGAGTGTGTGCAGCCCCCCTCCCCGTCTCCCTCCCTCCCCCCTCCCTCCATCTGTTCCTTGCCTCCCGGTCCCCCCTCCACCGCTAGGCGGAATGGTCTCTCCCGGGTGCTCTATTTAATCCCGGCGACTGCCGCAGCTCGCTCCGCTTTCAGTCAATACAGCGGCAGCTGTGGCCGGACGCCTCCGCTCCGCCTCGCGCTTTTGTGCCACTGCGGCTCGCGTTCACACGGAACCGGGAGTGAGACCGAAGCAGTGTTTTTTCTCTCTCCTTTTTTTCCCCCCAGCGGGGAGGGGGGGAAAAGGACTGAAGTTAGCAAGACCGGAGGAAAATCTCCCTCCTCCCCCCCACCTTTCTTCCTTCCTCCCCCCCCCCGCACCCCCTCTTCCCAAAATGCTCTCTCGGGCTCGCTCGGGCTTGCTCCTGCTAGTCTCCTTCCTGGTCGCCTCCTGCCGAGGAAACGTAGCCCACGACCGTGAGTGTTAAGGAAAAAAAGCATCTTTTGTTGGGGGGGGGGGGGCGCGCAGAATATTTGGGGTGGGAGGGCATGCGGGCGGAGCCGGGGGAAAGGGAGGGTCCAACTGGAAGCCGCGCCAGAGGGGAAGGGTGTTCGGGACCTCTTTTCTTGGGTGGGGTGGGGGGCAAGGGCGCTGCGCTTTGGGGCTCCGCGTTGGTGCCCCATCGCGAGGAGGGGACCACGCGAGGAACCCCCCCCCCACCAGGGGTGCGTTTCGCAGCTGTGTGGAAGGAGCCCCCCACCCCCCCTCACATGCGCGGAAGATGCTCTTTCGCAAGGCGAAGAGATGTGAGCATCTCTCCCCCCCCCCATGTTCCAGTAAGAGAAAAGCCCGTTTATTCGACTGGGGGGGGGGAGCCGTAGGGGGGCACCTGTTTCAAGGGCTGTCAAATGGGGGGGGGGCTTTCCCTTGAAAAGGAGAGGGAAGCCCCGAGCGATGCCTGGGACGTGCCGGCAGGCGGAGGGGTCCCTGCTTCGCTAGGTGATGAGCTCAGAAGGGGGGGGCGATTGTTGTGTTTATGTGTCTTGGGCGGGGTGGCGCGGGTGGGGGCGGGGGCTGGCGGCTGCCGGGTTTCATGTATGCAAACACCCCCCACTGGGGGAGCGAGCCGCGCTTCGGTGCCGGGAGGAGGGGCTGGGGGGGCGGCTGGGGGATGACGGGGGCGGCTGGGGGGGGTGCGCGTCCTCGCTGGGAATATCAACAAGCGGGCTGCCGGCTGGCTGGGCAGGGACGCTGCTGCAGCGGCAGTCCAGCCGCAAGCTTGGCACGGAAGGGGCACAGGGGCGGTGGCCGAGGTGGCGCCGGGCCCTTTGGGGCAAGTTTCTGGCTTAGTTTGGGGGGGCTGAAGCTGGCTCTTTGCTGTATATTCCCCCCCCCCCATGTTACCACAGTGACATCAGAGGGGATTCTCGGGGGTGGTGGTGTCGGGGTAACAGCTGGGGTAAAGGAGAGAGAGCGAGCGAGAGAGCGCGCTGGCTGGGGAGTGGCAGGGGAAGAATAAATAAGAGCACATGTTTTCTGACCCCGCACATCTCGCGCACACCTGGCCCCCACAGAGCGTGCTGGCTGCTGGGGAGAGAGCCCAGCCTGCCCCCCCCCCGCCTCCGAAGGCCCCTGGTGGCCTCTATTGTCTGTCGGTGCTGCGCCCGACGCGCCACCGGCTCTGTGGCGAGGCCAGGCGCCCGGACTTCATCCCCGCCGCCGCCGAACAAAGGGGCTCCCCCCTCGATGTGCCCGCCTTGGCGATGTGCTCCATGGTCCGCGCGCGTGTGTGTTTAACACAAGCGTCTTTTTCTGGGGGCGGGGGGAGGCCGATGGACTGGCGTTGGCAGCCGGGAATGAGTGGAAGGTGGCGCGGGGGCCGTTGGGCACTTTCTGCCAGGCAGGCGGAAGACCAACGGGGGTGGGCAGCCGGCGTAAACTTCGGCCAGACCTCTGGCGTGCGGACGGCGGTGCCGCGTTGCGCGATCAGACAGGTGTGTTTTCAGCTCCTGGGCTGGGGGAAGGAGCGAGAGGCGTCGGGGTCTTGCGCCCTGCTGGGGGCGAGGGTCCTGGGGAGAGGCCGCCAGCTGGAAAAAACCCCCAGTGGGGGGGGGACTGGCTGGGAGGAGAGAAGCGTTGGTGCTCTCGTCGGCTCGCGTTGTCAGATGCGTTGCACGGGAGGAGGGTGTGTGGTTAAGTAGGTCAGAGGGGGAGGGCTTTGCTTGGGAGGACGGTCTTAATAGCTCCCTGCTGGATTCGGCTGGGGTGGGGGGTCGCTGGCTGGCGGCAGGAGCATCTGGCCGGCTCCTCGGAAGAACGCAGAAGGGGGGAGGAAGCTGTGCCTGCTGCTGGGTGATGCAGGGTGCCAAATTTGTCGTCCTATTCCTGGCGGGGGTGGCGGCCGTCTCAAAGCCCCCGCTGTACCTTGGAACGCAGTGCCCTTCATGCCAAGAACACTTTTTTTGTGGGGGGGTTTTGCATTTCTAGCCCGTCGTTTTCTGGAGAGGGGTCAAGATTTTGTTGCTGGAGGGGGCCCCTTAAAGGGGAGGCTCTATCTCCCCCCCCCCGCTCAAAACCTGCAGGCCAGAGGGTGGCTGGGAACAGGTAACTCCACCTGTCATGGCTGTTTTTAGAAGCAGAGTGTCGCCGTGAGACCCCCACTCTCGCCCACTGGCTACGTTTTCTTAAACCAGATGGGCTGACTGCAGCCCAAGAGAATTGGCTATCGATGGGGAAAGGAAATACTTTTCTTACCCAGTAGATAATTCATCTGTGGAACTCCTTGCCACGGGAGGCGGGGATGGCATCCGGCCTAGATGCCTTAAAAAGGGGATTGGACAGATCTCTGGAGGAAAGGTCCATCGCAGGCTACAGGCCATGTTGGTTAGTGCAGCCTCCTTATTTTAGAGGTAGGCTACCTCAGCGTGCCGGATGCAGGGGAGTGGCAATGAGATGCCACTCATCTTGTGGCCTTGTGTGTTTCCTGAGGCATCTGGTGGGCCACGGTGAGATGCAGGAAGCTGGACTAGATGGGTCTTTGGCCTGATCCAGTGGAGCTCTTATGTTTGGCAAACATGTTACTCCCCACCACCCACCCTGAGGGCAAAAAAATGGGGGGGGGCTATCGCTAGCTAAAGAGCATCTGCTTTGCAAAGATCTTGGGTTCATTCCCTGGAAATGTCTTAAGATTGGGCAGAGGAAAATCCAGTCTGGACCTCTGCTGCCAGCCAGTGCTCGACAGTGCCAAGCTGGATGGAGCAAAGTTCTGACTCGGCTTTGCAGCTCCCCATGTGAGATTGTGGAGATGTCTTTCCCCGCATCACAAGATCTGCACCAAGGTCATCCGACAGACTGCGGCTTGTGTGTAGTCAACAAACCGAGCTCTGCGCCGTCTTTTGAAACCGGTTTGCAAACCACAAGCCGGTTTGATGCCGTGTCAGAACCATCAAGCTGTGATTTGGGACTTTTTTGCTCTTCTGTTTCGGGGGAAGAGTTGCAGATGGTGAAGAAATTGGAAGAGAGCAACTGCACAAACCGTGGTTTGCTCGTATCTCTGGAATACCAACCATGGTTGGCGTTTGAACCACAGTTAATGTGTTGTGAGCAAGCAGCTGGCAAGAGATAATAATTGGCTGTTGAGTGGTTTGTCTTGAGTCCCTACTTATGCAAGAGCCTTTCCTCCACCCTTCACAGAGCTGGTGATGAAGAATATAGAATCTCCTTCGGGAATCTGCCCTCTTACCTTAAAGCAACTGTTGTTTCTTCATGGGAAGTCCAGCCTTGACCTCTTGCACCATGGGTGGAGAGGGATAGATGGAAACAAATTCTTGGAGCAATGCCTAACTCTGTTTCCTAAAACAAATCATGTAACAATTATCCCACAACTAGTCTCTGTCCTTTTGCGGTTTTGAGCATGTTGAATGTGCAACAGATCTGCTACAATGACATTGTGTGTGTGTGTGTGTGTGTTGGGGAGGGGCTTGAGCTAAGAGGGGGAGGGCAAGTTGTTGTGAAACTGAAAACTATGAGGACTAGTTGGCCAGGCAGTCTTCAGCATGCTCAATTTGATAATGTCTTAAATTAAGGGTTTGAAGCACCCCAGTGCTTGTGGGTCATTTTTGGTGCCCTGATAGTCATTGGTCGAAGTACTAGAACTGTGTTATTCAAACTGAGGGTCGGGACCCACCAGATGCCTCGGGGAGCACACAAGACATCAGAATCCTGTTGCCACACCCTTGCAATTGGCATTCTGAGGTAGCCGACTTCTAAAACCAGGAAGGCTGGCACAAGAGAATTTCCCAAGGGGCAATGCCCTGTGTTAATTAGCCTGTATTGGTTTTTTTCCTGCTTTCGGGATCAAAATGCTCTGGGCATGTCAAACCCAAGTATATCTCCCAACTACCCTTTCCACCCAAATATTGGCAAAACATCAATTGATGACAAAGGAACAAAGAGAGCCAAATTTTCAGCGCCAAAATTATACACCCTTTAAAAAAAAAAATCAGTGCTGAGGACAGAGAAAATACTATCAATGCAAATCCCAGCCAAGTTGACACAATTGTCTTGCTTTGAATCCATTTTCCATTTATTTAGCTATCTAACCCACCTTCCCCATGTTGCAAGATCTGCAAGTCAGACTACAGAGGGGTAAAACAATCAAAATACTGTATTAAAAAAGACGTATCTTGTGTGTGTGTGTGTGTGTGTGTGTGTGTGTGTGTGTGGAGCAGCAGCAGCAGCAGCACAAAAGCAAATCTTATTTTCCCCGATTGGATTGAAAAAGGAAACACCCACCACATCCTAAGCTGAAAGGTCTTGGTGGGTCATGACCTGATGTCAGGTGGGTCGTGGAAAGCTGGGAGCAGCCATATTGAAAACGGCAGACCCGAACTCTTGCTAGATTGTGAGCGTTCACGGTTTGAATTTTTGAGAGGTTTTTTTTCTCAAAATTTTGTTTGTAGTTCAGTGCTTTTACATAATATCTTATCCTAATCCGAAGTGTGGATAAGAATTTCAGCCTCTTGGCCCTGAGTGGCCATTCGCTTTCTTCTGGGACAAGTGCCCCCTATGTGTAGATGGTGCTATTTTGATGAAAATAAGTTGTTTTCTTGGCGAACTTGCTGGCTTACGCCCTCCAGAATCGGCCACCGCAGCACTCAAGGAGACCCCCAGTTTCTGGGCTTAGAAGATAAGTTCCCATCAGTCAGAGGCCTGCATCCCTCTCGCCAGACCTGGCCCTGCCCCCCTGCGACAGTTTGCCAGCACTTCTGTGCTATGGAATGTTCCAGAAGCCCGCCTGGGCACATCTCCAATGTCCTCTTTTCAAAACGGTGCCAAACGGGAAAAAAAAGACCAAAGCTTTTCTGAAGAGCTCTTGTCCCTTCTGTGTGGAGAGAGAGAGAGAAAGGGGTCACCTTTGGAGTAGTCTCTACATTGAGCCTGGGCTGTAAGGAGCTTGAATGGGTGAAGAGAATGAAAGCCAAGTGGGCTCTTTTCCCAGATAGGTTCTGGGGTCGAGGGCAATTGTGCAGAGGATGCGTCCGAGGTCAGTCGCGGCTGCAGTCTCTCTGCATGGGGGGGCTTTCTGGTAGCGGCTTGCCTTGTTTCACCAGTGTTTTAGGGAGCATCTGGAAGCATTCATTACATTCTCTTTTTTGGTTTGCCAATGTGGGTATCTCTGCCAGAGTAGAGGTGGCCCAAATCTGGCCTGGATAGTGGCATCAATAAGATTCACAGCACCTCATTGTGTCACCCCCCCATGTGGTGAATAGTGCACCCGACCAAAACGCAGCAGTATCACTAGGGTTTATGTTGCCCACGTGAACGTTATTTAGTTTAATATCGAACAGTGCAGGTCACCCAGGCAGTCGGTCCCCGACAGAGAACCAGTGGCCAACTTGATGATACCCACACAATAAAATATGAGTTCTGGGATACGGTCTGATGTATGGAAATGAACTGACTCACACTAACACCTTATTGGTCCCCTGCTGTGTCATAAGCCCACCTCATTGGCTCTTGGAACAATCCATCTCTGGCCAGTTTTAAGTTAAGGGAATCTACTTTTTGTTACCTAAGGCAGTTCTCCTTTTCAAGTGGTTTGGTTATAATACTTGATAGAATACCGCAATGGTTCTCAAACTGTGGGTTGGGACCCACCAGTGGGTCGCGAGCCCATTTCAGGTGGGCCGTGAAGCACCGAGAGCAGCCATATTGAAAATAGGGGATAGAGGTGGCCCAAATCTGGCCTGGACAGTGGTATCACTGTCTGGAAAGGATGCTGGAAAGGCTGTGTGGCTGTCTGCGTCACAATGACATCACTTCCTGTGGGTCCCGGACAGGTTGTCATTCTAAAAAGTGGGTCCCGGTGCGAAAACGTTTGAGAACCACTGAGCTGCGCGATTTCTCAGCCATTTTCCAACAGCAAAGTGAATCAGGAAGGAAAAAAGCCTATTGACAACCATGACGCTAGGAAAACAACTGCACAGGCCTCCCCCTTTCCAACATCCCATGTTTTCAATGTGGCTGTCCTAGGTGCTTCGCGACCCACCTGAACTTGGCTCGCGACCCCCCTGGTGGGTCCCGATCCACAGTTTCAGAAACGCGGGCCTAAAGCTACAGCCGCAGAAGTGTGTGTCGAGATACAGGGGCTGTTGTGGGTCTCTCTGAATGGTGCGTCCACAGCATAACTGGAGTGTGTGTGCATGCGTGTAGAAGGCAGAGGCCAGCGCAAAGCACGTGCCTGCCTTTCATGCGCGTCCTCCTTTCCAGCTGTCATGTGCAAAAGGGCCTTCAGTCTTCCTCCTAAATGGAAACTAGTTCAGTAACTTGCATGCACGCGAGCGCACAAGTTAGAATTCATCACCATACTGCAGATGAAGGGCAACAGATTAAATAAAGAGCTCGAGTTCCCAGATAGCCCGGCATGCTGGTTAATGCATTTTTTGCCGGGTGCGGGTGGTATTTAAACTGTCAGCTTTGCAAACTGGAATGGGCAAAGGGGACGTGGGGGACTGGCTGGGCAGTGCCCGGTGTGCCCTGAGCACTGAGAGATCGCAAGAAGCTGACACGCAAGCGCCAGCAAGGCTGCAAGGGGCAGCAAAGATTTTCCAGGCCCCGATAACATCAGAAGAGCCCTGCTGGATCAGGCCAAAGGCCCACCTAGTCCAGCTTCCTGTGTCTCACAGAGGTCCACCAGAAGCCTCAGGAGGCAAATAAGACCACAACATGCCTGCTTCCTGTTGCCACTCCCCTGCACTTGGGAATATGGTGTGCAGATTTTGGTTGCCACATTCCCCAAAAAAGAGATGTAAGAGCTGGACCAGGTGCAGAAGGAGACCACCAAAAATTATTATGGGATGCACCGCATGGGGTATTTGAGCTTAGGAAGAAGGTGAATCTGGGTCAGCTTTGGGCAAAAGCAATCAAGGCTTATAAAACGATGCATTATGAATGCTGGGGGATGCATATCAAGAGATGTTTCCTTCCCTCACAACACTAGAACCCAGGGTCACCCAACAAAACAGATGAGCAGGGGACCCAGGGTGGACAATTCATCCAGGGAACTCACTGCCACAAGGATGTGGCAATGCCCAATAGCTTCACAGCTTGAGGAGAGGGCAGTTGGACCACATTATGCGGACAGGGCTATCAGCCCTGAGGCATCTGTGAAGCCTCCAGGTTCAGAAGCAGTCTATCTCAAGTTGTTCGGTACAGGGGAACAATGGCAGAGGAGAGTTATGTGGCTATCTGCCCAGCTTGGGGGCTGCCAAGGTGCATCTACTGTGCAAGATTCCGGACTAGGCAGACCTTTGGATCTCAACCTCCGGCCTCTTTTTATCTTTCAGTGTTACTTATTTTTTAAAAAAAACAAAACCTCAAAAGACAAACAATTTAATCTGTTTGCAATTACCACTGTATTGAAGCACTTGAACGGAAAATTTGTTGCCGGAAAAAAGTGCCGTCTGTGTGTCAAATCGCACAACCAGCTCGTGTCACTGCGCCGGCCTTTTCCGTGAACTTTTCGGTAATTGTCCTTTTCTTTGAAGCTGGTGAGGGGTTGTAGTGGATGCCAAGAGACAAACGGTACTATGTGGTTCCCCCCCCCTTTTTATTCACTTTGCTATTGGAAAATGGCTGAGAAACAACCCAACTCAGTGACTCTCAAACCTTTTAGCACCAGGACCCACTTTTCAGAATGACAATCTGTCCGGGACCCACTGGAAATGATATCACTGTGACGCCAGAGCCTGCTGCTTTCCTGAGAATGCAGCAATAACTTGGGTTATTTCTCAGCCATTTTCCCAAGAGCAAAAAATTAGAAAGGGGAGGAAAAAAGCCTATTTACAACCTTGACACAAGCAGAACAACCACCCAGCCCTCCCCCTTTCCAGCATCCCCCTATTTTCAAAGATGGCTGCCCTAGATGTCTTGCAACCCACCGGAAATTGGCCCAAGACCCACAGCACGCCACAGTTTTTTGACAATTGACAAGGCACAGCGTCCTACCAGAGGGGGGATGCTCTCGTTCCCCCAATGCCCCCCCTAAGAAATGACTCTCCCTCTCCTAAACTCCCGCAGCACCATTTGCAGACCATTTGTAGCACAGCTGATCCACACTGTAAGCTCCTAGGGGCAGAGAGCGTTCCTCCATTCTGTGTAATGCACAATCGCTAGCGCCATATGGAACACACACACACATCCCTACGTTGCCCCAAAATTGCCCCTCCAGCAAGAACAGAAGTCTTGTCATTTGTGCTCATGTGCCAAAAAGGCTTCGGGGGGGGGGCGGACTTTCCCCCTGAGAAACTGCGCCAACCCTCGGCCCGCTAGAAACAGCCGGAATTGGTCTAGGGACAGTTCATCCGGTCAGCCCCTAGCTCCACCATCACAGCCGAGCGGCAATTTTGCCGGCTTTGGCAATGAAACACAGAAGGCTGCAGTTTGAAGATTCCTTGATCCCGATGCTATTTGCTTTGTGGCGTTTCGTTAGAGGTTGGCTTGTTGTGCGACACGACTGCCGACATTGTTGCGTGGCGCTGGAAGACACCTTTGTGTCTGGGGGGTTAAGTGGATAATGGAGGCGGCCTGGCAGTTCCCAGCCCCCCCTCCCCATGTTCAGCTATTCTGAATATTGAGCGCTGTGCAGTGGAATTTACGAGCAATTTGATCACTACAAGATGTACAAATCCAAGCGCCGTTCATAGGGCAGCGCTCAGGCCTGGTGCCGGAAACAGCGGCAGGGGAAACCAGCTGCAAGGCTGTGCTACGTCAGACAGTGGCACAATTCATGTCCAGCTTTGGCTGCTGTGCAATGTGGGAACAGCCCTCTAGCTTGGATGACTTTAAGCGGGGGTTATATGACTTCATAGAGAACATCAGAAGAGCCCTGCTGGATCAGGCCAAACGCCCACCTAGCCCAGCTTCCTGCCTCTCACAGTGGCCCACCAGGTGCCTCAGGGAGCACATGAGACCACAAGATGCCTGCATTCTGTGGCCACTCCCTTGCACCTGGCATTCTGAAGTAGCCTACTACTAACGTTAAGAGGTTGTGGCACCCATCGTGGCCTGTAACCCACGATGGGCTTTCCCTCCAGAAATCCATCCAATCTCCTTTTCAAAGTGCATAGGCCAGATGCCAATCTCACCTCCTGTGGCAAGGAGTTCCGCAGATTAATGACCTGCTGGGTGAAAAAGTATTTCCTTTTACCTGTTCTCACTCTCCCAACACTCCATTTGAGTGGCTGTTTCCTGATTCTGGTGCTGTGAGAGAGGGAGAAGAGCATCCCTCTGTCCATCCCATGCATAATTTTGCGCCTCTTAAATGCTTGTGTGTGTGGTTTTTTTGTGTTCTGTATGTTGTGTGCTATGTTTGTGTTGTTTTTCATCGCGTTTGGGTGCGTGTGGTTTTTTTTGGTACGAGGCTATCGGTTCGGTGTTTTCCGTTGAGCATTTTCAGCCCCTTTTCTGCCGTGGGGCAGGGGAAGTTTGTTGGTTTTTAAACATAAGAAGAGCCCTGCTGGATCAGGCCAAAGGCCCATCTAGTCCAGCTTCCTGTATCTCACAGTGGCCCACCAGGTGCCCCAGGGAGGCATGAGACAACAAGATGCTTGCATCCTGTTGCCACTCCCTTGCAACCTGTGTGGTCTCCTTTTTGTTCCACGCACCTGCTTGTAGGAAGCTGTTTGCCTTTAGGATTCTGAGCAGTGTCCCTTCAACCATGAGATCTAGAAGCTTAAAAACAAAACAAAAGGAAGACGAACAAATTATGCACCAGACGGCAAATTGTTCACAGTTTCTTGGGCATGACCGAGCCTCCCAAAGAACTCTCAGAATGAAGCATGAACAACACACGTTTCTCTCATGTTGGCTCAGTAGACTATGTGCAATCATCTCTTCTCTCTCTCTCTTTTTCTTTTTTCTCTCCTCGGTAGTAGCAAATCTGTATCTGGCTGGCTGGCAGCCACCGTGGGGTGCCTGACATGCCGTTAGCTACTCTTATGAGACTTTGGAGAGGGCTGGTTCTCCATCAACAGCACAGCAGTGTGGTAGATCTCAGGAAGAAGGATGGATAAATGTTTCTAAGCACTTCTTGCTACAATGAGAGGCCTCTGGGGTGCTGGTGCGCAGGCGGCAAAATTGTATTTCTTTTCTTGTGCTTGGGCGTGGGGTGGGAAGCACAGTTTCCTCTCCCCCAGGATCGCCCTGGACTTCCCAGGAAGCAGCCTCAGGGGTGTAGCTAAGGGGGTGCAGAGGAGTGCAATTGCCCCGGGCAACAAGCTTTAGGGGGGGCCACAAGCCAAGCTTGACACTAGAGGCCAAAATGGTGAAAACCTTGATATGTGTGAATAAGGCCATCATGTTATATATAGTTGGAAAGGGAATTTAATGCAGAATGCAAGGAAGCAAACTGCATTGGAACATCTGTATTCTATCAAACGTGGTGGCCCCCAAAACCAAGGAAATGGAAATGCAGCTGTGATGTCATTTCCTGTTGTGATGTCACCGCCGGGGCAATATTTTGCCCTTCACCCTGGGCTGCACTTCCATGGCCTGCGCCACCGGCACCCGTGCTTAAGGAGAGCAGGCCGAAAACAGCAGAGAGTCTCTTCTGCTAAATAGCCGGGCCGAGAGCGCTTGAAAGTAACTAGTCAGCTATCTGGCAAATCGCATCAGCGTCATTGGGAAAGAGCAGCGATTTAGGAGAGAAAACAATCTCTTCTGTTCTTGCTCTCTGGGATGTGTCTGTCTTCCACCAGGGGCCATGCGCCAATGTGACAGGGAGGAGAGTGAGCTGCCCCAGAGGCAAAACAGCCTTGGCTGGGGCAGGGCCCATATTTGCTGGGTCCTAAAAGGAAAGTGCGATGCTGCAAAGAACAATACTACATAGGAACCTGGAATGTCAGATCTATGAATCAAGGCAAGCTAGATGTGGTCAAACGTGAGATGTCAAGGCTGAACATCGACATCCTGGGAGTTAGTGAACTAAAGTGGACAGGAATGGGAGAATTTAATTCAGATGACCATTATATTTGCTACTGTGGGCAGGAATCCCTTAGAAGAAATGGAGTAGCCTTCATCGTGAACAAGAGAGTGAGAACAGCAGTACTGGGGTATAACCTCAAAAATGATAGAATGATTTCCATTAGGATCCAAGGCAAACCTTTCAACATCACAGTAATCCAAGTCTACGCCCCAACCACTGGTGCTGATGAGGAAGAAGTTGACCGCTTCTATGAAGACCTAGAACAGCTTCTAGAATTAACACCCAAAAAAGATGTCCTTCTCATCATAGGGGATTGGAATGCTAAAGTAGGCAGTCAAGAGGTAAGAGGAATAACAGGCAAGTTTGGTCTTGGAGTACAAAATGAAGCAGGGCAAAGACTGATAGAGTTCTGTCAGGAGAACACATTAGTCATAGCAAACACCCTTTTCCAGCAACACAAACGGCGACTGTACACATGGACTTCACCAGATGGTCTACATCGAAATCAGATTGATTACATTCTTTGCAGCCAAAGATGGAAAAGTTCCATACAGGCAGTCAAAACAAGACCTGGAGCTGACTGTGGCTCAGATCATCAGCTTCTTCTTGCCAAATTCAGGCTTAAACTGAAAAAAGTAGGGAAAACCGCTAGGCCCTCCACGTATGACCTAAATCAGATCCCCTACGAATATACAGTGGAGGTGACAAATAGATTTAGGGGCTTGGATTTGGTAGACAGAGTGCCTGAAGAACTTTGGACGGAGGTCTGTAACATTGTACAGGAGGCAGCAACTAAAACCATCCCAAAGAGGAAGAAATGCAAGAAGGCAAAGTGGCTGTCTGACGAGGCTTTACAAATAGCTGAGGAAAGGAGAGAAGCCAAAAGCAAGGGAGAAAGGAAAAGATATACCCAACTGAATGCAGATTTCCAGAGAACAGCAAGGAGAGATAGGAAGGCCTTTCTAAATGAGCAATGCAAAGAAATAGAGGAAAACAACAGAATGGGGAGGACTAGAGATCTTTTCAAGAAAATTGGAGATGTCAAAGGACAATTTCATGCTAAGGTAGGCACAATAAAGGACAAAAATGGCAAGGACCTAACAGAAGCAGATGAGATTCAGAAGAGGTGGCAAGAATACACAGAGGAACTCTATAAGGCCGATCTAAATGTTCCTGATAACCACAGTGGTACAGTCACTGAGCTCGAACCTGATATCCTGGAGAGTGAAGTCAAGTGGGCTTTAGAAAGCCTCACTAACAACAAAGCTAGTGGAGGTGACAGCATTCCAGCGGAATTATTCAAAATCTTAAAAGATGATGCTGTCCAAGTGCTGCTCTCCATATGCCAGCAAATTTGGAAAACCCAACAGTGGCCACAAGACTGGAAAAGATCAGTTTACATTCCAATCCCAAAGAAGGGCAATGCCAAAGATTGCTCGAATTACCGCACCATTGCACTCATTTCACATGCTAGCAAGGTCATGCTCAAAATCCTACAAGCTCGGCTTCAGCAGTATGTGAATCGAGAACTACCAGATGTACAAGCTGGTTTCCGAAGAGGCAGAGGAACTAGAGATCAAATTGCCAACCTTCGCTGGATCATGGAGAAAGCCAGAGAGTTCCAGAAAAACATCTACCTCTGCTTCATTGATTATGCTAAAGCCTTTGATTGTGTGGATCACAACAAACTGTGGCAAGTTCTTGAAGAGATGGGAGTTCCAGACCACCTGATCTGCCTTCTGAGAAACCTTTATGCGGGTCAGGAAGCAACAGTTAGAACTGGACATGGAACAACCGACTGGTTTAAAATTGGGAAAGGAGTACGACAAGGCTGTATATTGTCACCCTGCTTATTTAACTTATACGCAGAGTACATCATGAGGAAGGCAGGGCTGGATGACTCACAAGCTGGAATCAAGATTGCTGGGAGAAACATCAACAACCTCAGATATGCAGACGATACCACTCTACTGGCAGAAAGTGAGGAAGACCTAAAGAACCTTTTGATGAGGGTGAAAGAGGAAAGTGCCAAAATTGGTTTGAAGCTCAACATTAAAAAGACTAAGATCATGGCAACCATTCCCATCACTTCCTGGCAAATAGGAGGAGAAGAAATGGAAGCAGTGACAGACTTTATTTTCCTGGGCTCCAAGATCACCGCAGATGGTGACTGCAGCCATGAAATTAAAAGACGTTTACTTCTTGGGAAGAAAGCTATGGTGAACCTAGATAGCTTAATCAAAAGCCGAGACATCACCCTGCCAACAAAGGTTCGCATAGTCAAAGCGATGGTTTTCCCAGTAGCCATGTATGGCTGTGAGAGCTGGACCATAAGAAAGGCAGAGCGTCGAAGAATCGATGCTTTTGAATTATGGTGTTGGAGAAGACTCTTGAGAGTCCCCTGGACTGCAAAGAGATCCAATCGGTCAATTCTCCAGGAAGTCAAGCCTGATTGCTCCCTGGAAGGACAAATGCTGAAGCTGAAGCTCCAATACTTTGGCCACCTGATGAGAAGAGAGGACTCTTTAGAAAAGACCCTCATGCTGGGAAAGATTGAAGGCAAAAGGAGAAGGGGGCGACAGAGGATGAGATGGTTAGATAGTGTCACCGAAGCAATGAATATGAAATTGGGCGAACTCAGGAAGCTAGTGGAGGACAGGGAGGCCTGGCGTGCTGTGGTCCATGGGGTCGCAAAGAGTCGGACACGACTTAGCGACTGAACAACAACAAAAAATGAGATTTCTAATTGGTGCCAAATTTTATAATTCATGTTGTCTTCTGAAAGCTTGCAAGGGAGTTGTGCGTTCCAGGGTTTGCATCTTGGCAGCAAAGATTTTCACTGCCCTGATAAGAACAGAAGAGCCCCACGGCCCACCTAGTCCAGCTTCCTGCCTCTCACAGTGGCCCACCAGACGCCTCAGGAAGCACACAGGACCACAAGACGCCTGCATCCTGTGGCCACAGTTACCTCAGAATTTTACCTCAGACATTTACCTCCTTGTATCTGGCATTTTGAGGTAAATTTCTGAGGTAAACTTCTGAGGTAAATAAAACAGAATTTGCTATTCTAAGAACATAAGAACAGCCCCACTGGATCAGGCCCAAGGCCCATCTAGTCCAGCTTCCTGCCTCTCACAGTGGCCCACCAGACACATCAGGGAGCCCAAGAGACCACAAGACGCCTGCGTCCCATTGCCACTCCCTTGCACCTGGCATTCTGAAGGAGCCTGCTTCTAACGTCAGGTTGTTGCACCTCCCATCATGGCCTGTAACCCGTGATAGACAGATTTCTGGGGGAAAGGTCCAATCCCCTTTGAAAGGCACCCAGGCCAGATGCCATCCCCCTGAGGCAAGGAGTTCCACAGATTAATGACCCGCTGGGTAATAAAGTATTTCCTTTGATCCATTCTCACTTTCCCAACCCTCAATTTGAGTGGCCGTCCCCTGGTTCGGGTGTTGTGAGAGAGGGAGAAGAACCTCCAACTCTCCACTCTATCTGTCCCCTGCAGAATTTTGTACATCTCAAATGCCATTGAGT
>JAJKFI010000133.1:1313676-1330313 GCA_029204185.1 Lerista edwardsae | reverse complement strand
ACACACACACACACACACACACACACACACACACACACACACACACACACACATCAAGTAAACTACAAAGAAGTTCTTTGTAATTTGTAAAAACCCCTTGCGGGTTTAGAGATAAAGCCTGCCTATGTAAACTGCCTTGAATTAAAGCCAGAGGAGCAATCTAATGGCCAAAGAAAGGCGGTATATAAATACTTGCATCATCATCATCATCATCATCATCATCATCATCATCATCATCATTATTATTATTATTATTAAATGTAAATACAACAGTGATGTCACTTCCTGTTGCGACGGCACTATAGGGGCATCATTTTGTCCTCTGCACCGGGCTACACTTTCATGAGCTACGCCCCTGGGTAGAACCTTCTGGAAGCCTCTTGCGACACCCAAGTCTGCATTTTGGCCTCTGGGAAGTTTGAGCATCAGAAAAGGAGATATGGAACATAAAGTTTTGTTTATAATTTTGGCTTAATCATTAATGCCTGGCAGCCTCCATGGAAAGTTGATGTGAAGACCCCCTCCTGAGAAATGGCTTCTAAAAACCTGCTAAGTCTCCCCTTGCTGGCATTCAGATGTTCCTCCTTGGAAGGAGCGCTGACATTCCTTTCGGATTTCATTTTCTGCAAAATGTTTGAGCTTTTTCAGAAAGAAATCACTTGCTTCTTTTATCCCATCCCCTCTTCAAGCTGCCTGCTAATATAAGGCTCACACGGTAAGATAAAAGAGGATTTTTTTGGAGGATCATTTATACAGGATAAGAGTGACAGTGATCTTGAAAAAAATCCTCCTAGGTCCTGATAACTCGATAGGATCATTTATGTATTGCTTTTCTGAGCGTGGAAAGCACCCCTACTTTTGTATTACCTTGATGCTATCTGTAGAACTCTGTGAGTTGAGTGAGGGTTCTCAGTCCCATTTCACAGACAGGCAAGACTGAGGCTTGCCTCAGTGGGAATTCAAGAATCGTAGAATCATGGAAGGGACATACAAGGTCATCTAGCCCAACCCCTATGGTAGGAGACATACAAAATTGAGACATACAAAATAATGCATGGGAGGGATAGAGTCAATAGAGGGATGTTCTTTTCCCTCTCTCAAAACACCAGAACCAGGGGGCATCCGCTAAAATTGAGGGTTGGGAGAGTTAAAACAGATAAAAGGATATACTTTTTTACCCAGCGGGTAGTTAATCTGTGGAACTCTTTGCCACAGGAGGTGGTGATGGTATCTGGTCTTGATGCCTTTAAGAGGGGATTGGACGGATTTCTGGAGGAAAGGTCCATCGTGGGCTATAGGCCATGATGGATTGTGCAACCTCCTTACATTGGTGGTGGTCTACTTCAGAGTGCCAGGTGCAAGGGAGTGGCAACAGGATGCAAGCATCTTGTTGTCTCATGCCTCCCTGGGGCACCTGGTGGGCCTCTGTGAGATACAGGAAGCTGGACTAGATGGGCCTTTGGCCTGATCCAGCAGGGCTCATGTTCTTATGTTCTTATGTATGGGTGAGAGTTGAACCAGGGAAATCCTGTTTCATTATTGTGTTTTATATGTGTGAGGTCAGTGCTTCCCATAGTGTGGGTTGGGACCCACCAGTGGGTCGCAAAGCACCTAGAGCAGCCATATTGAAAATTTTAAATGCCAGAAATGGGGAGGGCTGTGTGGTGGTTTTGCGTGTGTCAGGGTTGTGGGTATGCTTTTTTCTTTTCCGATTCACTTTGCCACTGGAAAGCGGCTGAGAAATAACCCAACGTATGGCTGCAAACTCAGGAAAGCTGCAGGCTCTGGCGTCACAGTGACGACACTTCTGGCCGTGACATCACTTCCGGTGGGTCCTGGACAGTCACTCTGAAAAGTGGGTCACAGTGCTAAAACATTCGAGGACCAAGTGTTTGGGTTAGGAATGAATAAATATATCCCCCTCCCCCCAACTTTGGCACAAATATGCCCAGAGATTTTTTCTTTTTTGGGTGTGTGTGTGTGTGTGTGTGTGAGATCCACCCATAAAACGCTAACCCATCAGGTGGTCTGTTTATTTGGGCATTGCTCAATTGGGACGTGGTGGCGCAGCGGGTTAAACCGCTGCTGCTGGGCTTTACTTTCCGACCGCAAGGTTGGCAGTTCAAGACCGCGCGACGGAGTGAGCTCCCGTCGCTTGTCCCAGCTCCTGCCAGTCTAGCAGTTTGAAAGCACCTAAATGCAACTAGATAAATAGGGACCACTTCAGGGGGAAGGTAACGGCGTTCCGTGCGCTACGGCGTAGAGTCGTGCCGGCCACATGACCACGGAAGCTTGTCCTCGGACAAAACGCCGGCTCTACAGGCTTTGAAACGGAGATGAGCAGCGCCCCCTGCAGTCGGTCACGACTAGACCATTCGGTCATGGGGAAACCTTTACTTTTTTTTATAGCTCCAGCTGCTGTAGAGGCTGCTGGCAGCACTGTTGGCACCAGCCAGTATGGGAACATAATTGTTGTGATACGACTGGAAAAATGACCCGTTGGCTCTGCTTCGATAAGCAGCCACCGACTCAAACTGGACAAGCGTGTGTGTGCGTGTGTGCTTGTAGGGGGGCAGATCTTGCAATCCTGTGGCACAAAGCAGATCCCCCCGTGCCTCGTGTTGTGTAGCCTGCTTGCGTCCCAGTGCCAGGGGTCTGCTCAGCTGTGGTGTGGCGTTAACATGGATGTGACACCACAGAAGGTTCTCTGGCGCTATGCTGGAGGTGGCGCCGGTTGGGGTGTGAGCTTGCAAGAGGTGAGACATGCGTCGTTCCCACCGTGCATGGCACCCTCCCCGGAAAGGCGGAGGAGGTGCTGCTGGGCTCTGACACTTCCGGAGAAGCTGGAGGTTGTGTGTGTGGCTGGGTGTATACTGCAAAAAGTGCATGTGTGGAATGCTGAAGGAGTGTGGCATTTTTTGGCTGCACCATTTGGCTTCCCGTAGACCTTGGCGTTTGCGCATAAAGCAAGCGCCGTTAGCCCTGTGGAACTCTCTGCCACAAGATGGGGCGGCTTGGATGGCTCTCAAAGGGCCGCGTTCACCGAGGATGGCCGTTCATCGGTGGCTGCTAGTCACGGTGGCACGGTGAGACGGCCCTTGCTTTTGGCGGGCAGAAAGTTCCAGGCTCGAGCCGAGGGGAAAAACTCCGTGCCTGAAACCTTGGCAAGCCGACCCGCCGGCCGGTGCCAACGAAACGGAGCTAGACGGTTTAACATGCTCTGCACAACGGAATTGTTTCAGCGATGCCACGTTGACAAGGTAACGCTGGCTGGGCTGCATTAGGCACAGTCTCTGTGCACTCGGATCCTTTTCAGGTCTTGCTGGCACCTCAGATATTTTCTCGTCTGCTGCACCTGTGCATCTCCTTATGCACCAATTCCCTGCCTGCCCGGTCAATTGCACCTGGGGGCCTTCCTAGGACTGTGCGCACGAGAGGCTTATGCAACAGGGACAACAAGGAGCAGCAGACTGAAACAATCCATTGAGCATCTGTGTGGCTTTGCTGCTCCTGACGCCAATAACTGGTGTGGATTTATCTTGCTGTGCTCTCCCTCGGCCAGGTGTCTGGCGGTAGGGCTGAGAACTTGGATTGGCCAAGGGCATGAATGGTGGGTGCACAAACTCCATGCTAAGGTGAAACGGTTGTTGGTTGTTGCTTGGCTGAGTTCCTTCTACACCTTCAGGCCATGAAGAGCTGGGGGGGGAACCCACCTATCTGGGGGCATAATCCTAACCTGGCATTAGGCCAGCACTGTTAAGCCAGCAAAGTTTGGCCGGCACAAGGACCACCGTAGAGCACACATTTGGACCACTCTCGGAGTTGGGGAGGATGGCGCACGTCTGTGTGCTGGACTCTCTGACTCTGCGAGTCATCCAAACGTGCTTGATGGTGTCCCTTGTGCTGGCCTAACTGTGCCAACTTAACTCTAGGTTAGGATTCCGCCCTGCGAGTTGCCGATCAAGGGTGTCAAACTCATTCCATAGAGAGGGCCAAAGAGCAATCGTGATATCTGCTGAGGGCTGGCAGTGAGGTCATGCAGCAGGTCATGGCCAGAAGCCAGCACTTCTTTATACAAATAAACAGACCTTGGGCCTGTCGCGCTCTCAGCCTGGCCTGCCTCACAGGGCTGTTGGGAGGACCACAACAAGGAAGGAACCACCTCCAGCACCCTGAGCTCCTTGGAGGTAGGGTGGTGTAAGAAGGTGATTAAATAAATAAAATTTCCCCTACTCAGATTGGAGGAAAAATCTTTACTTAGCAAGCCATTGGCTTAAATCCAGGTGCTTGGGACACAGGCGTCTTGTGGTCCTGTGTGCTTCCTGAGGCATCTGGTGGGCCACTGTGAGAAAACTAAAAAAAATAGATTCTGACTTTTTGGGAAGTTCTGTTGGCATTTTTTTTTCCGGGGAGAACTCTCTGCCCTTGGCTCTGAATTTTTGTTGTAGGTGAAACCTGAACAGAGGCCTGGCTATAGTTCCGAAGTAGAGCTCTCCATGGTGCTGATCAGCCAAACCAGCCATAGGTGCTCCTTCTCGGAACAGCTCCTTCCTTGACTCTTCATCTCCCATCTTTATATTTCCCTGCCCTTTCCATTGCTTTGCTGTCTCGGTCGTGAAATGGCATGTCGTGTTTTTGCCGGAGGTGCCGTTAGCGGCCGCTCATTGGCGAGCTAATGGAGCCGTTTTTCACATTCCTACCCTTCCACTTTCCTTCCTCGGTGCTGACAGCTCTGAGCTGTCACCTCTGTTCGGTCGATGACCTCCTTCCTCCGTTGGACACCTGATGGTGAAGAACATAAGATGTGCCATGTTGGGTCAGACCAATGGTCCGTCTTCGCGGTGAATTCCATCTTTCATTGCGGCCTTGCCGGGTGCCCTGGGGACATACTCCAGTGGGAAATGACGGCATACTGGCAACTGGGAGAACGAGAGCAGTGGTATAGAAGAGATCCTTATTAGCAGAGAAGGACTTCCCAAATGAGCAGGGAGCATCTCAAGGGTGCCCAGGGCCAGTGGCATATAAAGAGGGTGGCTAAAAGGTGGTCTCTGGCCCCGGGTGTCAGGCTGAAGGGGGGGTGTTCAAGAGGCCACACCAAGATGTTTGAACTTTTTTTCCCAAGAAGAAAACTCATTTCTCCTTGAAAAATAAGTTTAAATTTTTCAGTTGTTGATTGGTGTGATTACATATACAAAGTTATATAAATATGCAAACTTAGTTATACAAAGTTACTGTGTGTGTATATATGTGTGTATGTATACACATGCACATTCTTCTGTGTGTGTTATATATGTGTGCGTATACATATATGCGCACGCACACACACACACACACACACACACACACAGAGCTCAATAAAAGAAAAAGCTTTTCTGCTGCCTGCACTTTTTCACTGGCTGTTGTTCATTCGGAGTGCAATCCTGACCTGGAGCGCAATCCTGACCTGGAGTGAGGCCGGCACAGTTAAGCCAGCGAAGTGTGGCCGGCACGAGGGCCACCGTAAAGCGCATTTGGGCCACTCTTGGAGTCGGGGAGGATGGCGCCTGTCTGTGCGCTGGCCTTTCTGACTCCAAGAGCGGTCCAAACGTTCTTTACGGTGTTTCTTGTGCCAGCCAGACTTGGCTGGCCTAACTGTGCCGGCATCTCTCCAGGTTGGGAGCTGGTGCATGAGTGGCGCAGTGTAGCTGTTGGCCAGCGCCACTGCGCTGATGCAAGTGTCTCACATTGGCCCCACGGCTCTTCTAGGATTGCACCCTAAGAGGGCCTGGGTGCTAAATGGCAAGGCCTGAATGCCCACTCTGAGCTGGCTCTGATGATTTCCTTATGCATACATCTGTCTGCGTTCTTAGTCTCCCTGTCACTTACAGGCCAGAAAGTGACAGTGCTGCGGTCTAAACATACTGTAGATAGTCTCATTTTCATCTTGCTCATAGAAGAGTTTACCCAAGAAGATGCTGCTTGGCCTAATGGTGTCAGATAAGCTATCGCCGGTGTGGCACCTGGGCGCGCACAGTCTGCAGGTGGCTGGAGGGAAGCCGCGATGAGCTATTTGGAGATTGTGTGCCGGTTGGCGGCTGTCGCTCTGTGATGGAGCACAGGGCTTGCATGTGGAGCAGCTAGCATGGCGAGGTGCTACAGCGCTGGTCTTGGAGCTGAAGGACCTGGGTTCGAATCCCTGCTCAGCAAGGCGGTGAACGTGCCTCTGAAGGGGAACACAGCCGCCAGCAAATCCAAAGTGGATCTGTCCATGGTGCTGATCAGCTGTTTCAGCCATAGGTGCTCCTTCTCGGAGCAGCTCCTTCCTTGACTCTTCGTCTCTATGTTTTCCTGCCCTTTGCTGTCGGTCGTGAAATGGCATGGCGTATTTTGCCAGCAGTGCCATTAGCGGTCCACGAACAGAGGCTTTGAGTGGCTGGTAAAGAGAAACATTTTTGAAACCTCGCTGTGCCAATGCAGTGTTTTAAAAAGTGGGTCCCAGTGTGTATGCACATTCTCTCCCTATCAACGCCTTGCAGGGTTGTTGTGAAGATAAAAGAAATGGGAGGGCAGCCATGTGGGCTGCCCTGACCTGCTTGAAGGTGGGACAGGCTTGAAATTGGACAGATTTCTAGAGGAAAAGTCCTCTGTGGGCTACAGGCCATGGTGGGTGGTGCAACCTCCTTACATTGGTAGTAGGCCACCTCAGAATGCCAGGTGCAAGGGAGTGACAAGATGCAGGCATCTTGTTGGCTTGTGTGCTCCTTGAGGCATCTGGTGGGCCACTGTGAGATGCAGGAAGCTGGACTAGGTGGGCCTTTGGCCTGATCCAGCAGGGCTGTTGCTTCTTAAAGCTTTGTGACCCCATTGGAGTCCTGACCCCAAGTTTGAAGAGTAGAGGGTGATAGTCCATCACTTGGTGGTAGGGGACACCTTTTCCGCCTGCCAAAGGACCCCAGCTGCCTCCTTGCTGTGACAATTGTAGCCAGCTAGAGATCCTTCTCTCCCTGAGACGTTTGAGGCAGCTGCTGAACGTCAGGCCATGGATATTATGACTCAGCACAACCAGAACGGAACATCTTCTGTGGATGAGTCAGCCAAGGTGTCTGCAAAGCCCGGAGGCCAAGATGCTCTCGTCACCAGGCCTGTCCCCACCCTGGCATCAGGGGAAAGCAGCCACAAATCCTCTTCGTATGGGCACTCTCCGAGCGGTTTGTGCCCCAGATTCCTCAAGAGAGATGCACGGAAAGCTTCTGAGCTGCCTTTCATCACCAGGCCCCGATTCCCTGAGAAACGACTTTGGATAACCGGTTTTCCAGCATCAACCTGCCCTTAGCATGGCAAAAACGGGAGCTGCCACCTGCTGAGTCCGGGTTTTGGTCCGTATTGCATAGCGTTGACCGGCAGCTCTTCTCCACGGGTTTCTGACAACAGTTTTTCCCTGCTGTATGTTGGAGTTTCTGCCAGGGCTGGAAACTTGGGTTTTATGTGCACTGGGCCAGTGTTCTGCCTCCCTGCTCTGGCATGTATTTCTCTCCCTGGCCTATTCTTTACCCAGCGGGTAATTAATCTGTGGAACTCCTTGCCACAGGAGGTGGTGACACCTGGCCTAGGTGCCTTTCAAAGGGGACTGGACAGATTTCTGGAGGAAAAGTCCATCGCGGGCTACAGGCCATGATGGGGTGGTGCGACCTCTTTACGTTAGAAGTAGGCTACTTCAGAACGCCAGGGGCAAGGGAGTGGCCACAGGATGCAGGCATCTTATGGTCTTGTGTGCTCCCTGAGGCATCTGGTGGGCCGCTGTGAGATACAGGAAGCTGGACTAGATGGGTCTTTGGCCTGATCCAGCAGGGCTCTTCTTAGGTTCTTCTGTCCCAGTAAGCCAAACACTGTCACAAGTGGCTGAAACCTCTCTTGCTGCAGAAGATGCTGGATGAAGGTGACGGATGATGCCTCGCCAGTCCTTTTGGCCATTCCCCTGCCTTCTCTCTAGGCCTGCCGTCCATTCTGGCAAGGGCTGCCTGGCCTCTGGAGGCAGCCGGCAGGTGCTACCGGCTTGTCACTGCCAACAGATGCTGGCATGGCCATTGTGGCTGTTTCCATGTGGTCTGATTCCAAATGCACATCCTGAATGCTCCCAAAGAGCCGTTCCAAAAAGAGCTGAAAAATCTCCGTGTCTGGGTTTTGTTTTGTTTTCCAGCCTAAGCTTCCTAAGGCATCTGGTGGGCCACTGTGAGATGCAGGAAGCTGGACTAGATGGGCCTCTGGCCTGATCCAGCGGGGCCTTTTCTTATGTTCTTTGGATAGCAAATTCTGTTTTCTTTACCCCATACTTACCTCAGAAGGTACGCTCAGTCGTTTACCTCAGAATGCCAGGTGCAGGGGAGTGGCAACAAGGTGCAGGCATCTTGTGGCCTTGTCTGCTCCCTGAGGCATCTAGTGGGCCACTGTGAGATAAAGGAAGCTGGACTAGATGGGCCTTTGGCCTGATCCAGTGCGGCTCTTCTTATGTTTTTAGGATAGCAAATTCTGTTTTATTTACCTCAGATGTTTAATCAATCAATCAATCAATCAATCAATCAATCAATCACTAGTGTTTATATACCGCTTTTCAACATAAAGTTCACAAAGCGGTTTACACACAAATAATAACATTAAAGTTAAATGGCTCCCTGTCCCAAAAGGGCTCACAATCTAAAGGAATGGAGAACACCACCAGCAACAGCCACGAGAAAGACACTGTGCTGGGGTGAAGAGGGACAATTGCTCTCCCCCTGCTAAATATAAGAGGACACCACTTGAAAAAGTGCCTCTTGCCCAGTTAGCAGGGGTTACCTCTGAGAATGCCAGACGCAAGGGAGTGGCCATAGGATGCAGGCATCTTGTGGTCTCGTGTGCTCCCTCAGGCATCTGGTGGGCCGCTGAGATGCAGAAAGCTGGACTGTATGGCTTTTTGTGGGGGAGGGAAAAGAGCATCCATGCGCTATCCCTTCAGGGGACCAATTGTGGGGGAGCGATGCCGAGGGAGGGGGATGCCTCCTTGTGCTCAGAGGTTTCTTGGTTTCTGAAGAGCATGTGGTGGGCTACTAATGGGAAACAGGATGTGGGATTATCAGGGGTCTGCATTTGTATATAAGAAGAGCCCCGCTGGATAAGGCCAAAGACCCATCTTTGTAAACCGCCTTGAGTTATAGTCATTAGAGAAATCTGGTGACCTAAGGAAGGTGGTATATAAATCCTATTATTATTATTATTATTATTATTATTATTATTATTATTATTATTAGACAATTGTATAAAATGATAATTATTGGGGTTTCGTTCTCAAGAAGAGGCATAGCTAAAGAGGGGCAAGGGGGGTGCAATTGCACAGGGCGACGAGCTTTAGGGGGCAACGAGCTGAGCTGGACACGGCGGCCAAAACGGTGACAATCTTGATCTGTCGGAATAATACCATCATGTTATAAATAATTGGAAAGGGAATTTAATGCAAAAATGGAATGAAACAAACCAGCGTAATAGCTTTACTGTATCAATGTTATTGCAGCAAAAAAAACCAAAAAAAAAAACCCAGAGAAAGTAAGAATGTAAGAAGAGCCCTGCTGGATCAGGCCAAAGGCCCATCTAGTCCAGCTTCCTGTATCTCACAGCGGCCCACCAGGTGCCCCAGGGAGGCACGAGAGAACAAGATGCTTGGATCCTGTTGCCACTCCCTTGCACCCAGTGCATATACCAGGTGTATGTCCCCCAAATCTTGCTGAAACATCAGGGGGTGCATTTTGCCGTGGGTGATGTTTTTCAAAGCACATCTCCTGGCTTCGAGCTTCCACCAGCAGAGCTTTTGGCTGCTGCTGAGGTTGTCTTGCCCGACTCTTCCTGTCCTGTTCCCACAACCCCTTCTTCAGCGGGGCTGGAGCCTGGTTGTCGAGCTGCAGCCCCGAGGCTGTCGTGACCCCATTCTGTCAAGGGCCAGTGGGTTACAGGCGGGGTACTCTTTTAATTAAATCTCGCTGGCCGTGGGGAATGGCCACAGCGGCGCTCCCATCTGCTAGTGAAAGCTGTCAGCCTTGGGAAGCGCATGGAGGATTTAGGTCATGCCTGAGGGCAGCAAGCACTGGGGCACACTCGGGCAATCCGGGAGTGATAGCCGGAGAGCGCATGGACACCTTCTCCCAGGGCACTATCCTAACCCGGAGTTAGGCTGGCACAGGCTAGGCCAGCAAAGTTTGGCCGGCACAAGGACCACCGTAAAGTTGGACCACTCTTGGAGTCAGGAAGGCCAGGACACAGACGTGCGCCATCCTCCCTGATTCCAAGAGTGGTCCAAAGGCGCTTTTCGGTGGCTCTTGTGCCGGCCAAACTTTGCTGGCCTAACTTCCCATAGCATCCATCCCCCCATCTTTTCAACGCTGGCTGCTCTAGGTGCTTCGTGACCCACCTGAAATTGGCTCGCCCCCCCCCCACTGGTGGGGCCCGACCCACAGTTTGGGAACCGCTGCCTTAGCCGTTTCCTTTCCAAGCCACAGACCAGCTTGGAAGGTCATCTTTGTGCAAGCGCAACAAGGTAACTCTCCTTCCATGCCCTGGTCGGTGATTCAGACCCACCACCGTGGGGGCAAACTGCAAGGACAAGGCATGCCACGGCACAACTGCAACACATTATACGCATGGTTGCCTCAATGCTCTCTTGGAGTTTCAGCTGATGCTCTTGGGGTTTGGTAAAAATAATAAAAATAATAACACAAGTATTTATATACTGCCTTTCTTTGGCCATTAGGTTGCTCCTCTGACTTTAATTCAAGGCGGTTTACATAGGCAGGCTTTATTTCTCTAAACCCGCAAGGGTTTTTTTTTTACAAATTACAAAGAAGTTCTGTCTTTCAAGAACTACAAACAACATACAGATGGAACTTTTGTGGTCTAGTCCTTCTTTCTGGCCACACGCTTGCCTTCCTGCTGGCTGATAAATGGCTTCTCTGCTCCCACCAAAGAAGCAGCTGGCCCAGCACAACTCCTCTCTCACAGGCAGCTGGAGGCAGCTCAGCTCTTATCAGTCACAATTCTCAAGGTCTGCTGCTCATGGAAGCTTCCAGTATTCTCAAACTGGTGCCCTTCGGATCTTATCTTCGGGCAAACGGAGACTTTAACCCTCTCGACTAAATCTCCTGCCCACACCAGAAGGAAACACCACACCAAAAGAATCTTGGCATGATCCTGTTTGGCTTGGGTGTGAAACCAGCTTCCTGGGTTTTGTAGAGAGAGGGGGAAAGGCATGAGGGGTCAGGTCAAACTCCCTCCCCCTCTTGCAATGGCTTCAACCTCCCTGCTTTGCAAGTGATTTTCCAAACGGCTTGGCACATGCCCTGCAAATTCAACAACATGGTCATGTTTCTCCTCCGGCTCAGCTGCTGTGCTGACAAGCAATGCCATTTTCAGCGGGGGTGTTCTCCCCCTTGCTGTGCCTCCCCCACCCCCCGCAACTCCTACTGCTGTGTCAATGAACTGTCTGGGCCTCGATTGTCTGCTTTCCCCAACAGGCAAACCCTTTCGGAACAGCTGCTTTCCAGGGCCCCGTGAAAGAGAGCTTGTGACTCAGCCGAGTTGGAGGTAGCGGGCTGGATAATTCCGAAGGGGAGGAGAAGCCCTGGGTCAGAAAGCGATGATCTCATGACGATTAGCTTTGAAGCTTGTCAGGGAGGCCGAGATCCCTCGGGGTGTGTTGTGTGTGTGTGTGAGCCTATTGAAGCTGCCAAGAAAGCTCAGCAGAGGAGACGAAGATTGGGGTAGCCTAGGAAAGAGGAGGAGGCTTCGGTCTTTTTCCCTGCAGCATTTGGGGCTCTTCAGTTTAGAAAAAAAGGCGCCTGAGGGGGGACATGATTGAGAAGTACAAAATTATGCATGGGAGGGATAGAGCGGAGAGAGGGAGGTTCTTTTCCCTCTCTCACAACACCAGAACCAGGAGACGTCCACTCAAATTGGGAGAGTGAGAACGGATAAAAAGGAAATGCTTTTTTACCCAGCGAGTAATTAGTCTGTGGAACTCCTTGCCACCGGAGGTGGGGGTGGCATCTGGCCCAGGTTAAAAGGGGACTGGACAGATTTATGGAGGAGAAGTCCATTGTGGGCTACAGGCCATGATGGGTGGTGCAACCTTAAGTTAGAAGTTGGCTGCTTCAGCGTGCCAGGTGCAAGGGAGTGGCAACAGGATGCAGGCGTCTTGCGGTCTTGTGTGCTCCCTGAGGCATCTGGTGGGCCACTGTGAGATGCAGGAAGCTGGACTAGATGGGCCTTGGGCCTGTTCCAGTGGGGCTCTTCTGATGTTCTTATGTTGGCATGAAGCTCTTAGAACCCTCATCGCTTTGTGTTTGTTGTTGTCGTCGTCGATGAGCAAAGCCAGCAACAGTCACAACCGCTTAGCTATGACCCGACATCCCCCTGCAAAGAGCCATCTCTTCCCTCCCCCCCCCCGTGCTTGGCAGGCATCAGCACCCCTCCTGTTCTCTCTGGGAAACGGCTGCGGTCCCCCCTCCACATGACGCACGCACACCCTGGAGGGGAACCGCATAGGCAAACAGCGCTCTGTGGATCTTTACACAAGCCGCCCACCAGGGATCCCGCACAGTCGCTCAGCTCCAGTCCCTCGAGTGGCAACGCTGTGTAGGCATGGATCTCCCCTTGGATGGGAGGGGCAGGGGAAATTTTCCAGCCCCCTGCTTCAAAAGTGGGCTGGAAAATTCTTCTTTCACTTGACAGCATTCCAAAGGATTCTACTCTCATTTTGGAGCATGAAAAACTGCTGCCTACGGCATCTGCCCCTTGGCTGATCTCCTTTGGAATTCTGGGACTCAGGCTGGCAATTGTGCTTGCCGGGGTTGAGGTGGCAGACTTCCTTCAGGGTGTTTTGAAGAGGCCTAGGACAGAGAGTGCAATCCTAACTTGGAGTTAGGCCAGCACAGTTTGGCCAACAAAGTTGGGCTTGCACAAGGGACACCGTAAAGTACGTTTGGACCACACTCGGAGGCAGAGAGGCCAGCACGCAGACGTGCGCCATCCTCCCTGACTCCGAGAGGGGTCCAAATGCCCTTTATGGTGGCCCTTGTGCAAGCCCAACTTTGCTGGCCTAACTCTGCCGGCCTCACTCCAGGTCAGGATTGCGCCCTGAATTTGCACGCAATCCCTCTCTCAGTGCAGTATCCAATCTTCTCTGGTTGGCCACCGGATGCAATCTAGATTTGAAGCTGACCCCCCCCCCCATTCTTTCCCCCGCAGCCCTGCAAAAAATGCCCCCCCTCAACCACAGCCGACCACCCTGAGACCTTTAAGCAGCCAAGGAGCATAAAAGGGATGGCGTCTTGGGGACGTTAAAATGCCAACTGTTGTTGTTGCCGTCGATGCCTGCTTAGGAACCCCAAACGGGAAGATGAAAGGGCTGCGGGAAGGGATGTTCTGAGCGCCGCATTCGCCACGGCGCCTGTCGGATGCCCAGTGCTTATAATTAATTCAAATCGGTGGGGATGTGGGAGCCATCGTATCGGCTGCAAAGCTGGCTGCAGGGCTATCAAAAAGTGGGAGGGGGAGATGGGGGGGAGAGAGAGAGAGTGTAAACAGCAGCTTGTGTGTGCTCTTTTGTGTTGTCAGGAAGATATCGAGTAAAGACTGTGGGAATCGGCATCAAAATGCCCTTTAATGTTGTGTTTACCACTAACAAGCTTGCAACAGGACCATTTGTGGGATGAAGTTGGCTGCATGATAATTGCCCAACTTGGGAAGGCAGGGGTGTCAAACCCATTTCACAGAGGGGGCCAAACAGCGTTCCTGGTGCCTGCTGAGGGCAGGGAGTGATGTCATTCAACAGGAGGTGAAGTCATTATTAAAAGGTGATGGCCTGAAAAGGAGCACTTTGGCCTTGCGGAGGAAGTCCTTAGTTGCAAATGATGGAAGAGGAAAATCTGCCAGCCTTGATCGTGTTTTCGAGGCATGGCCCAGCCCAAACAGCACGCCCAGTTATCGCAAAGGCCGGATAGTGAGCTTTTGGGGGGTCAGATCCAGCCTGTGGTCCTTCTGTTCACCACCCCGGATGTAAGGCATCTTTTCAACATGGTGGATGAACTGGCTACATAAGCCCCAAGGTGGTTTGTCGGAGCATTTAGGGATCGTCCAGTTTCCTCTGCTGTCTTGGCTGTTGTTTTGAAAAAAGAACCAAGTTTCTAGTCCTTCGGAGGAAAAAGATGGAAGAGGGGGAAACATAGGTGTCAAGACATTCCTAAAGGTTAGGGTTGTTGGGCCGTGGAACAGATCGGGCCGGTTCTGGCTCACATCACCCAGCCTCTTAAAACCGCTGGAGTTCTTGCTTGCATGCAACCATGACCAACTCTTAGTGTTGGACTGTGGCTGGGGTTTCCCGGGGAGGGACTAGAAATAGACTGATCTACATGTGCAGGGGAATAAAGAGGACAGATTAAGGTCACAGCTTTGTGTGTGTGTGTGTGTGTGTCCCCTTCTGTCACTATAGGCTTATCGGGCAATCAGTTTAATGCACTCCCCCCAGCTTCCACCCTTCTATGGGGCCTCCCTCTAAGCTGCTGTTTCTCAAACTAGATGGGTTTGCAAGCTAATTTCAGGCAAGTCCCCATTCAGTTCAATGTGCATTTTATTTTTAAAAGACTAGACTGGATGCAGCCATAGTCTGCAACAGCATTTGGGGGAAATGTTACAGATCTGTACTTTGAACAGGCTCCTGTGTCTGTTTTTAACCATGATTGTCAATGGGGCTTACTCCTGTGTAAGTGTGGATAGGGTTGCAGCCTTTTGGGGTGTTTAGTGATTTTTTTTTAAACAGATCAGCAACTGTTTGGAAGGGTTAGGAGGGTTCTTTATTCATAATAATTAATAATTTTTAAATTTTATAATTTATAAAATATATAAAATAATTATTATATAATGTATATAATTTAGATTTTTTAGAATTTAATAATTTATAAATAATAATTTATTTAATGTTTTCGTAAAGTAATAATTTTTGCATAATTTACGTAATTTTTTTTTAAATTTATATCTATGGATATAGCTCTATATTGATGGTCAACTTTTAATTTATGGGAATTGGATTTAAGGTTGCATGGAGGGAAGGTGTTAAAAAAATTCCTGCTGGATGAGGTCACTCCCAGCCGTGACATCACTTTCAGGTTAATGACATCACTTCACGTGCATCCCAACGGATTATCATTCTGAAAAGTGAGTCCCGAGATGGAAAACGTTTGAGAATCGCTGCCCTGATCAGGAAGGAGTGTTGTTCCAGCAGGCTGAGTACTCTCTTTTCCAGGCAAAGAACTTTCTCATTTCATCTCAGACTTTTGGAGTGGGGTGCAGTCGTTCAAATCCAACTTGTCTAAAACTTGGTGGTGGGGAAATGGGATTAAGAAGCGTAGCTTCTGCACGTTGATTCAGAATTAAGTCCCACTGAGACTGGACCCTTAGGCAAACATCTCAGTTTGCTTCCTGCTGGGCCGGTGTGCTTCTCAGCTCTGATCCTTTGGAAGCAAGTTGCATAAGTGGCCCCTGGGCACTCTTGCTGATGACATCAGCACTTCGGCTGCCAGAGACATCCTCATCTTTGCTCCCTGTGTGCTAGCTCCTGACTTTGCACATCCCTATCAAAATATGCGCTTTCCCACAGAGAGTGCATTTGCCCAGGACCTGGAGCCCCCCCCCACTGTCCTTCAAATCAAGGGGGTGTGTGAATGAGAAGAAGTGGGAGGGGGCCTCTCTTGGAGGGCACGCCCTATGCTCTCGTTATCTCCCTTGTGCTTTTGAGAGCTGAAGACGGAGAATTTAGCTTGGGGTGCCGTTCCGATTGCAAACGGAAATAAAAGGCGATGAAACCGTTTTTGAGTTGCACGAGGAACGAGCTGGGGAATGAGCTCGGGAAATATTACAATGCCATTATGCAAATGGGCAGATTGGCCTTATCTCAGGCTCCACTGTCCTCAGTTCCCGTCATGCCATCTTTCTCTCTCTCTCCAAAAAAAAAAAAAAAAAAAAGCTAATTGACAAATTGGGGTGGGTTTGGGGGAACGGCAGCGGGAGAGATTAAAGCGTCTGGGAGCAACACCCAGACAATCATATTATTTACCATTTCAATAACGGGCTTTCTGAGCAGCTCGGAGACAAACGGTGCGCCCCCAGTTATTTATTTATTTTGTGTCCGTGTTCCCCATTCGAGGAATCCAATTTGCATCTCTCTTTTCTCTCCCCGCAAATGTGCACGCTTGCAGTTTTCAATAATGCTGCAATCTGAAAGGCTGCCTTTGCTGGTTGGCTGCCTGAGGCGGGCTTCCAGTTTGAGGGGCCCTTCCCAGCTTGGGGCACTGCCACCAGGACCCAAATTATCGCGGGGATGCCCCAGAGCTGATCCCCAGTGACATTGGAAGGGTGGTGAGTCACAGCAGGGGCGATCTTGGGCTGGGGGGAGAGACGAGCTTGCAATGTTTGGTGAAAAGCAGGGATGTCAAACTCATTTCATACAGAGCACCGAATCACACTCTTGGTGCCCCCTGAGGACGGGAAGTGATGTCATTGAGCAGGAAGTGATTTCCGTATTTTCCAAATGTCGAGAGAGAGAGAGAGAGAGAGAGAGAGAGAGAGAGAGAGAGAGAGAGAGA
>JAJKFI010000133.1:1293837-1306805 GCA_029204185.1 Lerista edwardsae | reverse complement strand
AAAAAAACCAAAAGGAAAAAAAAACACCCAAGAACCCAATTTTGTATAGCTGGCAAAGAAACATACAGTCAGTCCGCATTATCCGCTAAGGTTCGATTCCTGGAACTCCTTGCGGATAATTTGCAGATAACCAACCATTGATCCTATGGGATCAATGGGGTTAGGCTCAAGGGATCCCTTATCTGCCACCAGACAAATCCAAAAGGCAACAGAGTGCAGCAGGGAAGGGCTCTGAAAGAGCTCTGAAACTTTGCTGGCCTCACTGTGCCGGCCGAACTCCAGGTTAGGATTGCGCTCTAGGCCAGGACAGAATGTGTGATGAGGCTGTGGAACTGGTGAAAATATAGGGCAGAACATGGCTATGTTCCCCGCGCATGCATCCCCTAGCAGGAAATCAACCTCCTTGCCCCCACTTTCGAAAGGCTCTCCGGCCCCAACGTTGTCCTTGGCACAGCACTGCTTTTTATCTCCGGTGTCTGGGAAAGATTACAAATAAGTAATTTTTCTTAAAAAACAAAAACAAAAAACCAGCATGCTGCCACCTCCCTTATCTTGCAAGAACAGCCCTTCCTCGACTCTCCAAGGTTGGCCTTGAGTAGAACCTTCTCCCGTTCACACTCCAACACACTACCAGCCGGCTGCCAGTGCAACGATGGGCAATTGCGTTCAGAGGGTAAGTCTGGGGGTCTCCCGGCTTCGTTTCCACTCTGTTTATGTCCTTCTCCAGGGCCTTTGGGTAATGTTCTTCTGGCAGAAGGCCACAGAGACCTTCAGAGCCAGGAGGCTGACGTCAGGTTCCCTAATGGCCTGGAGGTGTTTCGTAATGAGAGCAAATGGTTTGGAGATAATAGAATCATAGAGTTGGAAGGGACCTCCAAGGTCATCTAGACTAACCCCCTGCCCGGAGCAGGAAATCCTCCTAGAGCATCTCCAGCAGGTGCCTGTCGAGCCTCTGCTTGAAGGTCTCCAGCGAGGGAGAACCCACCACCCCCCTTGGCAAGGTCACCAGAGATGGATCAGGAAAGTGGGGAGTGGAAAAGAGGGGGAGGAGGGGGCTCTTCCCACAAGTTAAAGGGACCACAAAGTTGCTTTTTTAGGGTAAAAACCAGGGGCAGGACCCACATCTCTCTTGAGGACCTATAGCAAGCGTCGGATGGACTCTGTGTATGTTTGGACCACTCTCGGAGGCATAGAGACCAGCACACAGATGTGCGCCATCCCCCCCCCCCCCCCCGAGTGGTCCAAACGCACTTTTCGGTGTGCCAGCCAAATGTTGCTGGCCTAACTGTGCCGGCCTAACTCCAGGTTAGGATTGTGCCCTGAAAGAGAGAGGGGGAGAGAGAAACAGGCCTAGCAGAAGCCACAGGGAATAACAATATTTATATAAACTAAACAAGGATGCCAAAAAGAAAAAAAGAAAAAAAAAAGAAAAAGGGAGGCCAGGCCATCAATCTAGAAACATTGAAAGATCAATGTCGGAAATAGTGCTATTATACACATCAGTGTTCCAGCCAGTAAACTGCCCTCCCTAATTTTCACAGCGGAATTGTCCGAGAATGCTCTCCTTTATTAATCAGATCGGGAATAAGGGGGTTGCATTTTGAGTGTTTTCTGCAGCCAAAAGGCCCATCGTGATGTCAGGCACATCATGCGGAATCCAGAGATTCTAAAGACCCAGGGCAGGGTGTGTGTGTGTGTGTGTGTGTGTGTGTGTGTGTGTGTGTGTGTACGTGTGTGCGCACCATGTGCCTTGCCGGTGGCAAGGAGTTCCACAGATTGGTTGCTCTCATGGTCAATAAATAAATTCTTTGGTCTGTTCCAACTCTCCCGCCACTCAATTTTAGAGGATGCCGGCCTGCTTTTGGGGTTGTGCAAGAGGGAAACAGAACACTGTCAAGCATAGACCCACGGTTCAGGCAAGGGATATTTCCCAGCCCTATCTGAAAATGCTGTCAAGGGCTGAATCGGCAAACAAGGGGTCTTCCCATAGAGCTGGACTCCCTCGCCTCAGTCCGGCCTTCACTCTGATCCCACGGGGGGGGGGGGGGCTTCCTACCTGCTGATGGCCGAGATGCTATTTGCTTTGGTTGCCTTTTTGTTTTCTGGAATGTTCTGTGATTTACTGGTTTTCCTCCGTTCGCAATTAGTAATTTTTAATTGCATTGTAATGATGCTTTCCTCTGGAAGCTGCCTTGATACTTGCTGGTTTTTAATTAAAAGACGGGGTAGACATATTTCAAATAGATAAATAAAGGAAGGGAGGAGAGAAATAAGTCAGGCAAAGGGATGATGTTTGGGGGTCAGCCAGGTAGAAGATTAGTTGAGGGACAGTACACTTTGGGGAGTCTACCTGGCTGTGGGTCCCCCCACCTTGCTAGTCAAGTGACCAGCAATTCCCCAGTCCATTTGCTGATGGAAAAAAGGGACCTGGGGGGGGGGAAACACATGATAGAGACGTACAAAATCATGCAAGGAGAGGGAGAGGGATGTTCTTTTTCCTCTCCGACAACACCAGAACCCGGGGACATCCACTCAAATTCAGTGGCAGGAGATTTAGAACAGATGAAAGGAAATATGCTTTTTTTTTTTACCCAGCATGTAATTTATCTGTGGAACTCCTTGCCACAGGAGGTGGTGATGGTTTCTGGCTTCAGTACCTTGAAAAGGGGATTGGACAGGTTCCTGGGGGAAAAGTCCATCGTGGGCTACAGGCCATGATGGATGGTGCGACCTTCCTACTTTAGTAGTAGGCTACCTCAGCATGCCAGGTGCAAAGGAGTGGCCACAGGATGCAGGCATCTTGTGGTCTTGTGTGCTGCACCTTGAGGCATCTGGTGGCCCACTGTGAGATGCAGGAAGCTGAACTAGATGGGCTTTTGGCCTGATCAAGCAGGGCTCTACTGATGTTCTTATGGAAAAAGTCACCTTCTTATCTCCACCCACCTCTATTACATGGGGGGTAGGTGGGTTTCCAGTGCACAGTGTGTTATTCTGAGCACTCTTAACATGATCGTGGAAAATGAGGCAAGCAGAGGCTCGAAGGCCCCGGCTGGAGATGCTCTAGAATGTCCTGCTTCAGACAGACTAGATGATCTTGGGGTTTTTCTTCCACCTCTATAATTCTACACATCTCCCTTTAAGAGATACGCCAAGAGGAAGGGAGGGAAAATGAGGTGGACAGACAAAGAAAGGGGGGAGGAGGATAAATGCCTTTTGCCTGCTTCTGATTTCGGGGCCGGGTGGGCTTTGTATGTAACTAGACTCCAGCCGCAGCTAGATTGGCCAAGCCAAAGCGGCCTCTTTTTCTAATTCAAACCTGTGATGTTATCCTAACCTCGGGGGACCGAGTGAAAAATTGCTCCATCTTCCTTTCACGCAAGGAAAGATACCGAGGGCGCCAGAAGGGGGGGAAAAATTATGGTATTTATAAAACATCTGACGCGCCCGTGCTTTGAGGAGTGCTCAATTTCGGGGAGCAGTCGGGAGGGAGAGCACCCACATCTGCTCTATCCACACCCAGAATTGGAAAGCTTAATTTCTGCAATGAGACACGCCAGAGCTTAAGCAGCCTGGAAACCTCTGGGGTGCAGCTGGAAGCCTGTAGATCATGCCAGTGCCCAATGTGTCACAAAGAGCTTGGGGCTGCCACAGTGATGTCATGCACCCACTACGCACCACTACGCGAGTACTGGTTCCTAGAAGTTGAGCTGGCCCCGCCCACTCGAAGCTGGCCCCTGCTATTTAACCAGGGAAGCAAAATATGTATATACACATCTCTAGAAAGCAAAGCAATAGAAGTTAAATCAACACTAACCACAAGCTGAAGTTGTTACAAACATGATCACATCCATGGCAACAATCATGACATCACTTCTGGCTTATGATGTCACTTCCGGTGGGCGGACCCCGACAAGTGCCAATCAAAAGTGAGTACCTGTCCCTAAATCATTTGGATGACACCACGGGGCTGCCACCTTCAAAAGCTGGGCACCCCAAACTGGGAAGCTTCCTTTTGGCTAGGGAAGAGGCTGCCCCATTCAACGGCCACTTCCTCACTGCTTGGGAAAGTAGCCTTGGGACGGGCTTGTCGAAAATCATCGTCTCGTCGCGCAAGGTGGCTTGCGACACCGACAGAATGCCGTTTTTAAAAACAGTGACCTCACTTCCTGCTTCATGATGCACTTCCTGCCCGAGGACTTAGGGAGGGGCCCCACAGGTACCTAAAAAGTGGGTCCCGGTGCTCCCCGTTGGGGAGGCACTGCTGGAATATATGATATGTAAAAAACAAGCAGCTTCGTTCAGACTGGTGGTTAAATAGCTGTCAGCCTTCCCGACGCCTTTTAATCTTCGCTCTGCTAATGGAGTCAACTGTTCCAGACCCATCAGTGCCTCTCCTCCAAGCCCTGATCTGTTTTCTTGCGGTGGAATGGCTTCAGCAGTGCCCCCCCCTGCTCCCTGACTCCCCCAGTGGCGCTGCCGGCAGCTTTAAGTGCTCAAGATAATCATCCCCACCCTCGACTGGCTCAATAAAGATGGCAAAGATTTTGGAGACGTGCGCTGGGAACAGAGGAGGATCCGCAAAGGAAGGCGCTTGCGTGAGGCGCTTGCTGGCTTCCTTTCCAGGACACATGGCCAGCTTGTGTGCGCGCATTTCCACTGCAGAATCACAGCAGAGGCTGGCCACGTCAGGCCATTGTTCTCTGTTGAGCTGCAATTCAAACAGAGACACGACGGCTCCCTTCAGCCTCCCCAGCCTTCCATGATTAAAGGACGTCTCTCCTCCTTAGCATGCCAGTGTGGTCTGCCAAGACCTAATTAACTTACGGAACTCCCTGCCACATGGGGCTGCCACAGTCTTAAGCTGGCTTCAGCGGAATGGCGAGTGTGATCTTAGTGAGGAACGGATACCAGTTGTTGTTGTTGTTCAGTCTCTAAGTCGTGTCCGACTCTTCGCGACCCCCTGGACCACAGCACGCCAGGCCTCCCTGTCCTCCACTAGCTTCCTGAGTTCACCCAATTTCATGTTCATCGCTTTGGTGACACTGTCTAACCATCTCTTCCTCTGCCGCCCCCTTCTCCTTTTGCCTTCCATCTTTCCCAGCATGAGGGTCTTTTCTCAAGAGTCCTCTCTTCTCATGAGGTGGCCAAAGTACTTGAACGGATACCAGTATAAGAACATAAGAAGAGCCCCGCTGGATCAGGCCAAAGGCCCACCTAGTCCAGCTTCCTGTTTCCCACAGTGGCCCCAGGGAGCAAACAAGACAACAAGAAGCCTGCATCGGGCATTCAGACTCAGCTTACTTCTAAAGTATAGATGTTGCACTACCCATCATGGCCTGTAGCCTGTGGTGGACTTTCCCTTCAGAAATCCGTCCAGTCCCCTTTTAAAGGCACCTAGGCCAGACACCATCACCACTTCCTGTGGCAAGGAGTTCCGCAGATTAATTATCCACTGGGTAAGAAAAGCCTTTCCTTTTATCTACTCGCTCTCCCAACACTCTATTTTCATGGCCGACTCGGCATAAGAACAGGGAAGCCTTTTCCTGGGTCCAGGAAGTTGGGCTGTGTTGAACTGACCTCTTTTCCCAGACCCCACCAAATTTCTCAGATGTCAGAAACCGGTTCGGGGACCAGGTCGCAGGGCTTGGAGCCCGGGGGGGGGGGTCCTTTCGGGGTGGGAAAAGGCGTTTAAGCCCTGGCGCAAGGCAATGGCGTCATCAAGCCATGCATGGGTGGAGACAAGCAGCATCGCTTCTAAAGCACCGCTCTCAGTTTTGCCAAAAAGGGGGAGGGGCCTTTGGCCAATTGACCTTGTCCCTCCCCCTTGCAATATTGCGACCTTTGCTCCCCCCCTTCTGCCAGCCTCAAAGCCTGGGCGTTCTCTGGGTCACCTTGCGCGTTATAAACGTAACTTCCAGATAATAAAGTTGTTTAAGGGGCTAAAGTGATAAATAAATCTCCATCAATTCCCTGCAGCTGATTGAGTGGGAGGGAGAAAGTTATCAAAGGAGGGAGCCTCATTCTCATGCCGCTGGAGTGTGTCCTTCAGTCAATTCGTTTTGGGGTGGCACATACCTATTAGTCCTTGCGCATGCCCACGTCCCCACCTCTGCCTTTCCCACACGTTCTGGCACGCACAGTCAATGCTCCCACACTGTGGCAGGCCTAATCAGGCCTTCAACCGCTCGGTAAGCTCAGAGGGCCACGGAGATCCACCCCATCTCCCCATGGACTCAGTCCTCTCCCACACCATTTCTCATGGCACTAGCACAATCTGCCATGGAAACTCTCCAGACCTATAGTGAACCATGTTGTGGCAAGCTGCATAGGAACTGAACTGAGATCAGGGCAAAGGATCATCCCGTTATAAGAACATCAGAAGGGCCCTGCTGGATCAGGCCAAAGGCCAACCTTGACCAGCTTCCTGCATCTCCCAGTGGGCCACCAGAAGCCTCAGGGAGCACACGAGACCACAAGATGCTTGCATCTCATTGCCACTCCCTTGCACCTGGCATTCTGAGGTAAACTTCTGAGGTAAATATGAGGTAAATAAAACTAAATCTGCTATCCTAAGAATGTAAGAAGAGCCCTGCTGGATCAGGCGAAAGGCCTACCTAGACCAGCTTCCTGCATCTCACAGTGGCCCACCAGAAGCCTCAGGGAGCACGTGAGACCCCGAGTGGCCTGCATCCTGTTGCGCTCCCTTGCACCTGGTGTTCACCTAGTGAAACCAAGAGGTTTCACTAGGGTGTAGCTAAGGGAGTGCAGGGGGGGTGCAATTGCACCGGGCAACAAGCTTTAGGGAGGACAACAAGCTGAGCTTGACACTAGTGGTCAAAATTGTAAAAACCTTGGTCTGTAGGAATAAGACCATCATGTTATATATCATTGGAAAGGTAATGTAGTGCTGAATGCAATGAAATAAGCTGCATGGGAATATCTGTATCCTATCAAATGTTATGGCAAAAAGGAAAAAAAAAGTCCACGAAAATGAAAATACCACTGTGATGTCACTACCTGTTGTGACGTTACTTTCGGGGCATCATTTTGCCCTCTGCACCGGGCTGCGCTTTCGTCAGCCATGCCAGGGTTGTAACCTGTGACGGACTTTTCTTCTAGAAATCCGCCCAATCCCCTTTAGAAGGCCAGATGCCGCCACCACATCCGGTGGCAAGGAGTTCTGCCAGTCCAGCATCTCGTTCCCCACAGTGGCCAGTCAGAGGCCTCTGGGAGGACCACCAGCAGAGGAGAACCACCGGCAGGAGATGAAGGAAATAGCCTTTCCCATTATTTGGTGGTAGCAGCTAGTAATCTAAGGTAGATTGCCTCTGAGCTTAGTCCTACTAATCATTTAGGAATAAAAATACGAGCCCCACTCGATCAGGCCGAACACCCATCTAGTCCAGCAACTATAGACCAGATGGGTGGATTCCTTCAATAGACAACCAGTTCACTAACCCCAGGGCACCAAAATGATTCAGCCCCACAGAGCACAAAATATTTTGAATTTTTCCCTTTTTCCCTTCCATATTGCGAGCTTCAGGATCCTTCCGTCAGCTTTTCCCAAGCCCCCTGCCCTTCAGCGAGCATCAAGTCTGAAAACCTCCTAAGCCGTCACCTGTCAAGCGCAAAATGGCAACGCATGTCAGCAATCTGAGGCTGTCGGATTCACCCGCTGCCAAAACAGTAAATTCAAATGTTGCGAGCAGACACACGGATGTCAAACGTTCGTGCCATCAGAAAGGGATCCGGGCAACGTTTGGCAGCCAGGTGTGTATGCTCTAGGGAAGCAAATCTGTATCGATTTCGGAAGGGTCACTGCTTGGTGCAAGAGAGACCAGTTAATTCCACCCCACTGAGACACAACAGTGGTGTATCGTGAAGCCAACCCCGAGTGAGGGCAACTGTTCTTGCCCTCGCTCTGGAGGCTTAAGAAGTTGGCAGTTGGTGAGACTTGGGCCCAAACCTGCCTCACTGAGGGTGCAACCCTAACCTGGAGTGAGGCCGGCACAGTTAGGCCAGCAAAGTTTGGCCGGCACCAGGGACACCGTCAAGCGCATTTGGACCACTCTCAGAGTCGGGGAAGATGGCCGGACTAGATGACCTTGGAGGTCCCTTCCAACGCTACGATTCTATGAACTTGTCTTCCTTCTTTTTCAGGCCAAGATCCACACCCTGAACGTCAGTGAGCTCGACTGGCTGCTGGATTACTTCCCGGAGAATTACTCCAGCTACGACGCCCCGGACAGCCTTGCCGAGCCGTGTCACAGCACTTATTGTTCCGTCTTCGGCGGCAGCGTTCCCGTCTTCCTGGCCGTAGCCGGCACTCTGGGCATTGCGAGCAACCTGCTCCTCGGCCTCGCCTTGGCCAAGCGCCCTCGACTTTGGGGCCGGCCCCACCCCAGCAAAGCAGCCCTCTGCCTGATGACGGCCACCTCTGCCCTCTTTGCAGCCATATTGCCGTTTTTCGCGATAGAGTCCCTGCACGGTTGGGTCTTTGGAGACCGTTTCTGCCTGGTGGCACAAGTGCTGCGATGTGGCTGCCTCTTTGCTCAGGGGCTGGTGTTGGCAGGCAGCGCGTGCCCATTTCCTGGGCACTGCGCCAGTTGCCTCTTACCCACAGTTCTCTGGGGCAGCGGGTTCCTTTTGGCCACCCCTGCAGGCAAAATCAGCCACAGTGGTGCCGTCGGGGGGTCGGTTTGCGTCCTGAGCACAGAACCTGAATTGTACCTGTGGTCCTTGGCGCATGCCCTCTTCTGCTTGGCTGTCTTTCTCGTCCTCCCAGCAGCGATGATTTTGGCCCAGGTGGCTGGAAGATGGTGCAACCATCACTGGCAGGCGAACATCAGCACAGCTTGGATTTTTTACCTGCTCTGGATGCTCTACGGGGTGGCTGTGCCCCTGTCCACACTATCGGACGTGGAGCTCTTTGCGCCCGGCTGCAATGCGCAAGAGCACCTCGACTACTTCCTGGGGCTGTCAGAAGGACTGGGCACTCTGCATTGCTTCCTGTGCCCCCTGCTAACCCTGGGGGTGCCCCTCTACCGCCAGGAGGCCGATCAAGTCAGCAACTGCTGAACTGATGCCGGCTTGCGACTCTCTCCAACCGCCTGAGCACATCGCGGATCTCCTCGGGCCGCCTCAGCACGCCCGCGCTGACCAAATTGAAATAAAATTCTGCTCTCGGAAGATTCCGCAGTGTGCATGCATTATGTGACGCCGTGCGCATGCATTATTAAACGCATTTATATAACGACGGGAATGGTTCGGGAGAAGGAGACGGGAGTGGAACAGAAGGAGACTGTTCTGGGAGGGGTCAAAGGCTACGTGGTTTGTTCCTTCTCGATCAGGGGTCTCCAAACCTTTTAGCCAGAGGGCCGCATCAAATACTGAGGGCCGGAAAAATAAACACACTTAAACAGACATGTGCTATCCCCCCCCCCGAGTGGTCCAAACACGCTTTACGGTGGCCCTTGTGCTGGCCAAACTTTGCTGGCCTAACTGTGCCGGCCTCACTCCAGGTGAGGATTGCGCTCTAAGACTCTCCCCAGTGCGATTTTTTTTTCCACCTTGATGCAACATCGCACTTAGGGTTCATTGTTCGATCAGTGCTTTCCGTGCATTGCCTTTTGCAAAAATCAAAAAGAAACCATCACTCTCGTCTTAAGCCAAGAATCAATTTGCTCTCTTGCTCTCTTTCGCCGAAGCTTTTTATGAGCTTGCATATTAATCCTGCTGTATAAAAATGAAACACTCCCAACCGGAATGGGTTGTTCTAAAGCATCCTGTACCTTTTTGCTCTCTCACTTTCTCTCTGTGCTTTTATTAACTATTGCTCAGAGGACTTAAACACAGGTCCAATTTAAATGTGCTTATTAAAATTAGAGGCAGCGATCAGACTAGTATTTTTGACTTAACACTGCCCTCTGCTGGCTGGGGTCTGTGGGTGCATTTCAGTTTCACCAAGCAAGAGGAAATAGTTCAGTGTGGGCCTTTCAGCATCCGAATACATAAGAAGAGCCCTACCCTGCTGGATCAGGCCAAAGGCCCATCTAGTCCTATATCCAGTATCTCACAGCGGCCCACCAGATACCTCAGGGAGCACAGAAGAACACAAGATGCCTGCATCCCGTTGCCAATCCCTTGCACCTGGCATTCTGAAGTAGCCTACTTCTCATGTAAGGAGGTTGCACCACCTATAATGGCCTGTAGCCCACAATGGACTTTTCCTCCAGAAATCTGTCCAGTCTCCTTTGAAAGGCACCAAGGCCGGACACCATCACCCCCTCCTGTGGCAAGGAGTTCCACAGATTAATGACCCACAGATTAATGACTCACTGGGTAAAAAAGTATTCCCTTTTATCCATTCTCCCAACATGCCATTGGAGTGGATGTCCCCTGGTTCTGGTGTTGTGGGAGAGAGAAAGAACAGAAGATTTAGGGCGGTATGTATAAAGCTGTGAGAGCAAGTGAAGCCACAAGGGAAGGGCTCTCTGCCCGTATCTTCGGCTTCAGACAGGAGACGCTCGTCGCGAAAGAGGAACGCAGAAAGTTACCAAGAGCAAAAAGGCACGCACACGCGAGTGCGCGGGAAAGTCAGTCTCTTGGGTTGGAACCACACGCATACACTTTCCTGGGAGTAAGCCTCGAGAAGCACAATGGGACTTACATCTGAGTAGACTTGCCTATAAGTTTTTTACAGCTTTGCTCAGAAATAACAAGCGTGGCCACTTAACACTGAAAGCATGTGCAAGTGGAAAACAACTTGAGCGCTTGTAATTGGCCACAATTAATCACGTGAAAGGCGTGCCCTTCGATGCGTGTTGCGACCCCTTATTTTGACGTCACGTCTTAACGAGCCCATATTACATTGCTCTACAGTAATTTCTTAACGCACCTTAACCCGGCGTTAGATGGAGGCCCGCTCGTTAGCACGTAACGAGTGCAAGCCCCGTTAGCTGCGTTAGCAGCATGCGCTTTATACATACCAGCCTTAGTCGAGAGGGTTAATGCCTCCGTTTGCCTGAAGATAAGAGCTGAAGATCTGAAGGTCGCCAGTTCGGGACAGCCGGAAGTCTCTGGGAGCGGCAGACCTCGTTAATTGCGGCTGATTAACAGCTGAGCTTCGGCTGCCGTGTGTGAGGGGGAGTTGTGCCGAAGTTCAGCCGCTTCTCTGGTGGGAGCAGGGAAGCCATTTATCAGCCAGCAAGAAGACAAATGGGTGGCCAGAAAGAAGGACTAAATCCAGAAAGATCCATCTGTATGTGTGTAGTTCTTGAAAGATAGAACATTTTTGTATAAATTGTAAAAACCTTTGGGTTTCTGAATAAAGTCTGCCCATGTAAACCGCCTTGAGTTATAGTCATTAGAGAAATCTGGTGACCTAAGAAAGGCGGTATATAAATCCAAGTATTATTATTATTATTATTATTATTATTATTATTATTATTATTATCCCTCTATCCACTCTATCCATCCCACGCATAGAGTCTGTGCGCTGGCCTCTCTGACTCCGAGAATGGTCCAAACATACTTGACGGTGTCCCTTCTGCCGGCCAAACTGTGCTGGCCTAACTGTGCCGGCCTAACTCCAAGTTAGGAGTGCACCCTAAGGGAGTGATGGCAAAAAATAAAAATAAAAATCACATGACTTTTCAGCTGTCTCTCTCAAGAGGTTGCATTGCAGGTGGAGACCCTTCTCTCCTTATAGGCCTGATTTGGAATTTAATTTTTAAAAGCCAGGGGGTTACGGGGTAGTGCCGCTCACTGGTCAGAGCTAGGCCGTTTATCTCCGCAAACGAAGTGAAAAAAGGTTCGTTCTCTCTGCCTTCCCTGCAGAGATAAACGTCATGTCGCCCGCCTCGGCCAGCGGAGGGTTATGGACAGGACAATCTCCCCGCACGGCGCTTTCTCTTCCTTGTGACAGGAGCCACATTAGTGACAGTCAACTGAAGAGTGCGGGGCGACAAGGGGCCTCGAACCGGCTGCTGACACGCTCCCTCTTTTAATAACTTGTCAGTGCGCTGTCAGCCGTGAAATAGCAAACAGTTGTGAGATGCGGTGGCAGTACAATGTGGAAAGAAAGAAAAATGAGCGCACAGCACCTCTGTGTGTGGCTGCAGGAGAAAGCAAATATTATCAGGGTCTGCATCACCTCCCTGCTTGTGTTCTGCGTTTCCCAAAATTTGCTATCTAATCTTTAGGGCATGCTGTGCCTTCTGTCCAGTGGTGTCATTCAAATGGTTTAGGAACAGGAACTCACTTTTGATTGGCACTTGTCGGGAACCCGGAACCAACCACGGAGCCCGTGAGGATCCGGAACGCCTGTTCTGGTCCGTCCCTGAATGACATCACTGCCTTTGCCCCCCTAGGAATCCGGAGTCGCTCCCTTTAACCCTCTGAGTGCCGGCCAACCAAGAAGAAAAGCTCTTTGCAGAGGAATTGGGAGGGGGGAGGAGGGAGAGTGAAGTAGGCGGAGTTAGCCCTAATTTTGCCTAAGGGGCAGAAGATTTAGCCGAGAGGGTTAATGCCTCCGTTTGCCCGAAGATACAGCTGAAGATCTCAAGGTCGTGAGCTCGGGACTGCCGGAAGTCTCTGTGAGCGGCAGACCTTGGCAACTGCGGCTGATTAAAAGCTGAGCTCCAGCTGCCTCGTGGGAGGAGGAGTGTGCTGAGAGTCAGCTGCGTCTCTGGTGAGAGCAGGGAAGCATCAGCCAGCAGAAGACAGACGGGTGGCTAAAGAAAGAAGGCTAAATCCAGAAAGGAAGATCTGAATGTGTGTAGTTCTTGAAAGATAGAACATTCTGTAAATTGTAAAAACCTTCGGGTTTATGAATAAAGTCTGCCCATGTAAACCGCCTTGAATTACAGTCACTAGAGAAATCTAGTGATCTTAAGAAAGGCAGTATATAAATACATGCATTATTATTATTATTATTATTATTATTATTATTATTATTATTATTATTA
>JAJKFI010000133.1:1271092-1284589 GCA_029204185.1 Lerista edwardsae | reverse complement strand
GTGTGTGTGTGTGTGTGTGTGTGTGTGTGTGTGTGTGTGTGTGTGTGCACAAAACGCCTTACATTAGAAGTAGCCTGCTTCAGAATGCCAGGTGCAAGGGAGTGGCCACAGGAGGCAGGCATCTTGTGGTCGAGTGTGCTCCCTGAGGCTTCTGGTGGGCCACTGTGAGATGCAGGAAGCTGGACTAGATGGGCCCTTGGCCTGATCCAGCAGGGCTGTTCTTATGCACTTAACACAACGACTGTACTTCCTATGTCCCTCCAGTGCTGCAAGAGGCCCTATGGCAGAAGCCCACACTGGAGATACCCCCCTTTCCCCCAGCAAACCAGGAAGCACAGCTAGCAGAGGGAGGAACCGCTATAGAAAGGGCTGTGCAGGGGGGCAGGAACAGAGCATGCTCAGTGTTTCCTTGTGAAGCCACTGCCCTTTTCTACCATGTTGGGCTTCTCCCTTCCCAACCTTGGGCAGTAGGAGATCCCATAAGAAAATGTAAACCTGAAACAACGTAACGTCAGAAAAGGCCTAGCTGGGTCAGGCCAAGGGCCCGCCTAGCCCAGCATCCTGCATCTCACAGTCGCCCAACAGATGCCAGAAGTGATGGTCTCTAGCCGGTCTTGCCCACCGCTCCCACTCCCTACAAAGCCCTGCGCTCCTCTGTTTGCACAGGGCTTGGCGGTGCGCTGGAACGCCAGCCCAAGGTGACGCTTCAAATTAAACGAGCAAAGGAGCTTGGCGCAGAACGCATTGATTCCCAGCAAGCCCTTAAAACCAGATTAACCTCCCCTCGTATTGATGTGGCTCCAAGGCCAGACTTTGAAAGGACAGGAGGAGGGGTCTCTTTCCCCCCTTCCCTCCCCCCCCCTCGCAGACAAGCTTGCCGCAGGGAGGGATAACTGCTGGGGAGCAGACCTGACTTGGCTCCTCTCCTGGCTCTTCCCCCCCCCCAAATCACTACTTAACCTACCCCCAGAATGCCAGGGGTATGCGCCGCACATGCGCCTCTCATGCAGTCCAGACTCCATTCAGTCTCCTTCCTGGCTTCTGGGGCTGGGGCGCAATCCTAACCAGGAGTTAGGCCGGCGCAAGTTAGGCCAGCCAAGTTTGGCCGACACAAGGGACACCGTCAAGGATGCTTGGACCACCCTCGGAGCCAGAGAGGCCAGCACACAGACGAGCGCCATCCTCCCTGACTCCGAGAGGGGTCCAAACATACCGTATTTCCCCAAGTATAAGATGCACCTTTTCCCCAAAAAATCGGGGGCTAAAAATTGGGTGCGTCTTATTCAAGGGGTGTGCCGGGCAGCGCTGAGTTCTCTGTGCTCCCGCTTGCCTTAAAGAGCAGCCGGCCCCAAAAATGTATTTTTCAAATTTCTGGCCCCAAAATTAAGGTGCGTCTTATACTTTGGTGCGCCTTATACTTGGGGAAATACACAGTGGTGTCATCTAAATGATTTAAGAACAGGTACTCACTTTTGATTGGCACGTGTCGGGACCCGCCCACCGGAAGTGACGTCATAAGCCAGAAGTGATGTCGTGGCAGGAAGGGACATGACAAAAGCCCTTTTTGAGGCCTCAGACAATTTTAAACTGACCCAACATTTGCAACAGTATTCCACAGCACCCCCAGAACATGTTCAGGAGGCCTGGCATCATGTTAAAACCCCAGAGCAACTCATTTTTCAGTGGCAAGGAAAGGAAAGGCTCCGCTCGCTGCCTGCCTGCCTGCCTGGCTGGCTCTGAGAACATGCAGGCAACTCAAACGTGCAGGAAATTCAAACGTTGCAGAGGGCGGAGTCGACGAGTGGGCGGGCGAATGGGCGGGGCCAGCTGTAATCCTAGAAACCGGTACTCGCGTACCCCCGCATACCCCCTGCATGACATCACTGGAAATACGGTACTTTACGGTGTCCCTGGTGCTGACGAAACTTTCCTGGCCTAACTGTGCTGGCCTAACTCCAGGTTAGGATTGCACCCCGAGACAATGCTCATTGACCCCCCCCCCAGAGCGACACTTTCCCCCTTCTCTGCCTTTCTAATATCATTTTTTTCTGGGGCCTCTACTGCAGTGTTTTCAAATGGGGACCCCCAACTGCTACTCCCCAGTGTGTCTTTGTGGTGGCCACGTGGCACTGCCCCAATGGGCGTGGCCGCTGGGAGTGGCGATGGTTTCGGAGGCAGTGCGCACCAGTGGGCGAGCTGTGGCTGGGCAGCCCTTCCCAGAGGCTTCTCCAAAAGAGTGCGGAGAAAGAGGGGACCGGATAAAGCCCCCGTTATGTGGCAAGCTGGCACCTTTTGCGCCCAGCTGCTGTCTCTGGCGGCGGGACGTGCAAAAGACGCCACTTGTGGCACCGTGACGGATCCACGAGCATCTGTGAACCAGCGGCCCAGCCTCCAGCAGGGACCAAAAAGCCTTGCATGGACCCTATGGAGAGGGAGGGGGAGAGGCCAGAACAGGACATGGCAGGTCAGAAGCTTGTTGGACCTTTTGGTTGCAGGGCTCTCCGACAATAAATGGTGTGTGATTTTTTTTCTCCCCAGCAGGTGGCAGTGGAGGACTGTAGCTGATGCACTCTGGCTAATGGGGCTTCCTTCTTTCAAGAGGGACCAAACGCCTTTGAGTTCCATCCCCCCCCCACTCCGGCCTAGTTGGAGCTGGTAGTTAGCGCATACAAAGTGTGGGTCACAACACCACAAAGACATCCCTCTCATGGAACCCCCAAACACAGGAATAATCCCTCCTTCTGTAGCCATAAAGGTAAAGGTTTCCCCATGACCAAATGGTCTAGTCGTGGCCAACTGTAGGGGGCGGCACTCATCTCCATTTCTAAGCCTGTAGAGCTGGCGTTTTGTCCGAGGACAAGCTTCCGTGGTCACGTGGCCGGCGTGACTCTACGCCATAGCGCACGGAACTCCGTACCCTTCCCACCAAAGTGGTCCCTATTTATCTACTTGCATGTAGGTGCTTTCGAACTGCTAGGTTGGCAGGAGCTGGGACAAGCCACGGGAGCTCACTCCGTCGCGCAGTCTTGAACTCCCAACCTTCCGGTCGGAAAGCCCAGCAGCAGCGGTTTAACCCGCTGCGCCACCACGTCCCTTGTGTAGACGTGTAGCCATACCAAGTCCCCAAATCTCGCCTGGTGTTGTCCTGCAGTTGCCTCTCTTCCCCACCAGATGGCGGTAGAGAACTGATGCCAACGTGCCCATTTCCCCCTGCTCTGGCATCAGGGAAGTGCGTGCCGTTTGGCCCTTCCCTGCCCTGTGGCCGATACAGAACTGGCAACGGCTCCTAGGGAGGGCTGAAGAATCCCCCCCTCAGTTCACAGACCCCTCCCCGCAGACGACACGCCTCCTCTCCTCCAGTCGGCTGTCTCAAATCACCCCAAGTGCAAGGCTAAATCAGCCTCGCCAACTCTCCCAGTTTTGACCGATGTCCGCGACTGAGGCTTTCAGCGGCCGGAGACCCTGGCAGCGCCTTCGAAGGACTCTCAAGCATCACAAGGTCTACCTGGAGAGCCTGCAATGGGCCGCGAGTGCCCTTCACTGCAGAACATCCCTGGGCAGGTCAGCCATGGTGTTCTAAACCCTGCAAACCTACTAGTCTCCCATCGGTGATGTCTTCGCTGTGATGAGTGCCATTCACAAGGCACGCATGTCCCGGGAGTACATTCCCGGTAGCCAGCAGGAAGAGCTCCGCCCCATTGCTGTTGTTGACACAAGAGGCTGGGGAAAGAAAAATTGGATCACTCGTTGCAACAGCCATTATGCGATGTTCCCCCGATGTACTGCATGCTGTGGCCTCGTCATGAGTCCCACAAGGGCGAGCCACTCAAAAGCTTCCTCTGATGGGGTGGGAAGTGCCCTCCGGGAGCAGTTTTAAATGCAATCACTTGTCGGGGGAGAGCATGCGCAGAGGCACAGTTTGTTCTTCCTGGGCGCAATCCTAACCCGGAGTGAGGCCGGCACAGTGAGGCCAGCAAAGTGTGGCTGGCACAAGGGACACCGTCAAGCGCGTTTGGACCACTCACAGTCAGAGAGGCCGGCATGCAGACGGGCGCCATGCTCCCCAACTCCGAGAGGGGTCCAAACGTGCTTGACGGTGTCCCTTGTGCCGGCCACACACTGCTGGCCTAACTGTGCCAGCCTCACTCCGGGTTAGGATCGTGCGCTGGAAAATCCCTGGTCTTGACCGGCCAGTATCGAACCCTCCTCTCTGTTCAGAGGGATCCAGTAGAAACCCAAACGCCTTCTGATGTTATTCCCAGCTGCAGTTCCTGCAGCTTGCCACAGGGGGGAGCTGCGCCCAGAGCCCTAAGGCTCTCCGCTCCCGCCTCTTGACAAGCTGCAGAAATCGACTGCTCACCTGACGCCATACAGAGGAGCAGAGGTACGATGCCTGCAAGATGTCAGCCCCCGTTTGCTCCGTGGCCACAGCAACTGCTAGGCGAAAAGGGTCCCCTCCATTGTGCTCCCGGGCGCAGTACACCCGGCCCTTCTTCCGCCATCGTTGCCAGTGCGCCATCTCCCTCCACGACGGAGGCGCATGCCTGTCAGCCGTTTAATTAAAAACCTCCCCTTGGATCCCGTTGCAGGAGGCTGTTGTCTAAACACCGCTGACAGCTTGGCAGATCTTTTCCTTCTGAAGCTCCAAAGGGGGAGGAGAGAGGGGGGCCCCCAGCGAGCATCAGAAGAGAATCTCGAACATGCCTCGAGACAGACTGCGCTCCCCAAGCCAAGAGGATCCTTCCTTGTCAGAACGTGGCGATCAAAGGGAGATCCCTTCTCTTTCAACTTGACGGTCGTCCTACTGATGGGGCGACTGAGGGCGCAATCCTGACCTGGAGCGAGGCCGGCACAGTCAGGCCAGCAACGTTTGGCCGGCACAAGGGACACCGTAAAATGTTAGGACCACTCTCGGAGTCAGAGAGGCCAGCGCACAGACGTGCGCCACCCTCCCTGACTCTGAGAGTGGTCCAAATGCGCTTGAGTGGTCCCTTGTGCCGGCCAACTTTGCTGGCCGAACTGTGCCGTCCTCACTCCAGGTCAGGATTGCGCCCTCAGTGTGGCTGTGGTGGTGGTGGTGGGGCTTAGATCTGTCCCGCGTTCAGAGCCCTAGCCACTGAGCCACGCTGCCTGCAAGGTGCAAGCAGCCACACCCGCAGGAGAGAGCTCCCCGAGGGAGACGGGAGGGCAGCCTGGCCTCGTGTCGCGCCGTGCCGTGCGGGGCCCGCCATCTCTCACCTTCACCCACTCTCTCTGCCGCCGGCCCAGCTGTCAAGATGAGGGGTGAATGTGCCTGCCCCCCTCCATCTGTCTCTGGAAATAACGAGCGCCTTCGAGTGCATTATGAATTTCCTGGGCCCTTTTTCCCTTTCCCGCGAGGGACTGAGAAATCTCTCTGGGGAGGCACTGGAAGACGAGCCAGCCAGGGCTCCATTTAGCTCGGCGGCGGCGGCACAGAAAAGACAGACAAATGCAGTTGCCACCCACTAAATAGAGATCTTGCCGGAGCCCACCATGGGGGGGGGGCGCACGCGAGGGAGAGAGAAACACACACACACACACACACACACACACACAACAACAGCCATGAAGGATGCCTTCCTCAGCTGGATCCCTGCATCCTGTTGCCAGTCCCTGGCACCTGGCATTCTGAAGTCGCCTACTTCTAACATGAAAAAGTAAGTCATATGACCCATAAGTCTCTATGACCAGGGTTACCAGCTACGAACTGGGACAGAGGGCCTGTCCCTTTAGCCGTTGTACGCAAGAGGGAATGGGGGCAGGAACAGCTTCTCGTGGAAGGGTTTCAAAAGCTGCACCTATCCTAATGTTCTTTTCCCCTCTCTTATCTCACAACAGCAGAACTAGGGGACAGCCACCCAAAACTGAATGCGAAGGGATCAAAGGAAATACTTTGTGACCCAGCAGGTGAAGTTAAGCTGTGGAACTTCTTGCCACAGGAGGTGGTGAGGGGAGTCTGGCCTAGGTGCCTTGAAAAGGGGATTGGACGGATTTCTGGAGCGAAAGTCCTTTTTTATACTTTTATATTTTTATTATATCTTATGATCCACGGGGCTTGTCGTTTTTTTAAATTTTTTTGTTTTTTTTAATTTTAAAGTGTATTGTTTTAATATTGTTTTTAAATTGCTTTTTAATGTTAAATTCTGTATTTTATTGTGTTTTTGTGTTGTAACGCCGCCTTGGGTGCCTTTGGGCAGAAAGGCGGGATATAAATCCAATAAATAATAAATAATAAAATTTGTGGGCTGTAGGCTATATGATGGATGGTGCAACCTCCGTACATTAGAAGTAGGCTGCCTCAGCATGCCAGGGGCAAGGGAGTGGCAAAGGGATGCAGGCATATGGTGGTCTTGTGTGCTCCCTGAGGCGTCTGGTGGGCTGCTGTGAGAGGCAGGAAGCTGTGCTAGATGGGCCTTGGGCCTGATCCAGCAGGTGTTCCAGAAATTCCCTGCTGGGCCTCCCCAGAGGTTGTGATGCCCACACTGGGTCGACCACTTTCCCCTCTACGTAGCCTACGCCGCTGGGCCTCACCTTCTCAAGTGGCTGAGCAGCCACACAAATCCAGGTCCGTCCACAGCTGAAGGTCCACGGCCACAATCAGAGTCCACCATCCAGCCAGTCCGGGAGCCACGTTCAGTAGTCCCTAAGCCGGTCCAACGATCGGTAAAGCCAGGTCAGTCGGGGCCCAAACCCGCAGTCAATAGTCCAGGTTTCTCATACACAGGTAGGCCAGTCAGTTCTCTCCAGCTTCCCTAGCGCCAAACTTTGTTCTTGCCCCACCTGGTGCTCATCTCCCTTCCTTGCTAGCCAGGGGCCTCATTGGCCTCCTGGTCTTCAGCTGTGTTTCTGAGGCTAGCTGGAGCGGAGGGAGATTAACCCCATGTGCTCTGGATTCAATAGGAAGGGAGGCCCCTGCTGGCACCACAAGCCGTCTCCTCGCTGGCCCTTCCGCAATTCCCACAACAGCAGGGCTGATGTTCTTAGAAAGGGATGGAAATGGGCTATGAGGGCCCAGTTCAGGGTTTGGCCTCCCAGCAACCTGGCCTTGACACCATGCATTCGGTCTACAAGAACAAAAGAACAGAAGAAGAGCCCCACTGGATCAGGCCAAAGGCTCATCTAGTCCAGCTTCCTGTATCTCACAGCGGCCCACCAGAAGCCTCAGGGCACACATGAGACCACAAGATGCCTGCATCCTGTTGCCACTCCCTTGCACCCGGTACTCTGAAGTAGCCCACCACCAATGCAAGGAGGTTGCACAATCCATCATGGCCTATAGCCTACGATGGACTTCCAGAAATCCATCCAATCCCCTCTTAAAGGGATGGCAATGAAACAAGCAGAGTGGCCAAGACCTGCGGTTCCTCAGGCACAGGGGCTAAGGGTGCTGCTCTCCCCCCCCCCCCCGCAACATGCCAGCAGCGGTTCCTCTAAATATTGGCAAGAAATCTAACCCACCTGACTAATCAGCCTGAGCTGATTTGCATCTTAATGAATTCCTGGCCGCTTGATTTTGCTTCCCATCTTCCCCCTCCTTGGAAGTTTTTGGGCAAGCTGCTGCTCTGCCTTGGAGCCCGGATTCTCCACCACCACCTGTCCACGAGCAAGCAGGCACCCCCCCCTTTTCAAAAAACACCCCAGAAATATTTCCCTAAGCGCTCCCGGTTGATCTCGGCCTACCCCACACGATTTTCTGTTGCAGTATTTTTTTCTCCACAAATACCTAATGTGGGTGGAATTCTATGCAAAACACCTGAATAAATATAAAATTAATTTGCATAATAAATCTCGATCTCTCTCCCTTGCTTGCTTCCCTTCTTCCTGCTCCCAACGGGGGAGGGGGGCACAGTGAGGAAGGGATCTGGACAAACTGGGATCCCCTTTTGCAAATTTCGGCACCTCTATCATGGCATTTATCTTCTCTGCCCCCAAAACACACACACACACACACACACACACACACACACACACCATCTCATCCACCAGAGCTGGAGGTCAAACCTCTGGCAATCAGTTAGGATTGATTACCCCCACCCCCATCAGACGTCGGGGAAATGACAGCATGTTGACAGTCTCAATCATCGCCTGCCTTGATTGACAGCAGACGGTTTGTTTGCCAGTCAAGTGTGTTTACACACACACACACACACACACACACACACACACACACACGAGGAAGGGGAAAAACAGGTTGCGTTGTATGTGTGTCAGGCTACCCCCATCCACTCAGAGGCAGATCTAAGGGGGGGGGCAAATCTGTAAGTTTTGCAAGAAGCCTTACCTTGCAGTGGAAATCACTCCTCTCCTGCACTGTTCTAGCCAATCCTCACAGGGAAAAGCAACATCTTGCCGTTGCTTACTGGCTACAGCAGCAAGGGAGAGGAGGGATTTACATGACAGGGTAAGGCTTCTTGCAACACTTAGAGATTTGCCCTCCCTTAGATCTGCCTCTGCATCCACTCCAAGCATTGCAAAGGTTTGTATTTCTCCATGCCTTCCCATGCTGTGCTAGGATCTCACTGAGAGCGCAATTCTAGCCTGGAGTTAGGCCGGCACAGTTAAGCCAGTCAAAGTCTGAACATCGTAAAGCGTGTTTGGACCACTCTCAGAGTCTGGGAGGATGGCGCATGTCTGTCTGCCAGCCTCTCTGCCTCCGAGAGGGGTCCAAACCTACTTTATGGTGTCCCTTGTGCCAGCCAAACTTTGCTGGCCTAACTGTGCCAGCCTAACTCCAGGTTAGGACTGAAGCCTGGACTAACTGGGTATTCTCTGCAGTGGACCCAAGTCTACTTTCTGTCTAGATTTGGCGAGGGCCCCCTCCAGCTTGCCGAAGCAGCCCCCCCCCTCTGCCAGAACCCCAGCACTTACTCCTTTTACGCCGTGCCAAGCGAGGCTCTGCCCGCCCTGCGAAATCAACCTGTTTTTCGCCAGCACCTGGCCGGCTTTGCACACTTTGCATACATTTCAATGAATTAACATTTGCAAACGAGCGGCAAATTTCCCTTTCCCCCCTCCCTCTGGGGGAAAGGGGAAAAAAAAAGGCTGCAACCCCATCAATGCGGAAAGGTGACACGACTAAGAACGTGCTTTTAGCCGGACCCCAGGGAGAGGCGTCGGCAGCCCCTCTAGAGAAGCCCCTGCCTTGAGGCTGTGCGTATTATATTGTCATTTATTCTGGACGGGGAGGGGGGGCAGTACAGGAAGAGGCTCGTCATGGGGGTGTGACGCAATTAGGTCTCCTACCGGGTGAAGCAAGCCCTGGTGAGGCCGCTGGACCTTGGAACAACCCTTTGCCTGAAAGCCGGTCCGGGGAAACATCACCAGCTCCCCAGAGCTGCATCCCGGCACAACAGAAGCCAGCTTTGTGTGCCTCTCCTGCCTTTTTCCATTCGAGGGGAGGGATGCTGCTATCCCATCGCTGGGGACCCCCAACGGCAGCGCTGTCCTTTGAGCCAGAGCGTTCCGTGGGGGGGGGGCGTCAAGGAATGCAGTGGCGGCCCCACCTGCCAGCAGCTCAAGAGGGATCTGAGACCGCGCTTTGTGCGCTGCAATTTTGCAGCCTTGGACCTGGGAGGGTCTGCTGCCTGCCCGCCGCGGCAAGGCCGAGATGTCCCCCGGGGGTGGGGGCTCTTCATCCCCCGCGCCTTTGTTTTTCCAACACGTCTCTGTGTGTGGCTCAGGACGGTCGCAATGGAAACGGCGAAGGGGACCTCGCGCCTCTCGTTCCGGCTTCCATTCTAATTCCAGCCTCTTGTTTGCTCGGCAGAACCCTGTCCGTGCCGGACTCGGTTTGCCCTCGAGAAAGCGGTGCTCCGTCTCCTAGCTGTGGCCAGAGTGTTCCTTGCCAAGTCTGGCTGCTTGCACTGGGTTCCGCCACCCTGTGCAACTGGGGGGTGGGGGTGGAGGAGAGAGAATGGCGTCCTCATGGCGTCCTTCATCCACCTCCTTCCCCCCTGAGCTTTCCCTCCACCCACCTGCGTTCTGGCAGCAGCAGGAGCTGTGTGGGCTGGCAGCTGTTCCTGGCAATTTCGCTGGGCCCCACTGCACGGAGAGCAACTCAATTGCAGTGTGGGGGGGAAGGAACACCAGAAGAGCCCTGCTGGATCAGGCCAAAAGCCCGCCTAGTCCAGCTTCCTGCGTCTCACAGCGGCCCACCCGATGCCTCAGGGAGCAAACAAGATCACAAGGTGCCTGCATCCTGTGGCCACTCCCCTGCACCTGGCATTCTGAGGTAAAATTCTGAGGTAAAATTCTGAGGGAAATATGAGGTAAATTAAACAGAATTTACTATGGATGTAAGAAGAGCCCTACTGGATCAGGCCAAAGGTCCAGCTTTCTGTATCTCACAGTGGCCCACCAGGTGCCTCTGGGAGCACACAAGAACACAAGATGCCTGCATCCTGTTGCCACACCCTTGCACCTGGCATTCTGAGGTCACCTATTTACCCTCACTTCCCCAATGAAGAAATATTATTATTATTATTATTATTATTATTATTTCTATTTAAATGTTTATATTTATTTACTGTATTTCTATCCCGCCTTTCTCCCACACTGAAGGGGGCCCAAGGTGGCTGACAATTTAAAAACACAAAGCAAATCCAATGTCAGTAAAAACAATAGCTGAAAGCTTATAATTAAAAAATTAAAACCCTGGACCCCGATAATAAAATCCAGATCAATAAAAATTGCCAGCCTGCGGTGCCAGGAAAAGCTTTCGTCTCAAGGCCTTGTCGAATAGCCTGCAAGGAGGGAGCTGTTCTTGATTCCAGATTCCGTAAGCAAGATGCCACCACTGAGGAGGCCCTTTAAGATGACCTGACTGAGGCCGCAATCCTAACCTGGGGTGAGGCCGGCACAGTCAGGCCAGCAAAGTTAGGCCAGCACAAGGGACACCGTAAAGTACGTTTGGACCACACTCGGAGGCAGAGAGGCCAGCACACAGATGGGCGCCCTCCTCCTCCTCCAGAATGGTCCAAACATGCTTTACAGTGGCTCTTGTGCCGGCCAAATTTGCTGGCCTAACTGTGCCAGCCTCAGTCCAGGTTAGGATTGCGCCCTGAAGCCCTTTGGCAGAAACCTCAAGAAGCCTACATCATCCCCGGCCTCCCCTCTAGCGTCTTTTCGCATTCCTTCTCCTGTGCAGGCTTCTTATTATCAATTGTCTGCCTTTGTATGAATTAAAAGCAAGGTGGGAATGGGGGAAGACTGAGACAAGGTGCGGGGGCCCAGAGCCGGCTGGAAGAGCCGCACACCGGATTGGGAGGCACCCCCCACCCCCTAATAACTTCATCACACTGTCAGATGTTTGCGGTAACTCGAGTCCCTCTTAAGGAGAGAAATTAATGCATTTCAAAACAATCAAATTACTCTCGTTCGGCATTTCAAAAGAGGGAGGGGGGAAGAAAAGAAGAAGTTTAGAGTTAAATCAAGGAAGAAAACCCGCTAATCAAACCAGGCTGAAGCTCAGAGACAGTATTTCGGCAAGCGGCTTCCAAGCTGCCTTTATCCCCGTGTTCTTTGATGTGGGAATTATGGGCCATTGTTTTTGTGTGTCTCTCTTTCTCTTTGCTTATCTGTCTATATGTTTTCCCGGCCTAAGCAACAGAAGATTGCGTCATGCTAATTGAAAAGTTTTCACTTTTACGGAACCAACAGCCTTCTGGGAAAAGCACTTTTTTTCCCCTTATGATGGGACATCAGGTTTTGAATGGGCTTTAAAGGGTAGCCGGCAGTCACACTGGGGAAACTCCCAAGGGGTATAGCCTAGAAATGCTTTTGGGGGTCAGAACTCTGTGAGATGACTGCGCGACAGAGAAACAGGCCTGGCTAACTTGGGAGCTGAGCAAGACTCCCATACTCTAAAGCAGTGGTATTCAATGGCACGTGCCAGGACCCACAGGAAGTGATGTCATTAACCTGGAAGTGACGTTGTGGCAGGAAGTAACATCATCCAGCCGGAAATGCCGTCATTGTCCCACAATGAAATGACACTCCTGAAATGCAAATTGGCATTCTTGGACTGCAGCCATTGCACAACCAGGAAACGTCCCTGATAGAAAGCAAGATGAAGACAAAATATGATGTAAAAGCATGGAACTAAAAACAAAATTAAAAACAACAACAACAACCCTCACTTGAAAATGCAAACTGTGAACACTCACAAAAGGACTATCGCAAGAGTCAGGTCTGCAGCTTCTAAGATGGCTGCTTGCAGTTTTCCACGAGCCACCTGAGATCAGGTTGCGGCCCACCAAGTGGGTCCTGGCCCACACTGCTCCAAAGGGATGACCTCAGAGGCCCCATAATGTCCACCTTTATGTCCTGGTTCTTCCTTCGTCCCCAGAGGCAGATCTAAACCTTTGCAATGCTTGGAGTGGATGAAGAGGCAGATCTAAGGGAGGGCAAATCTCTAAGTGTTGCAAGAAGCCTTACCCTGTCATGGAAATCCCTCCTCTCCCTTGCTGCTGTAGCCAGTAAGCAATGCCAAGATGTTGCTTTTCCCTGTGAGGATTGGCTAGAACAGTGCAGGAGAGGAGTGGTTTCCACTGCAAGGTAAGGCTTCTTGCAAAACTTAGAGCTTTGCCCTCCCTTAGATCTGCCTCTGTTCGTCCCCCCTTGGATTGCTCCCCCAAGCTGGCTGGCTTGTTCTGGCACGCGTGAGGACTGGGCTGCCCATTTCAGGAAATGCCATTCCATTTCCATTTCTTTTCTGACCCTGGCTCAGATTCCATCTCCTCTGCGGCGGCTATAGGAACAGGATAACCGCTCGGCCGTGCAGAAGGAAGGGTTTTACAAGCACGGCTTGGGGCAAGGACTGGGCGTGTTCTGTGGGGCCACAGCAGCTCCCCCAGATGGGCTGCGTCTGGTATGGGTCACGCTGTCCGCACTTCAACCCATCGTTCCTTACTGTTGACGGTCCACTTCCTGAATGTCTCTTTCATGCATATGAATGGCGCAAAATAATAGTAACAGTAATAACGGGCTGAGTTCTCCTCACTGCGTTCCTGGGCCGACCTGCTGTGCCTCCCTGCGTGCTCACCCTATGCAGTGACATGTCTTTGGGCAGGAGAGGAAACCATTCTCCAAAAGCTCACCTTATCAAACGTCCCCGTTTCAAAGCCCAGCTACGATCTCCTGCCGACGCCTCTCTCCTGCTCCCCCCCAGTTCTTTAACAGAGCTCCGGGTGTGAGGCCTCGGTGACCTGCCCGCCACAGAGAAGCAGCCCACCTGACGTTGCGCTTCCTTTCACGCCGTGGCATGAAAGGCTGCCTTGTCCTCTCCCAGGCACACGGACGGCGCATTGGAGCCACGAACCCCTGCGTGTGTCGGCGTGCAACCTTTAGCGCTGGGAGGTGGGAGATTTTGGCTGCGGTCTTGTGCACACTTACCTGGGAGCAAGACATTTGACGTTATGTATTAGATGCCAGAGAGAGAGAGAGAGAGAGAGAGAGAGAGAGAGAGAGAGAGAGAGA
>JAJKFI010000133.1:1194322-1222643 GCA_029204185.1 Lerista edwardsae | reverse complement strand
CCCTTGCACCTGGCATGCAGAGGCGACCCAATCTGGGACTTAAGAACATCAGTAGAGCCCTGCTGGGTCAGGCCAAAGACTCACCTAGTCCAGCTTCCTGCATCTCACAGGTGCCTCGGGGAGCACACCTGACAACCAGATGCTTGTATCTTGCTGCCACTCCCCTGCATCTGGCATTCTGAGGTGGCCTAGTGCCCTTGCACAGCCCCCAAGGAAGACCCCAGACTGCGGCTGAGGTTTAACTTTATGAAGCACAAGTGGTCTGGGGTAGACCAAAAAAAAAAAAAAAGCAGTTTCTGTTAGCCGGCAGGAACTATGCTGGGGAAAATGGCTGCTGTTGGCGATCTCCTGTCCCTTCCTAGTGGATCGGGGTTCCCTCGCCAACGTGCTGTGGAGAGTGTGGCATGAGAAGGGCTGGTGGGGGAAGAGAGTCTTCAGATGAGTGGCGAGAGACGGCGGCTGACTGACAAGGCAGCCTCTCTGCTCCGCGCCGTCTCCTCTGGAGCAAAGCCGGCTCTTGCGCCAGCCAGCGTGAGCACTGAGCTCTGCCGAGGCCCGCTGGACGGCTGCTGGCACGCCACGTTATTTAGAGAGAGATTTATGTCACTCACAGAGGCTGGAAATTAAAAAGGAGGAGGAGGAGGAGGAGGAAGGGGGCAGGCGGATGTACAAGGCTAAAAGCGTCCCCAGACCCCAGGACAGAGTAGGCCGGCAGGCGTCCCTCAATGGCGCTCTCTCAGAAATAACTCCTGGGCCCTTGAGAGCGAGCAAGCGAGCAGCCACGGCTGGCCAGCTCGAGTGGCTCCCCTCCGCCTGGCCACGGGTTTAATGGGCCACGCCGGGCCGGAGAGAGGGCCACCGTCAACTCCAAGATGGCTGCCCAGGCTCCAAAATGGCCGCCGCCTCCAACCGCCTGGTGCCTGCTCTCCCGCTTGGGCTTTCCAGAGCGCGGTGGGGAAATTGCTGGCTTCCAAACTGGTCCCCGTGGCAGTTCAAGTCTGCCTGATACGGCAGGACCAGGTTCGCCAGTAAATATGTGTAGTAAATTGTGGTTAAGGGCAGAAACCTGGTTGTCTCTCTCTCTCTCTCTCTCTCTCTCTCTCTCTCTCTCTCTCTCTCTCACACACACACACACACACACACACACACACACACACCCCTCGGCGTGTTGGGCACTCCCAACCATGACAGAAACAAGCCCCCGAACGAGGGATTTTGTCCCAACATGGCCGCCACCCCCTCAGGCCAACACGGCTACAAAATGGCCGCCACTCGGCTTGACACAACCTTCAGTCCCTGCCGTCCAGGACACCCAGACAAAACCACTCTGAAAAGACTGGCACAGCAGCGCATCTTTTTTGTCCCAGGGAAGTGAATCGTGCCAACCCGGCTGCTCACGCTTGGCACTGCCACTGGCTGGGGCCAGGGCTGAGGTGGCTGTTGTTGGCACCGCTGCACCCGCGCACAGCTGAACGTGTGAACAACCCGCAGTATCGCAAAAGGGTGCCGGTTTGGACAAGCCTCTGGACCGAACACTTGGCAAACCTAGAACAGCTCCTTTCCCCAAAGACACCCCGTGCCCTCACCCTCAAGAATGACAACACAACCGAGGAAAGTGTCGCGAGGCTGGGGCACCTCCCTTATGAAGAAAGACTGCAGCATTTGGTGCTCTTCAGCCTAGAAAAAAGACGCCTGAGGGGGGACATGATTGAGACATACAAAATAATGCACGGAAGGGATAGAGCCGATACAGGGATATTCGTTTCCCTCTCTCAAAACATCAGAACCAGGGGGCATCCGCTAAAACTGAGGGTTGGGAGAGTTAAAACAGGTAAAAGGAAGTACTTTTTTAACCCAGCGGGTAGTTTAATCTGTGGAACTCTCTGCCACAGGAGGTGGTGATGGCATCTGGTCTTGATGCCTTTAAAAGGGGATTGGACGGATTTCTGGAGGAAAAGTCCATCGTGGGCTACAGGCAATGATGGATTGTGCAACCTCCTTACAAAGGTGGTGGGCTAATGGTACCGGGTGCAAGGGAGTGGCAACAGGATGCAAGCATCTTCTTGTCTCGTGCCTCCCTGGGGCACCCAGTGGGCCGCTGTGAGATACAGGAAGGTGGACTAGATGGGACTTTGGCCTGATCCAGCAGGGCTCTTCTTATGTTCTTATGACACCGTGCATTTGTGCACAGCGTTGACAGCAGCAAAAGCCAGTATGCAGCTCCCATCCATCCATCCATCTCAGGACTCCCCAGTCAAGCTTCTCTGTATAAAGCCCCCCTCCCCAGGAACAAAACAGCATTTTCTGCTCGCCGGCCCAGAGCTGGGCTTCTTGGGTGCCCAGAGACCTCCGTGGTCTCCAAAAAGCTTCCAGTATTGCTTGGCAGTCATTTTGGCTGAGGGACCTTTTTAAAAGGAAGGCCTTGAGGCTTCCAAGCCTTCTGCACAGGCCAACACCCCCCCCACACACACACACACAGCACAATCCTAACCAGCAAAGTTTGGCCAGCACATGCCAAGTATGTTTGGACCATTCTCGGAGCCAGAGAGTTCCGGAACACAGACGTGCGCCACCCTCCCCGACTCCAAGCGTGGTCCAAACGCGCTTACCGATTTCTACGGTAAGATAAATGCTCTCTGCACATGCTCTGATGTACCCTCTGCTCGCCGCCTTGGGCAACTCCAGGCCCTGGGGCCTGCAAGCAAACCAAGGGGGCGGATCTCGCGAGCCGCAGGGCCCTACGTAAGTCCTGCTGGGAGAAGCCCTTTTGCGGAGGCTGTTTCGAAAGCGGGGTCCACTTCGGGGGACGAGGAAGCACAGCCGGGCTGAGAAGGCCCCAGGCCTGAGAGCCCCCCCCACCCCACCCCTGCAGTTTTGGGGGTGGAAATCGCTGCCCGGGATTAAAAGCAGTTGCACTGCGGTTGCAACGAAATGCAGGAATTCTTGGCCGATGGAAACGCAACATTTCTCCCTCTCAGACACACAAGGGGTGCAAGTAGAGATGAGAGGGGAGCCCCCCCAATAGCGGGTGGGTCGGCCACTGCCGTTTGCTCTGTCCACGCCGGCAGCCTTGCCCGCCACTCCCGGTTACCTGGCAACGGGCCGGGATCAATCTCCTGGCAGAGAGGCTCCATCCACCTGTCAGAGTGCATCAACACCTCATCGCTCATCCGGGGGGCGGCCGCGGATGTGTCGGTAATAGAGATCTATGTGAAGGCCAAGCTGCTTGGGGGGGGGGGACTGCACGCCAGCCTCCCAGATCCAGGCCTGCGCAGTGCGCCCCACCCTGGGGAGTCTGCGGCGGTGGGTGTCCCCCTTTCCAGGTGGGGCAACGGGATGCTGCTACGCGAGAGGCCTTTGGGGAGGCCGGCGGGGAGAATTAAGAGGGGTAAATCTTTAAAGCTTTAAGCTGAGCCAGCCGGGCTTAGCCCCACAACCCGATTTCCAACGCCGGCCGCTCAGCCCTGCAAGATCGTGCCCAGACCTTCGGAGAGAACACAGAGGTGGGGAAAAATAGCCCTAATGCCAATTCTGGAATGTAGGAGGGAAGAGAGAGAAATGAAAAACAGTGCCCCAGAGCACGCGCAGAGTGCATTTTGCCGGCTCACCCCTGCAAGGACTCGTGTTTCTGGTGCCCAAACCAAGTCATTTCGGAGGCAGGGTTTGCCTAGGCAGGCATGTGCCCAGCCATTTTGACCGTACACCCACAGATCCAGGAGCTTGAAGGACGGCTTCCTTGCTACATAGAGTCCCTGGGGTATGTAGCAAGTGGGGTAGACAGAGAGACTCCCCCCATCCCATGATAGGTGGGAAAGGAGGAGAGAGAAGATTGGGGTGGGAGGGGATAAAAAAAGAACAGCTGTGGCAACGGACCAATCTCCCCCCCCCTCCGGAGAAATAAAAGAGAAATAGTTAATTAGTAGCTAATGAGTCTAAATCTGCATGTGTGGCAGACAGATTATTAATCGGGCTTTAATTACACTTTTTGCCAGGGAGGGGAGAGAGGGAGAAGCGACAGAGATCTGAAGGGGCTGCCACCCACTTCCCCTCTCGTCGACCCACAGGAGGCGGCGCCCTCTCCCCAAACTGGGTGAGACTCTGGGGGCAGCTCAGAACTGCCCAGAGCTCCCGAGGGGTCCGCCCAGGCCAGCCAGCCCCAGGACCGCTCGGGGCGCTGTGCAGCTTTCTGTCTTCAGCAGCCGCAAGGCCCAGAGACAGGCCATCACTCAGAGTGAGGCCGGCACAGTTAGGCCAGCAAAGTTTGGCTGGCACCAGGGCCACCATAAAGCGCATTTGGACCCCGCTCGGAGTCAGGGAGGATGGCGGGCGTCTGTGTGCTGGCCTCCCTGACTCCAAGAGTCATACGAACATACTTTACGGTGTCCCTTGTGCCAACCAAACTTTGCTGGCCTAACTAGTTAGATCAGGATTGCACTCTCCTGTGCCCAGTTCCCAGTAGCATCCCCCAGGCAGGGCTGGGGAAGTCCCCTGCTTTACACCCCTGATGCCTGTGGACAGGTTGTTTAGCCTGGAGAGCTGCTGCTGCCAGCCAGTGCCCACTACACTAAGGCCAGACTCAGTTGGCAGCAGTTTCCTACAAACTAGCAGTGCTCCCAGTTTGGCTCCAGTTCCGTACGAGAATCCACTTTCCTGTGCTTCCCTCCCGCCAGTGACCCAAGAGGCTGCATCTTCCCCTGCTAAAGGGAGCAAGATTGTAGGTCTTTCTCCGGACCCGGGATGCTCAGAAGAGCCCTCTTGGCTGCCACGATAGCCAGGAGGAGTCCCACAACCTCCACCCATGCCCCTTCTCACCTCCAGCTCCCTCCAAAAGCCCACTCATGCCGGCGGCGCACAGGGCTGCCGCCGCCGGAGAAACCAATTACGCGCCGTACGCCGCCTTTATCTGCTGTTCGGGCGCCGGGGCCTCTCCAACGCCACAAGAGCCGCAGGTTCGCTCTCCAAGTGAAACGTAATTACGACTGTCAGTGTCATCTTCGCTACTGCCTGTCCTGGGTAACAATTGAATTACACTTGCCACTTGACTAAGCAAGGCCGTTTGTCTTTTGGCGGTGACCGAGTCGAGGAGTGGGGAGGGGCGGCGGCCCGGGAGGGTGGGGGAGGAGAGAAATTAATAATAATAATAATAATAATAATAATAATAATAATAATAATAATAATCTGGTGCAGATGGATACGGAGACAGGGAGGATGGCGGGAAGAGAAGGACCAAAAATTAAACTTCAGGCTCTCCCCCACCTTCCCTTCGCGGCCACTCCCTGGGTGCAGAGATGAGAGGCGAGTAGAAATGAAGACAGATCGAGAGGGGGAGGGAAGGGAGGGGAAGGGGGGCGCAGGAGACAGCCGAGCAGGCTTCGAGGGAGCGGAGAGCAGGATCGATGCAAAACAGATGGAGGCCAGATCAGCTCAGTGGCACCGAGACGAGAGATTAGACGGATGAGGAGAGATTAGAAAGCGATCCGGAAGGGGCAGCCGACAGCGGAGGGAGCAGGTCTGGGAAGGAGGGGGGGCTGGCCTTTTGCAGTTCCTAGAAGCCCGGCACAAAGGGGACGGGCCACACAGACCCCACCGGCTTAGAACACACGGGCTTAGAACCGCGTTTCCCAAAGCAAAGGCTGCAACCCAAAATAGGTCGCAATTTTGGAGTGGGCCACGGAACGGTTTTGAAGCCTTCCAAAACACAACTCTGCCAGCCCCGGGTTGCAGGAGGAAACGGGGACCTGGAATGCTAACTAGCGGCATGAGGTCAGCTTCGCTCCCCCCCCCATTAAAATGCCAGCTTTTCCCATCGACTCTTGGAATCGGCGCGCAATTCGATCGCAACCGGACCCGGGTTCGGCCTTTTGCATTAACCTCGACATCCCTAATTGCACATCTTGCTCTCCAGTTCAGCTTGTAAAGGTCGGGGGGGGGAACAGTCCCTGAACCCATTTCAAGGGAGAGGCCACCCACCCACCCACCCACGCTATATGCAAGGGCTCTAGCAACCTTGAGCGCACAGGACCCCAATTATTATATATGTCAATTAAGAACTTATTATTGATCAATAAAATATTCCTTTCTGGATGACATGAGTTTGACAACCCCGCTCGATAACTGAGCCTAAGGCAGTGTGTGCGAGAACGACATCCAGTTTTCCCCTTGCCTCAATTTCCCTCTGTCTGCTCTCTTGCATCGAGTTCCGATTGCAAGCCCCTTGGGGCAGAGACTTTGTTTTCTCGTTTTCGTAAAGCAACAGGTGCAGCCAGGGTTATATCCAGCGCGTATAGATACACAAGGGGGTCGTTCGTACAAGCTTCAGCCCCAGGAGCTGTCTTTTCAGGAATTAAGAGCTACGCCAATCTCAAATCCGAGTCTCAGTCAAAAAAACAGTCAGGCTGACCCCAGAGTGTCTGGCATCCTGTGCTCGAAAATGACCAGCCTGATGCCTCTGAGAAGACCACAAGTAGGACATCAAGGCACCCGCTCCCTGACGCCAGGCACCCACAGGTAGACTCCCTTGGAACAGGGAGGCTCCACTTCATTCCAGACACCCCACAGGCAAACAAAAATCTCCACTGCGGAAAAAGGAAGGCGGGAAGGCGTGGGCTATAGGCAATGATGGATTGTGCAACCTCCTTACAAAAGTGGTGGGCTACTGGTACCGGGTGCAAGGGAGTGGCAACAGGATGCAAGCATCTTGTTGTCTCATGCCTCCCTGGGGCACCTGGTGGGCCGCTGTGAGATACAGGAAGCTGGACTAGATGGGCCTTTGGCCTGATCCAGCAGGGCTCTTCTTAGGTTCTTATGTTCTTATGATCGGCGTATAAGAGGAGCTTCTCTCTGCCAGCAGTAGTTCTTAGAGAACCGAGACGTTGTCATAGGAACCCCTGAGCACGTGCAGAGTGCTTTCTGCCCAAAGGTGAGAAAGAACCTACACACACACACACACACCCCGATGCTTCCCACCTCCACCTGCTCCGCAGCTCTTGTTCCGGAGATTACGCAGGCGGCTTAGCCTGCCCTCCATGCACCGTGGCCGGGCAAACAGAGGCGCCAGCGGCACGGATGGGTTAGCGGGTGAGGGACCGCTGCGGCTGGAAGGCGGCCCGTGGCAGGCGGCGTTTCCCCTCCGCTCGGCTGTCTGCCGCCTTCCCTCGCTCCGAAGGCCCAGCGAACCAGAGAGACAGAACTAAGCGGCTTAGCAGCCACGCTGGGTGCAGGGATTGGGCACGGATCGGCTGCCCCCACCAGGAGGACTGCTCTGCACTCCAGAGCCTTCGGGGGGGGGGGGATTGCAGGGATCCCCGAACATTCCCTTTTCAGCCTCCTTCCTTCCCCCCTTGCCAGCTCCAGCTCACAGGGCGCAATCCTAACCTGGAGTAGGGTTTGCGCTAGCTTTAGCTCCAGGTTAGGCTTGCACCCTAAGAACAGAAGAACAGAAGAGCCCCACTGGATCAGGCCCAAGGCCCATCTAGTCCAGCTTCCTGTATCTCACAGCGGCCCACCAGATGCCTCAGGGAGCACACAGGACCACAAGATGCCTGCATTCTATGGCCACTTCCCTGCAGCTGGCACTCTGAGGTAAACACATGGGTGGCTAGTCAAGATTGGGTGTGGCCTTACCTAAGAACATAAGAAGAGCCCTGCTGGATCAGACCAAAGGCCCATCTAGTCCAGCTTCCTGTATCTCACAGCGGCCCACCAGGTACCTCAGGGAGCACAGGAAACCACAAGATGCCTGCATCCCGTTGCCACTCCCTTGCACCCTCAAATCGATGCCCCCTTTCTGGGCACCTCTTTCCCTTTTTGTCTGGGGGAATTTTCGTGCAATCCTAACCTGGAGTTAGGCCGGCACAAGGGACACCGTCAAGCGCGTTTGGACCCCTCTCAGAGTCAGGGAGGGTGGCGCACGTCTGTCCGCTGGCCTCTCTGCCTCCGAGAGGGGTCCAAACATCCCCGACGGCGTCTCTTGCGCCGGCCAAACTTTGCTGGCCGAACTGTGCCGGCCTCACTCCACAATCTCGTCTAGGGAAAAAAAAATACCACCACCAAGGGGGAGAAAAACAGAGGACGAATTCTGGCATTTTTCGCAGCTCAAGCCGAGCAGAGAGGACCAGGGCAGAGAGGGCTCTGCTGCCAGTCCAGAACCCCTCCTGCCCTTTCAGAGGCAGGGGAAGGAGCCAGGATCCTGGCTCCCACTGGCGGAAGCAGAAGGCACCACCGGACATCCGGGAACCCGAATTCGAACCCTTCCTCTGCCGTCACTGCTCCCGGCTCAAAGCCTTGGGGCGAGCTGCCCAGCCAGGCTTTGTAAAACAAGAGCCCTGGAGAGCGTGGTGGGGACGTGGGCATCCCGCCTCACCCCCCCTTTCATGCCCTCCCCAGGCGGAGGTTGGCCTGCGCCCGCCACTTCCTGTGTCGCTTTGCAGGGGGAAACCGCAGGAGGGGGAACATCACAGGGAGGGCAAAAGGCGAGCGCTAGTTCTCCAGGCTGCCCCGGGCGACGGCTACAAAGGGAGGAGAGATCTCCGCCAAGTGGCTGCTGGAGCAGAGAGTGAACCAGCCTTGGCACCCCGCCAGGCGGGTCCCCCACCCAAATGCCCAGCGCAGCCCCTCCGAGGCGCCCCTCTGAAAGCCAAAGCAATCTAGGGTTGGGTAGCTGATTCCATGTAATCCAGAGCCGGCCTGGGCTGCAGAAACACAGGGGAGGACAACAGGATGAAAGGGGGCGGGTTTAAAACAATGAGGAAAAGCCCAAACCCCCGAGAGACGCAGCCCTTTTACGGATGGGCTGGTGGGCATTGCCAATCGATCCATGTTGGCTCTTTGTGCCCACTGGGCATGAGAGCAGGACAGGCTCTGAAGGAATGTCTCGGGGTGTGTGTGAAGAAGGGAGCAGGGCCCGAGCCCGGAATCCAAGGAACGCAGGAGGACCTCTGAGTATGCACCGAGTGCAATCGCCTCCCCCCAAACCAGCACTCGGGTCCCTTCCAAGCAGCTTCAGCTCCTCAAGAGGAGCAAACGGCGTGCAGAGGAGAAAACGTGAAGTGCTGGAGGGCTCTATGCCAACTGGTGAAAAAACGAGAGATGCTGGGATGCCACCCTGCTCACTGGCCAAACCCTCTGCTCTTGCAAGCCTGCTTTGTCCTCCTGGAAGTCTGTACATGCTCAGAGGTACTCTCCTCCTGATGACATCCGACTGTGCTTTGGGCCAAGATATTGCTAGAATGTCTGGGCCTCATTCGACACCAGTGGGGAAGAGGATGGAACCAGTCAAAGCTGGGGAAAAGGGCCCACGGTCTTGGGAAAGCAGGAGATGGGAGAAAGATACTGAATTGCACACAGTCACTCCTAGAACAAAAGAGGGAACCTATTCAGCAGAAGAGAGAGAGAGAGAGAGAGAGAGAGAGAGAGTGCGCGTGTGTGCGTTTGCATGCATGAGTGGGGGCCCCCCTCGCCCCCCCAATTCTGCCAACAATGGGACAATGTCACTCAGTTGCCGGTTATTAATTCCTAATGCCACAATTACTTCATTACGTGTCAGGCGCTGCCGTGAAAAGCTGGAGGTTTTTGCAAAGGCAAACAATCATCTGAGTCAAAATTAAATTCACTCAGCAAAGCCGTTTTTTCCCCTTCCAGTGGAAGCATCAATTTGTTCTTTTTTTCCCACTCCCCCCCCCCAAAAAAAAATCTAAAAAGCCTCCAGCTTTTTTTCCCTTTTTTTTTTAGGAATATTGGGCGCAGAAACATGGACCCCAAAATGTGGAGAGGACCCCAGCCAAGGACTCACACAAACCCCACTCATCTTAACTCTGCCCACAGGCCAACCGCTTAGTTGACCTGTTGGTGGGGCCGGCTCAAGACCTCTCTTACCCAGCAAGGTTCCTCCTACATTGTCTCCCGCCCCCTCATTCTCTGAGTTTCCAAAAGAAGAGAGGGCAGAACAAAACAGGAAGTGTGGAGAAGAGTGGGAGACGCTCTAGCATGCAGCTCTTCTCCTCCACATTGCCTCTCCCATTCCGTTCCTCTCTGCCTTTTCACAGCCAAGTGGCCTGAAAGAAATCATACAAATTAAGCTGGGGTGGGAGTCCAAGGCTGGGACTCACCGGCCCTCACCCACCGGCTCTGGGTGGCCAAGCCTGCGCTCGGAAGAGAGGGGTTTGCACCAGCTTCCAAGGAAGAAAGCCCAACCAATTTCCCCATCGCCGATCGATAAGTTAATCACACCGATTAACGTTTCCGGCGTCGGGGGGTTGACAGCTGCCTGGCCGTTCGCATTCCGGGCTGTAAATATCAGGAGTCATAAACAGCCGTCCCGGCAGGTGGGACAGAGAGCAGGGGGGAGGGATAAGGACTGCGGCACGGGGGGTGGGTGGGAATTCAACTCTTTCCCCATGCCCTGATCCCAAGCCAGAGCTTAGGGGTGGAGGTGCCAGCCAACACACACACACACACACACACACACGCTGCCTGAATTCTGGAGACGGCTTGGCCCAAGCCTTGGTCTTGCCGGCATCCAATCTTGGCCGCCACAGGCTCTGGAGGTGCCAAGAGGAGCCCAGGAACACGCGCACCTGCCTGTCAGCCGGCGTGATAAACAGCCGGCCTCTGCCCACGACAAGGGCCCGTGCGCGTTGTCGCCGAGGTGCCCCTGCAAGGAGCAGTCGGTGACCCCCCATCCGTCTTCCCAGCTGGAACGCCAGGCCAGCCAGAGCCACTCTGGACACGGCTGGTCTCTTTGGCAGGAACTCGGAGCACTGAGAGGGGAGGAACAGCGGGGGGGGGGGAGAGAAGGAGGGCAGCCAGGGAGGGAGGACTAGGCACCGTGGCAGCATTCTTAGGGGTGGGTTCAAGGGAAAGGTGGGTGTGGAGGGGGTGCAGCTGGAGCTGAGTGGCGGAGCTGCCTTTTTGCACGGCGACGGCCCCGGGTTCGAGTCCTGGCAACATTCCCAAGGAAGGCTTGTCAAGACCCTCCCTCATGGAAACCCCGGTGCTGCCAGCACGTGCCGAGTCAGACATTCCAACTGCATGACTCAGCAGAAACGGGCTTCCATGAGCTCTCAGTGAAGACCGTCGCACAGCATGCAGACGTGCGCCGTCCCCGTCCCCCCTGACTCCGAGAGTGGTCCGAACGCACTTGACGGCGGCCCTTGTGCGGGCCAAACTTCGCTGGCCGGACTGTGCCGGCCTCACTCCAGGTCAGGAATTGCGCCCTTACGCTCTGCAAGCTTTACGCCGGCGTGTTGTTTATGGCGGAACCCTTGCGCTGAAAATGCGTTCTGGGGAGTGCTGATGGGGCGGGGGAAAGAGGTTTGAGCTCTCATTAAGCTCCCTCCCTCCTGCTCCCCCCCCCCGCCGGAAAAAAGTCCATGCTGTGATGACGCTCGCCCCAGAACATAGCAATTCTCATTGCCGCAACTGAGGAGCCTGTGGCTGGACTGATAACCAGAAGGAGGCCTCCTCGGGCGTCCGGCGTAATGAGACAACAGATATCGTAACCACGATCGCGGCGGCCACAAGGGCGGCTTTCGGACCCGCCACCTGCTGGGCTCCTTGCGGTGCGGGAATACGCCTCGTGGGGAGGGGGGCCGGATAAAAGGAAATACTTATTTTACCCAGCGGGTGATTGATCTGTGGAACTCCCTGCCACAGGAGGTGGTGACGGCATCTGGCTCAGGTGCCTTGAAAAGGGGACTGGACAGATTTCTGGAGGAAAAGTCCATCGCGGGCTACAGGCCAGGATGGGTGGTGCGACCTCCTTACGTTAGAAGTAGGCTACTTCAGAACGCCAGGTGCAAAGGAGTGGCAATGGGTTGCAGGCATCTTGTGGTCTCGTGGGCTCCCTGAGGCACCTGGTGGGCCACTGTGAGATGCAGGAAGCTGGACTTGATGGGCTCCTGGCCCAATCCAGCAGGGCTCTTCTTATGTTCTTATGATAGCAAATTCTGTTTAATTTACCTCAGAAATTTACTTCAGAATGCCAGGCGCAAGGGAGTGGCAATGGGATGCAGGCATCTTGTGGTCTCCTGTGCAACCTGAGGCACCTGGTGGGCCACTGAGAGATGCAGGAAGCTGGACTAGGTGGGCCTTGGGCCTGATCCAGCGGGGCTCTTGTGATGTTCTTATGTCTACGTGTCTTTCCACAACCACACACATCTGGGGTCTCGGGAAGAGCAGGCCCCAGCCTCTGAAGCACTGGTGCCCTGCCGCCTCTTGAGCCGAGGCTGTATTTAGCTTCCTCCGAAGCAGGCTTGGAAGGGAAGGACGGCTGCTTCTCCCACCCACCCCCTTTTCTGCAGCCCCCCCTCTCTCTGAGCTGCTCACAGCTGCCACAACAGACAAAGCCCCTCTCTGCTGGAGCACCTCGGAGCCCGGGAGATGCGCGTTCGCCGTGACACTCGTACAATGGCGGCTGCCAGTGCGCCCTGTGCAGCTTCGGGCGGGAGGCAGCGAGCCCGGCTGATTGGCAGGGGGTGCCGGGCCTTGTGTGTGTGTGCGCGCATGTGTGTGATTAGCCTCCGCACCACTATCTCTGCCTATGCAGGCTTTCTTGTGGGCCCGCTGGGTTCTGGGCGCAGGCAGAACACTGATGTGATTCAGGGAACGTCCTTAGGGCTGCTTGGAGGGTTTCTTCACGGTTCCTCCGGGATTCTGGGCTTGGAAGTTGTGGGACATCCCTGCTCTTTAGGGTTCAATGAGCCCCAAGTCCCTAGAGCGGAAACAGTCGCGTCCAGTTTCCCCTCTTCGGCCCCTGCCTCCCTTCCCTGCCTCGATTGGGACCTGAGGGTTGGGAGAGTTAAAACAGATAAAAGGAAGGACTTTTTTACCCAGCGGGTGGTTAATCTGTGGAACTCTCTGCCACAGGAGGTGGTGATGGGATCTGGCCTAGATGCCTTTAAGAGGGGATTGGACGGAATTCTGGAGGAAAGGTCCATCGTGGGCTATAGGCAATGATGGATTGTGCAACCTCCTTACAAAGGTGGTGGGCTACTGGTACCCGGTGCAAGGGAGTGGCAACAGGATGCAAGCATCTTGTTGTCTCATGCCTCCCCGGGGCACCTGGTGGGCCGCTGTGAGATACAGGAATCTGGACTAGCTGGGCCTTTGGCCTGATCCAGCAGGGCTCTTCTTATGTTCTTATGATTGTCTCCCTCCTGTCAATACCTCTACTGTAAAGCCCACTGTAAAGAGATTTTTGGAGAAAATCAAGGAGGCTGGTCCTCTCTCTCTCTCTCTCTCTCTCTCTCCTCTCCTCTCCTCTCCTCTCCTCTCCTCTCCTCTCCTCCATCTGTCTCCCAGATGCTCACCTACGCAAACAGAGTGCAGAATGCAGGTCAACTGTTCCCTGCCTGGGGCAAGGTGTTTTTTTTTTGGGGGGGGGGTGGAAGGGGGTGAGCAGGGCAAGGAAAAAGAGGGAGGTGCTTGCAACGGAGGGAGGTATTGATGCCCCACCGTGGATTTGAGGGAGTGGGTCACTCGCTCCCCCTTCCTCTCGTTCCAAGGTCACAAGCACAAAGCCCCGCCTCTGGGCAGGTAGAGGGCACACCTGGGCAGGTCAAGAGGAGTCTGAGCAGGTATGGTGGGAGGGGCATTTCCCCCCCAGGGGCGGCCGTGATGGCTCCAGCTCAAAGGCCAGGTCTGTGCCGGGAACCGCCACAATTAACTGCACACAGGAAGCGACACGGCAAGAAACGGAACCGCAAATCTCCACGGCATCATATCCGCTGCGGGGGAAAAAACCGACAGAACTGCCGTGGAGTCTCGCGCCCTCTCAGCTTTGACCGCCCCCCCAACCTTGCTACTTTCCCCTCCCTTCAGAGCCCAGGCCCCAGCCAGGCACAGCCTGGGAACCCCAGCCCCCAAGGACGCCATGCCGGGCACAGAGACTGCTGCGCCTGCACCGATCAGGTGACGCTGTCAGCCCCCGTTAGCCTGACGGGGCCGTGACGAAGAGGAGGATGGGAGGCGAAGGTGCCGGAGCAGAACTCAGCTGCCCTAGGGGCCCGCCTGACACGTCGGGCGCCCCTTCAGCCGGCCCGCTTGCTCCCCTGCCACGCAGGATTAGTGGCGGCACCTCGATTGGCACACGCCTCGGGGCCGGCGGAGAGCCGAGGGTGCCCTTCAGAGCGTGCCAAGCAGCACAAGAGCCCACCTGATTGCTTCCTGTGCCCCTTCCCCGGCCGGAAAGGGGCAGGATTGTGCCCCGGGGTGGCCGGCAGGGCCCAGGCATCACTTGGGGGGGGGCTGCTACCAACTCCCCTCCCCACACCTCACCCCATAACGAGAGGACGTCCTTGAGCTGGTTTTCGCCCCCTTAACCTCCTGATGCGTCCGTCTACCTGATTTGTATTGACAGCCACCAGACCTGGCAACATGACGGGTGCGAACCAGACATTTTGCTCCATTATTAATTATTATTATTATTATTAGAGTAATTCCTCTTTATATGCAAACTAGCTATCTGCAGATTTGCTTAGCAGCAAGGGGCAGAATTGCTACTTTTCTCATTATCTGCTCCCCCATCCCCGTTATCCACTCTGCAGAGACCTTCCCGAGGCTGCAGGGGGCTTCCGAACAGCACCTGCGACCAACACTGACCTCTTTAAACTGGCCGGCAGAAGCATCCTTAAGGGGCCCGTTCGGAAGGGCTCTGCAGCATTCAGAGATCGCACTTCCCACTGCACTCTGCTGGCTGCCTGAGGGTCTCGGCTGGGGTCTGCTGATGGCAGAGAAGGGACCCTATTCCACCTAACCCCACTGATCCCACAGGATCATTGGTTCATTATTTGTGAATTAGCTATCCAACAGGATTTCAAGGAACCCATCCACACATTCCACGAGAATCTAAGCCTGGTGGATAATGAGGACCAATGAGCACCACTACCCCTACCCCTACCCCTACCCCTACCCCTACCACGAAGAAGAAGAAGAACAACAACAACAACATCATCATCATCATCATCATATTCAGGCTTCGTACAGCAACACTGTTCCCTGATCTGTATACTGCTTTGCCCTGCCCCTCCTGCCTGTGCACAGGGAATTCTGGGACTGGTAGTTCTTCGGAAGAGAGCCCGTCGCAGGGGAGGGACAAGCCCTGCTGCAGCGGCTGCAGAAGCACACCAGAGAAGAGCCCAGGCCAGCAAACTTGTCCTTCGCAGCATGGTGTTTCGATTTCGCAAGCTCTGGATAGGAAGGACACAGAGAAGGAGGAAAAGGGTTTCCTTAACCATCCTCCAGGGGCGTTTAACACTGCGTAGACGCAACCCCCAACGGGAAATTCCTTTTCCAGGGTGCTGTGGAAAGGGGGCTTGTGCCTGGCACTCGCCAACCAGAAGGAGACCCCCCTGAGAGACCAACCGAGGATAAAAAGTGTGTAGAGCAGTGGTCGGACCTAGAGGGCCCCGGGGAGACAGGGTGCCCCCTTTGCAGCATTTCTCAAGTGCCTCAACCAGCCTGGGGTCTCAGCCCATTGCTGGTTTTACCTGGAAAGGCTGCCTTGGGGGGGGGGAGCATGGACCGAGCATCAAAGGCATGTCTTAGGCAAGCATCCTGCGGCCGCCACCAAAAGACCCCAAACAGAGCCTCTCTCTGCAGCCATGGCAACCCAGCGGGAGAAGGACTCTGCAGCCTGGCAGAGGGGGTGCTGACCAATGCAGCACACACACGATGTCCACATCAGAGAGAAATTGGCCTCCCAAGTCCCGCTCCCCCCCCACACACACACAACACTCCGGGCAAGGAGTATTTCATTTAGTAAGGAGCCTCCTCCTCCCCCCAGATCGCGCACAGCCGTGAATGCATGAATATTAATAGGGACAACACCGAGATGGCGTTGGAGCCTGCGGCCGGCGCAAGATGCTGGGTTCGTACAGAACGAAGGATTAATCAGTTTGCACCACTCAGAGAGAGTAAGTACAAGGGGGGGGGAACAGCCTCTGTTGGCCAGGAGGTGATGCTGGGCAGGGGAGGCGGCAAAGTAGTGTACAGAAGATCACCCCACCCCAGAAATACACACAGGCCCCCAATCAGACAAAGGGTCGCTTCCATCTTCGGTCAACCGATTTCGTAACAAACCACATTTTAGACACCTTAGGAATTCTGCCTTGGAAGGAAAGCCGGGCAGGACCCAAAATTCCAAGCCGAGCCTCCGAGGCAGAGAGGGCCTCTGAGCACGCACAAAGTGGCGCAGGAGAACCGTCAGGTTCAAACGGGCGTCTGGTCCAAGTGCACGGCCCTGGGGCACCCAGGGTGAGGAATGAACGGCAGGGCCTCTGAGGGCGTGCAGAGTTCCTTCCCAACTCACAGCAAGCAGCCACACTAGGCATGAGGGAAGCGCTTGCAGGTGAAAGGCGGAAAGAATTTAAGCGCCACTCTCAATTTTAAAAAATTACCCACCGGCAGCTCGAATACTCCAAGCGCAATCCTAGCACGGAGTTAGGCCGGCACAGTTAGGCCAGCGAAGTTTGGCCGGCGCAAGGGACACCACTGTAAAGCGCATTTGGACCACGTTCGGAGTCGGGGAGTGCGGCGCACGTCTGTGTGCTGGCCTCTCTGGCTCCGAGAGTGGTCCAAACATATTTGAGGGTGTCCCTTGTGCTGGCCAAACTTTGCTGGCCTCACTCCAGGTTAGGATTGTGCGCTGGGTGGGGAACACCAGGCCCTAATCTGGACCAACCACAACGTCGCATGTGGATGCATTAAGTCCAGTGATGTCATGCAGGGGGAACGCGGGGGAACTCAGTTCCACTAGTTAAAATTAGGGCTGACTCTGCCCACTTCACTCTCCCTCCTCCCCCCTCCCGATTCCTCTGCAAAGAGCTTTTCTTCTTGGTTGGCCAGCACTCAGAGGGTTAAAGGGAGCAACTCCGGATTCCTAGGGGGGCGAAGGCAGTGATGTCATTCAGGGGGAACGGACCAGAACGGGTGTTCCGGATCCTAACGGGCTCCGTGGCTGGTTCCGGGTTCCCGACAAGTGCCAATCAAAAGTGAGTTCCTGTTCTTAAATCATTTGAATGACACCACTGATTAAGTCCCCCTAAACTGGGGACACTCCAAGGCCCAACCGCCTCACTGAGGCCCCACAAAGGAAACTGTGGCGAGCCTGTTGCTACCTGTACCCCCTATGTGGGAAAGGAGAGCATCGTTCTCAGCTTTCAGAAACTGCCTGGAGAGCTTCATTAGCCTAAAAAGGAGAGGGTGACCCCCAGCTCAGACCCCAAAGCCCTGGGCTCAGCAACCCTCATCCCCCTCCAAACGTAAGCCAAGAAGGCATTTTTGATCAGAACTGGGTGCTCTGCCACCCACCCTTAAGGTCAGGAATTTGTATGTCGCCAGCAAAGATCCGTAACGGCACCTTTCATTTGTTCCTCTGGCTTGGCACACTGAGCAGAGGTTGCCCGTTGCTCCCTCCTCCCTCCCAATCCAATGTAGGGCTGGGCACATCCCCACAACCGCAAAACAGGGGGCAATATTCGGGGCCCGGTTTTGATAGAATCCAAGCTCAAGGCGACCCGGACACCCCCCTTGCCTGGGTCCCCCCCCCCCGGGGCCCCCCCCCCCCCCCCAGCTCCTTACTATGTGCAGCTGCAAGTAGTCTCCAAGCCCCGAGGCACTGTCGACCCGCACCAAAATGGCGTTCTTCTGATGTGTGCTGAAGCCCACAGCCAGCCGGTCAGCCCGGGTGCTGGGGCGGTCGTTGGGGGGCCAGGTGTACGTGATCAGCGCCCCACCCTTCCCGAAAATGTACGTCGTGCCAGCTGGAAACAGGAAGAGAGGAGAGAGAGAGAGAGAAGAGGAATGGTCAAGAACAATGTTTCCTGGACAGGATTTGATCTTCAGTAGTGTCCTTGCATCAGCTGAGCTGAGGCCATGCTTTATTATATATATACACATACATATATATGTTCAGAGTAAGAACAAAAGAAGAGCCCCGCTGGATCAGGCCCAAGACCCCTCTATTCCAGCTTCCTGTATCTCACAGCGGCCCACCAGATGCCTCCGGGAGCACAGGAGACAACAGGTTGCCTGCATCCTGCTGCCACTTGCATGCAGGTGCCCTTGCACCTGGCATTCTGAGGCAACCCAATCTGGGTCTTAAGAACATCAGGCCCATCTATTCCAGCTTCCTGTGTCTCGCAGTGGCCCACCAGGTGCCTCGGGGAGCACACAGGACATGCCTTCATCTCCTGCATCTGCCCCTGAGAGAAAAGCACTGAGAGAGCCACGGTTGGCCATTTAGCTGTGAACGGCAATTTTGAATTTTAAGGAAAATTTCCTTAAATGGTCTCAAAATGGTCTCTTTGTGGCATCATAAAACTAAACATTTCCTGTGTGTGTGTGTGTGTGTGTGTGTGTGTGTGTGTGTGTGTGTGTGTGTGTGAGAGAGAGAGAGAGAGAGAGAGAGAGAGAGAGAGAGAGAGAATGCATTTAAAACAACAGGGTGCCCAAATTGTAGCCTCTGACACAAAGATCTGAAAAAAGTTCAGCCACATTCAATTGATACCCTTGCATTTAGAAAGCATTATGCGCCAATCGGTACCCATATCTTTCACTGTCTGAGCATGGGCAGAATGTCTGAGCATGGGCAGAGTGCTTTCGTGCTCACCCCCCCACACACACACACACTGCAAAAATCACCCACATCTACTTCCTTTGACAACTGAGAATGAACTTTTGAACTTTTCCTCCTTTTCCCTGTTGTTGTAGACGTGAAACTTTTGAGCGTTTACAACAAGAATGTTAAATGGCTGGAGGCGACATGAGATCGTTTTCTTGAAGCCATGAGCGTAACAATATGGCTGACTCAGATCATTGCCGCCAAGGAGGAGGATTGCCGCGAATTCACGAATAAAAATCTCCCTGCACGCGTGTAAAAGTTAATCTCAACGTCTTTAACAGTGCAATCTGAGTTTAAATAGACAGCAAGTAGCATTTCACCCGGTATGTTCAGTAATATAATTATGCGGAATTAAACCTTGGAATTGCATATTAACTCATAATTAGGTTACCAATGATGTTTCTCCACGATCGCACGTTGTTATTTTGGTAAGTTTTTACTTCAGGAGTAAACTATTAAGTCCTAAACATCACGCGCAAACCAATCTGAAATGCTTGGAATAGGGATTGTTTTGAGTGTAACAACATGGCTGCTGAGCCCGCCCCATGGCTTCAGTCGGCGGCTATTCATTGTACAGGGATGTCATCTCCAGTGTATCTAACCTTCTTGGTTTACAAGAACATGGGAGAAGAGAGGAAGTATGGACAGTAGAGTAGGAACAGCCCAGAGCGTCTAGGCTACCACTCTACTCTCCTAAATGAACTTCCTCTCCCATGCGCTCCCTCAGCTCTCTGGAAGCCAAGCTTTCGAACACAGAGGATGGAAAATGGAGAGGGCCTGGCGGCCTCTGGGGATGGAGAGAGAGACACATGCGCACATTGGCAAGTGCATAACTGATGCGCCACCTCAAATGCAGAGGTGGCAGCCCATGGGTGAAATTCTCCAGGCAGCCGACAATGGTCTTTCCCTCACAGTGGGATGGCTTTCTTCTGCCTCCACCCTGCCCTGCTCTCACAGTTAATTTCTTCAATGCTATTTTCCCAGGCTTCGGAAGCGCACTTCCCAGCAGATTTTCGCCTTTGGGCAGGCCTGGGGAAGCTGTCATTGGCTCAGTTGGCTGCAATCCTACGCGCACGTCCTGGGGCGTCAGTCCCATTGAACCGACTTTCTCAGCAGACACACGCCTAGGATTGCGCTCCTCTAAAAGCCCGACGCAAAAATCTCCGGCGCCGGCTTCCCGCTTCGGCGTGCCGTAGGCGCAGGCAGTCGTTTGGCTTCCAGCATAAGGTTAATTAATGCACAACATAACGTTTTACGACTTCCTATCGATACTGGGAGCTTCTCAGGGGAGCTGGGTGGAAACGGAGAACAGAAATCTCCTAAACAAGTAAAAAAACAACAACAAGTAATAAAGTGGAGCATTAGCAGAGGGCTTTCGGAGTAAGACCTTGATGCGTTCCTTACAGTAATCCTGCGAAGTAAAAAATTTTCTGCCCATTCTGCCCATTTTGCAGATGGGGAAGACTGAGACCGAGAGGAAGCAGCTTGCCCAAGGCCACCAAGTGAGGGTCGCAGAAGTGGGTCCCGGTGCTAAAAAAAACTTGGGAAGCACTGATTGAGGGCGCAATCCTCACCTGGAGTGAGGCCAGCCCAGTTAGGCCAGCAAAGTTTGGCTGGCACAAGGGCCACCGTAAAGCACATTTGGACCACTCTCGGAGTCAGGGAGGATGGCGCACGTCTGCCTGCTGGCCTCTCTGTTTCTGAGAGAGGTCCAAACGCCCTTGACGGTGGCCCTTGGGCCGGCCAAACATTGCTGGCCTAACTTGTGCCGGCCTAACTCCAGGTTAGGTTTGTGCTCTAATGCTGTAACCACTCCACCACACAGACCCCTTCAACGGGGGCTTTTCCCGGACAACATACCTCTGCACCCTGACCTAAATGTGAGCTGCCCCCCCTAAAAAAAACCATACAGCACCCTTACTGAAAGCCTGTCTCCAGCAATGTATCTGGGATAGGTCCAGGGTGCTGTTTTTCCTGCAGGATGCTCTCAAACGCTGGCATTTCACACATCCTGTGCTCCTAAAAGGAGTTCTGGAGTGAGGACAACTCTGGCTTCTGGGGGGGGGCAGGCATGGGGGTTGCAAACAGGCGCCCCCCCCCCATTTCAAGCTTCTCCTGCACGCCTGTGTGAAACGCTGGAAAGGGAAGGGAGAATCCATAGCAGCCACTATTCCAGAGGGTCACTAGAATACCAATGGGCACATCCCCGGCAGAGATTGCATCAAGTCCGGTGCATGCGCACCAGGAAATATGAGCAGGAGCGGGGAGAGACGGTGGGCGCCAGGACCTGACCGCCTCAAGGGCAAGCCCTCGTGTCCCCCAGTATCCCCCCTTCCCGACACACCCCAATGATTCACATCTTGCAAAAAAAAAAGGGGGGGGAAGAGGAAGAAAAAATGGGGAGAAGGTGTAGAGGAAAGCAAACGAATGTAGGTCACAAGCAGAGATGCAAGGATGCTCCCCCTCCCTCCTTTCCTCCCCAAGAGACTCGGCAGGAGGAGGGGGAGCCATGAATAATTCATCACCCCATTAGGGGCTGGGAAAAAGGGGGTAAGCTGGAACAGAGAGAGAGAGAGAGAGAGAGAGAGAGAGAGAGAGAGAGAGAGAGAGACTTGTGCCAGAATCTCTACTGAATGGGAAAGAATCTAGCTGTCAAAGGACCCTTCTGGGTGAGGCAGGAATCTCAACATGGCCCCCCAAGACTCGGGCTGAGGCTAGCTAGCCCCTGAGCACATGCAGAGGACTCGCTACTCAGTAAATGCAGCCAGCTCATGTTTTTAGGCTGCGAAATGGAGGAGAAGAGGGGGGAGATGCCCCTCACTGCTTCACCACTAGGGTGTGTAAGGCTGGATCCTTGACCCCCTAATGAAGTCAGGCCCATGATTCAGCCCGTAGAGGGACCGTCCCCTGCCCCAAAGCACCTGGGGCTGGCTCGTCTCCTCGCACGGGATTCTGCGCCAGTCATGCAATCGAAGTCCAACCACCACAACGTCCGATTCATGTACAACAGGGTGAGAAAAATCAGCGAAGCAGAGGGAGAGAGATTTAAACAAGCCGGGGTATTTAGCTTAGGAAAAAAAATGCTGAGCTATGGAAGACATGATAAAGAGATTTATAAAATCACTGGGCTGAGGACAGAGTGATGAAGGAAAAATGGGGATTCTCTCTGTCTCTCAAAATAGAAAGCTACAGTCACCGACCAGAGCCGACAGGAAGCAGATTTAAGAGAGGCCCAGACAGTGGCTTCCAACACAACAGCACTGCTCAGCCTACGAGTGCAGGGTTCACCTCTGGAACTCCAGGCCACCAGATGCCGCAAAAAGCAATTATCAGAAGCGCCCTTTCCCGGAAAGATGGGATAAAATATATAGGCCAGGTTCCAAAAAAAAAAAAAACCTTGAGGACTATCCGAGGGATTGAATGGGCCCAGGGAGATTGAGTCGTTTCAAAGCTGTGTCAAACTGCCTGGCTCTTTAGAACAGGGCGATGCGCCAGAAGGGTTGGGAACATGGCGCCATGTAGGGAATCACTCTAGCTACTAGGTTTTGGAGACTGAAATGCAACAGCACACGTTTGCTGGGGTGGGGATGAATGGGGGGAATCTTCCTGTAGCAAGCTACGGAAAAAAGCTATGGAAAAGAATCTGGTCATTAAAGGGCCCCTTCCAAAAGGGGCAGGCTCCCCAGAATTCCCAACAGCCACCGAGCCCCTGAGCGCGTGCAGAGTGTCCTCCCCTTGCTGCCCCGTCAACACAGCCAGCTCGTGGTTTTTAAGAGCTACAAAAGGGAGAAGTGGGGAGGGGGGCAAAGCGCGAAAGGGCCACTGTGCAAGGCATAGGGAGAATGCCAAGGCCTGTGGAAACTTTGGGCTGTGTCATTCTGACATCCAAACCTAGAATCTCCCCTTTTCGGTGGGCACAGGGACTCCTGAGAGCGTTCCATCCATTCCCCACCACACACACACAGACACAGTGCAGATTGCCGCAAGATTCACAGAGGAGGCAGAGAGAGAGAGAGAGAGAGAGTCGGGTTTCCTCGTCACATCTCCTTTCCCCTCCCCCGCCATCATCGCCCTCCCCTCCCCGCACTGCCATGCTCACCCCCATCCAGGTGTGCACGCCTGTTTTAATGAATGCTGGAACGCCATTCTCATCCCATTAGTTCGGTGCTTTTATAAAATAAATATTGATACCAGGACTGGCACACCATGAATGCCACTGTTATGGCATGAATAATGGGATCTAATGGGGGTTTATTTTTAAACCAAGGAAACTGACAAAGATCATTAGAAACTTAATAGAAATTCCATCATTAGCATAAGTATCTGCGTTTAAAGGCAGAGATTTCTCTATTTTTTTTCCCCACCCTGCAGAGCCCTCGCCTTTCCCCAGTGACAGCCTCGGAAAAAAGAGGCAGCCACAGATTTTGGGGGAGGGGGGAGGCTACTCAGTGCTGGTTGCTTGGGCACCTCTGAACCACTGGGGTAGGGCTGCCGCAGAGGGTGAGGGAGCTTGGGAGCTCAAGGGAGGAGGGGGGAAGAGGGATTAGGGAGGGAAAGGAGCTCCTTGGATGGGGGGAAGTGGGTGTGCACATGAAATGAAAGTGAGAAACCGCACAGCAGGGCATCCCCTGCTGCCCCCCTCCCCGAAGCCACAGGGAAGGTACGGAACAGAAGCTACTGCCTTTGAACTCCAGATTCTATCTTTCTCCAAAAGCGAGTCTTATCAACAGCGATCAGCCAAGATAGCGAGGAGTGAAACCTGTAACATGAAGACTGGATATGCCTCTTTGCTCACATAAGGGGGCTGCAGGTGTAAGAGGAGCAGGCATCACGCACCTGTCCTATGTGGGGGGCTCCCAGAGGCACCCGACTGACCACTCCGGGAAGTGGGTGACTGGGCTGGAGGGGCCCTGGCAAGGCAATCTGGATGCCCTGCTGCACAAAAGGAGGCCAGGGCATCCTTCCCTTGGACGGCAATGCTGGGACTTATCCATCAGATAGACTTATACATGGGTATATGCAATAGGTGTGCTGACAGATAGGGCAGGGTGGTCTAACTTTTAATACAATGGGAGGGACCACAAGACCCTGGTGTCACTTCCCCAGACTGTGCCAACGCAGAAGCCATTGGAGGTGCCGCAATGACATCACCATAAATTACTTCCTGGTTCTGAGCCACTCGGCAGACTCAGGCGGCAGAAAGTGAAGGGGCTTTACCATCTCCCTGACATGCTCTTCCGGGTTCTCCATCTCCAAAGGATCAAAAAGCAGCTCAAGCAAAAGGAATTGGTGGGCCTAGCAGGGCTTTTCAAGGGCCACCAAAACAGGCCCTACGTGGCCTGCGGATTAGACTACCTGGAGATAAGGAGAAGGGTCGCATTTGATGTGCTGTCCCTGGTACTGAAGTTCTGTACCTGATGAGCTGTCCCAGGTGCTGAAATTCTGGTCTCTTGGAAAGCCTGGGAGAGCAAATAGAATGGGACATGCAAAATCTCTCTCTCTCTCTCTCTCTCTCTCTCTCTCTCTCTCTCACAAACACACACACACGCGCGCACACACGCACACACAGCTCCAGCACCTTGTCTTGTTCTTCGTAAGCAACAAAAAATTGCTAGCGCTTCTGCACACACCGCAAAAAAACCAACGTGCGTGGAACGGCAAACGTACACAACAAGCACAGTCACGCCCAGCAAGCGGCACTGCACAGAAAATGGCTCCAAAAAGAATTAATAAAAAGGTATATGATTTCAGCTGCTACATTTTGATTACATTTTGCATTCCGGCGCCACACAAAAAAGTCCTAATTAGCAATGAGCAAAATTAATATTCTCACACCCCCTTCCTTCCTTCCTTCCTTCCTTCCTTCCTTCCTCCCTTGAAATCCGCCATCATGCGCTGGTGCGATCACAGCCAGCGTAGATGTGCCATCCAGATTTTCAGCTGTCATCTGTGTTGCGCCCTTCCTTGATTTTCCATCTGCATCACAGATTGGATTCCAGAAGTTGATCTTATTTTAACCACCCGGTCTGGCCGTATACTGCTGAAAAGGAGAATTTTCATATCATACGCGCCTGATTTCTGCATCTTCCAGGGTGAGGGCCTTCAAAACGTCTTCTGTTAGCAACTCTCCCTGGAGTTAGCCTTGTAATGTCCTCTCCTCAGAGAAGGGGTTACAAAACTCTTCCTTACCTACAAGAACCACCACTGGAAAAACCCCATGATCTCCCCAAACGTACAGCAAAGTCAAGCCCGCATCACGCATTGCCCTTGCCCCAGTCTTGGAAAGTTGGTTAGGATTGCACCCTCAGAATCAAGGAGGATGGCGCACATCTGTGTTCCGGCCTCTTCGACTCAGAGTGATCCAAACATGCTTTATGGTGGCCCTTGTGCCGGCCAAACTTCGCCGGCCTCACTCCAGGTGAGGATTGTGCCCTGGTTTTGGAAAGGCTGTTCCTCTCTCCAGCAATGAATTTCTCAACTCAGTTCTACGGCATGCCAGTGATTTTCTTGCAGGTGGATCAGGACAAAAAAAAAATGATGGCAGAACAATGTGGAAAAAAAACTCCGAGTTCACTTCGGGAAGGAAAGACGGGGAGATTCTCAACACCTGCACAGAAAACGCCCCCAGCATAGAAACCTGACGAGCAGAGGTGATGCCAACCAGACAAGAGGTCATTACTCTGAAAGAACAAGCAGCTAATGGTTCAAAAAGCTGGGAGAGCCCAGCTCAAACCCCAAGGAGGAAGTATTGGAACGGCCATGGATACATCTGGAGTATTGCATACAGTTCTGGTCACCCCATCTCTACGAGGACACAGTGGAGCTGGAAAAGGTGCAGAAGAGAGCGACCAAAATGATGACTGGGCTGGGGCCCCTCCCTGATGAGGAAGGCTGCAGAGTTTGGGGCTCTTCAATCAAGAAAAAAGGCGCCTGAGGGGGGGCATAATTGAGACATACAAATTCTGCATGGGAGGGATAGAGTGGAGAGAGGGGAGGTTCTTTTCCCTCTCTCACAACACCAGAACCAGGGGACATCCATTCAAATTGAGTATTGGGAGAGTTAGAATGGATAAAAGGAAATACTTTTTTTACCCAGCGGGGAATTCACCTGTGGAACTCCTTGCCACAGGAGGTGGTGATGGCGCCTGGCCTAGGTGCCCTTCAAAGTGGACTGGACAGATTTCTGGAGGAAAAGTCCATCGTGGGCTACAGGCCATGATGGGTGGTGCAACCTCCTTATTTTAGAAGTAGGCTTCTTCAGAATGCTAGACGCAAGGGAGTGGCCACAGGATGCAGGCATCTTGTGGTCTTGTGTGCTCCCTGAGGCACCTGGTGGGCCGCTGTGAGATACAGGAAGCTGGACCGGATGAGCCTTTGGCCTGATCCAGCATAAGGGCTCTTCTGATATTCTTATTAAGTGGAGATGCAAAGCTTAGGAATGGAGAGACATGCCTTGGCCCAGCCACAGAATTAGGCCCCTATGAGTTCAGGGCGGCCGTTGTTCCAGCATGCTGGTACTTGGGCCATTGCCTAGGCCTGCCTGCAACAAGGTTCAAAATCATCACAAGCCTCCTTGCTAGCTATTGCTAGCCAAGCACCCCACTGGCAACATCTGTGAGGCCAGGTTGGTTGCTGGGGCACGTCGGTTTGACTCTGTCGAGCCGTTGCTTCGGCGGCTACACTGGCTGCCAGTTCTGTTCCGGGCCCAATTCAAGGTGCTAGTTTTGACTTTTAAAGCCCTTTACGGCTCGGGTCCGGAGTATCTGAGGGACCGCCTCCTTCCATATAATCCTACCCGTACTCTTAGGTCATCTGGGGGGGGGCCCTTTTGACTGTGCCGCCACCAGGAGAAGTGAGAGGGGCAGCGGCCAGGAAGAGGGCCTTCTCGGTGGTGGCCCCCCAACTTTGGAATACCTTCCCCTTCGAATTGAGAACTGCTCCCTCGTTGTTAATATTTCGGCGGGGGCTGAAGACCTTTTTATTTCAAAAAGCTTTAAATTGTTGACAGGCTGGCTGGCTGGTTTGTTATTTTATACCGTATGATCCACAGGGCTTCTTGTTTTTAAATTTTACTGCTTTGTTTTTATTTTGTTTTATTGTATTTTAATATTGTTTTTTAAATGGTTTTTTTAATGTTAAATTTCTATATTTTATGTTGTAATGCCGCCTTGGGTGCCTTCGGGCAGAAAGGCGGGATATAAATCTAATAAATAAATAAATAAATAAATAAATAAATAAATAAATAAATAAATAAATAATAATAATAATAATAATAATAATAATAATAATAATAATAAACCTTCTTAGAGAAGGAGAGAAACTTGGACAAGAAGCCCAGGTTTTTTAAGCAGAGTCCATGGAAACGAGGCTGGTTGAGAACGGGCCAACTAGTCGCTGCCGAAACTCTGGCTTGTCCTGAGCGGGAAAGGTTGACCACATCCAGAAACCATGGTCAACGGGACCAAAAAGGAGTCACCAGAATAAGTTCAGCCCAGAAGACACAGAAGGAGTATTCCTGACAAAGCCCAACAAGCCCATCCCCAGATTGAACAGCGCAAGGAATCATCTCAGGAACGATGATGTTTTCCAGCTCTCTGGGACTGCGCCGCCACATCTGGACAACTCCACCACCCCTGTAACTTTTGCTCGGTTGGAAATGTAATCATTAGCTGCTCTCCCGTTTGCAAGGGGAGGGGGGATAAAAGGCCATTTGTACAGGGTTTTAGAAGTGATTTTCTCTAAGAGCTTTTGATATGGGAAATTTAATTTCCTCAATAAATTGAGGGGGCCAGATTTGCTCCGCTATGCCATCTCTAAGCAGGGGAATGCCAGGCTTGCACTGGGACCATGTGCCGGGAAAAGACTTCTTTGGAGTCCAAAACTGCGGGTCAGGAGTGGGTCAATTTCTGGGCCCCCAAGGGTCACCCCGGGGCAGAGAGAAATTGCACAGATATCAAAAATGAAAAATAGTTATGATCACCATCATAGCGGGGATTCCACCTCTTTTTGGTGCTGCGCTGCTCCCAGGCAAGGCGCATAGCTACGCACTGTTTCGTTGCCACATGCCTAGTCTCTTCTGCGCGTGCACACACAGATGCTGCATAGGGGAGCGCGACTAAAGGGGTGGATCCAAGGTCAGATTTTGAGCTCTGGCCAAGAATCAGAACAGTGGTTTGCAAACTTTTTTAGCATCAAGACCCACTTTTTAAAATGGCACTCTGTCGGGACCCACCTGGCTTTACTAGACCGAAAAAAGGCGATCTAGAAGAAATAATATCTCGTTTTTTACAAGTCTTTTTTTATTTGCAAAAAAAAAAAAAAACGATCCATTTCTGTCATGAAGCAGCCCTAATCATAGCCTGAGCTTGGAGGGCTTAGTCATGTGACCCAGCTTTCACCTGCCCCCTTACCTGCCATGAAAATACCACAAACCAGAAAAAAAAATGCTCCAACCTTTATCTCCTTACGTTTTCACAAGCTTTCAAACTACTGGAGCTCAGTTCTTTGCAGGGCAATTAGCAGCTGCCTTGCAAACTGCTAGAGCTCAGCTCTTTGCAGGGCAATTAGCAGCTGCCTTTCAAACTGCTGGAGCTCAGCTCTTTGCAGAGCAATTAGCAGCTGCCTTGCAAACTGCTGGAGCTCAGCTCTTTGCAGAGCAATTAGCAGCTGCCTTGCAAACTGCAGGAGCTCAGCTCTTCGCAG
>JAJKFI010000133.1:1102790-1181492 GCA_029204185.1 Lerista edwardsae | reverse complement strand
CACACACACACACACACACACACACACACACACACACACACACACACGAATTTGCTTGGCCCAGACAACCCAAAAGGGCCACAAATTTCCTTTGTGCTCTCCCGGCGCATCACAAGCGATATCCAAACCCCTGATCAATGGCCACCTGAATACAAGGCACAGAAACAGTGTGGGGGGACCTAAATGCCCCCCCGGTCTGCGTGGGCATGCCGAGACAGGCGCACACTGCTATCTCCACCACTGGCGCAAGCCCCAAACATATTTATGCCTACATCCATGGGTTTGTGGAAAAAAGGGGGAGAAAGCCCTCTCGGAATGTCGCTCGCAGATGCTCACCGCCCCCACGCGTGCAAAGGTACACATGCCGTGTGCGGCAAGGGAACATGTGCCTATGCGCTTGACCCACTAAGCGCATAGGCGCACCCGCCAGACAGGCAGTCACCCCTGGCTTGCTCACAGGGGCATGAGGAAGTGTTGGGACCCTATACCTGACCCCCCCCAAAAAAAATCACACACACATTCTCTTCTCCCTTGACCTCCCCCCCTCCCCAGGGAATGTGGGGATGCACAGGGAATGTGGACAGAGAGCAACCAAGAACCCGGACCGTGAGAGGTTGGCCCAGGTGCGTCAGCACTAAAAAGGGGGGGCAAAGAGAGAGGTTGGAGCCAGCCACCCCCCCCAATCATGCGTGTTTTGTGAGGGGAGCAACACAGCACCAATCAGGTGGCTGTGGAGGCCTGGCTATTACATAATGCCAGCCAGGAAAGGAGGGAGGGAGGGAGGAAAGAGCTACCTACTTTCGCCCAGGTATGGGGGGGTGGAAGGCAAGCCAGCCAGATTTTCCCTCCACTGTCATACACTTGCCCGGCAGGAGACTTCCCTCGCCATCTCGGGCGCTTGGGAAAAGCACTCCACACGTGCCTAGAGACCACCTCCTCTGGCAAAACTGCAGAGAGACGGAGGCTCACCCTATGTCATCCGAGGTCTGGCTTGGAAAACAGGTTCTAGGGCCCAGCCAGGATGCCAATTCAGCCCTGCCGCCCACCCCCACCATCCGACCACTTGGTCCCTTCCTGCTGCCCTTTTGGTATTCGGAGTCCTCAGCCTGACCCGAAATGTCAGTCAAGCCACAGCGACTAAATGCTACCTTTCTGGCTTCGGGGTGCCTGTAAAGAACAGTTGAAATGACGAGGAAGGGGGGGAAAGGGTGCCCTGCTGGGGGGTTGCAGTGGGGAAATGGGGTGCTGGAGCAGCTGGGCCCCCCTTGGGCCTGATCCAGCCTTCAAGCCACCTCTCCAAAAAGCCCCCACAGCCTTCCAGCTGAAACTGAGCTGCCAACACAGACCCAAAGTCTTCAGATTCCAGACCCCCCCCCATACACAATGGTTCCCTCTCTGCCCCACAGCCCTCCTGTCCCCCTCCCCCCACCCACATCCTGAATGCCAGCTGATCTTCAGGACCTGCAAGATTTGGCACTGCAATCCTAGGCACATTCCCCCCCCCCGGAGTAAAGCCTCACTGGTATGGAGAGGCTGAGACTACAAGCATAGAATTGTGATTGTGGGAGTGGAGAAGGGAGAAAAAATCTGGGAATGGGATTACTGGGGGGGGGGGACTCGGGCTTCTGGCTTCCGTCCCCAGCTCTGCCTGAGCCCCTTCCCGCTGCTCTCGGCTCCCCCAAGTTGCCCTCTATTTCCCCATCGCAGATTTGAAGATGGAACCCATTCGGGCAGCGGGGGAAGGAAGAGGTCGGGCCTAGATCCTCCGGCATCTCCGAGCAGGTGGGGCGAGCTGGCGAAGGGACCCCCCCCCCGAGCGCCCCATCCCAGCCGGGAACTGCGCCCCTGCGCGCGCAATGGGCTCGGAACCGGAGAGCTTTGCGCGCCCCGATGGCGCGTCGGGGCGAAGATTTGGGGCAAGCCTCGACGCAGGGCTCCAACGCGGGGGATCGCCGCCGCCGCCGCCGCCCCCCCCCCGCCCGGACTTACCGTGCCCGCCGCGGGTGAGGAAGGGCGTGCGGTTGATGGCGATGGGCACGGTGCCGTGCTTGTTGTGGAAGTGGTGCACGTGGTGCGTGGTGCTGAGGCTCGACGAGACGCGCGCCGCCCCCGCGGGCCCGGCCAGGGCCGCCAGCAGCAGCCAGGCCACGACGCCGGGGGGGCCCCGCCGCGGCCCGGGGGGCGCCATGGCGCGGGAGGGGGGCGCCGCCGCCGCTGCCCCCTCAGATCCTCAGCGCGGCGGCGGCGGCGTCCATGCCACGGACGGACTCCGAACGCCCCCCACCGGAGCGGGCGCGGGAGGCAGGGAGGGGCCGGCGGCGCGCCGAGGCAAAGGACGAGCCGAGAGCCCCCGACGCCCTCTCCGGAGAGGGAAAAACAAGCAGCCAGGCGTTCCCACGAAGCTCCGACGGGCGCGATCCAGCGGGGAGACGACGGCAGGGCTGGGCTGCCTCGACGGGGCGGGACGCCCCCTCCCGCCTGCCTGCCGCCCCGCTTACGGCCTCCTCCCCGGCGCGGCGGCCATCAGGAGCAGCCCGGCGGCAGCGAAGGGCCGGGCCCCCCCGGAGGAGGCAGCGTCGGGGAGAGCGGCACCATCCAGAGCGCGCTGGGGTGGGGGGAGGGGGCGAGAAGAGAGAGATTTACGGCGGGGGGGGGAGAGGAGAAGGAGGAAAAGAGACGGGAGGGGGCAGGTGCTACCGGTCGGGGGCGGGCATCGCGGGTGGGGGGAGGAAGAAGGAGCGAGGGAAAATGGGCCGGGGAGGGGGGAGCGCGCAGAGGAGGCGGAAAAAAGAGAAAAAAATCCCGGGGGGGGGCTGTAATCCGCGGGCGGAGGTGGAGGGTGTCTCCGAGAGGCGCCTCGATGAGTCCCCCCCACTCCGGCCGAGGCGCGGCGATCCGATCAGTCCCTTCCCAAGCAGGAAAAAAAAAAAACCTCGCTCCGTTCCACGGCGCGTCTCTGCTGCAGAGCGGAGGGAAGGCTGGGACGGGGGGGGGAGGAGAAAGAGGGAGGGGCGGGACGAAGCGCCCAATCGCCGGCCAGGGCGCCCCCGCCCCGAAAGGGAAACAAACGCGCGCCCCCTCCCGCCGCCGCCGTCGCTCCAAGCCTCTCCCCGGCGCACATATTCCGGCACCGGTGCCCCCCCCGCTTGAAAAGAAGGGTGGGAAATGCAGGGGGCAGAAGAGGGGCGACAGCCGGCTATTCAACAACACCGCGCTCGCCTCCCCCCCCCATCCTTCATCTTAGCCCTCCCCCCGCCCGCCAAGGCTCGCCCGTCCACCAGGGCGCAACGGATCCTGCACACAGAGCCCCCCCCCAAAAAAAGACAACAGTTGACTTCCCCATCCCTTCGTTCCCCATCCCAATCGCTGGCCGGCTTGGGAGGCGCGACCCCCTCCCCGCCAGCCGCGTTCACACGCGCAAGTGGAGCCCCGGCACGCGTGTACGCCATCGGGGCTGCGTGCGCCAGGAACGGGCGTTTACACGCGCGGGAGGCGGTGCGGATCACCGCTTCTTCCCTACCGACCCGACAGACACTGAGGAAGGAACAAGCGGCTGGTTTTGTCTTGAAAGACACCACCTCCCCCCCCCCACTCCAAATACTGTAAATAATTCAACCTAGATTTTTTAAAAATGGTGGAAAAATAGAAAATAACAAGGGGGGGCTGCACGACGATGCAATTTGATGTCATCACCCCACCCTATACGCAGTGACAACCCCCTCGAGCCAGGCAGCGGCTCCTGCCCCCCAAACTCAACCCTGCAGACCCCCACCCACCCCAGGCACCAGTGACCCACCTGAGAGCACGTACAGGACCTCCGTCTCAGAGTGAAAAAGTGTGGGGTAGAATGGAAAGGAGCAGGGGGTTGTATGCAGAGATCAGGCCCAGGGGCAGAAATGCCCTCCTCCCCCCCCCCCAGCCAGCACCCCCATTGCCCAAAGGAATAGCTGAAGCGCCCCTGAGACCAGGCTTCTCGGCCTCGCACACCCCCAGCTCCTCAGTCCAGCCAGCGAGGAGGAAAAATCACTCCACACATGCCCAGAGACTGCCAAGTCACAGGAGTGATGGATGAGGCCTGGCAACCGGTGCTGGGGTCCAGCCCAGGCTGGAATTCAGCAGGGCCAAAGCATACTGTTGAACAATGCCCAACAAGACCAGGGGCACAATCCTGACCTGGAGTGAGGCCCGCACAGTTAGGCCAGCAAAGTCTGGCCAACGCAAGGGACACCGTAAAGTATGTCTGGACCCCTCTCGGAGTCAGAGAGGCCAGAACAAGACGTGCGCCATCCCCCCTGACTCCGAGGGTGGTCCAGACGCGCTTGACAGTGGCCCTTGTGCCGGCCAAACTGTGCTGGCCTAACTGTGCCGGCCTCACTCCAGGTCAGAACTGGGCTCTCAGAAAGAAAAAGGGGGACAGAGCGGAGGAGGAGGAGGAGAAGACCCTCCAGCTACTCCCCACTTTTTCACACACACCCTCCTGCCCAGTGATGTCATTCAGGGGGAACGGACCAGAACGGGCGTTCCGGATCCTAACGGGCTCCGTGGCTGGTTCCAGGTTCCCGACAAGTGCCAATCAAAAGTGAGCTCCTGTTCCTAAATCATTTGAATGACACCACTGCTCCTGCCCCATTCCTCATCCCTGCCCTGCCCCAGGAATCAGTGGGGCAGCCCTTGGCACTGTGGGGCCTTTGAAGCAGACGATCCCGCCCCTCTCTCTGTGGCCAGAACATAGCTCTGTGGCCAGCTCTGCCCCTCTGTCTGCCCATCTCACCCCGGGGGGGGGGGGGTATCGGTCAGCCTCAGACCCCTCCGGCAATGCAGAATGCAAGACGGCGGCTTGAGAGCTGGCCAAGGGGGAGGCCCCCGGCATCTTGGGGGCCAGGCTTTGCTGCACGGGGTGGGGCGAAGAGGCTTGGAAAGCGGACGGGGGCACTCAGCGCTGGCTGGGTTTGTGGGGCTGCTGCGCTGATTCTGGGGGGGCAGGGCAGGGCAGGACAGCAGCTTGGGGGACCGATGACCCCTCTTGCCTTCTATTCCTGTTCGCCCCAAACAGCCATAAATAAAGCCCTGGGGGTTGTCAACCAAGAGGCCCTGAAACCTCCTGGAAATAAAACAGCCCCCGAGGCAGTCCTCTGGGCCGTCTCCCAGGGCTTGAAGGCAGAGGAGCAAAGGGGGGAGGAAGCAGCTATTTTGGCAGCAGCCCCCCCCCTCCCCACCATCAAGTCAGAGGTCGGCAGGTTTGGGCACTGGAGGAAGGTCCAGCCCTGGGCCAATCTCTCCGGTCCTGGTGGCCACAGAGTGACTTGAAGTCACAGCTGCACCCAGCCTTCCAAAGAGAGTGCCCCCCAAGCCCCCCCCCCTGCAGGAGCTCCCATTGGCTGATGAGGAGGGGGGGAGCCATCACTGTTCACTCAAGCCACCTGGATCATCACTGCCCGGCTCCCTGACCCAGGAGAATTGCAGCATTTGTGGCCTTGCAGAATGCAGTAGTAATATGATGTTCTTGGCGGGGGGGGAAGAGGGTGGGCCTGGGGGGGAACCCAGAGCAGGCCTGGATAGTCTCCAGAATCCCCCCCCCCGAGGGAGACACCCCTTCTGAGCTCACCTTCCCGAAGGGTCATAAATCTTCCCGAGTGAGCTCATCTGGTATGATGTCATTGGGAGGGAGCCAAGCAATGAAGGGGGGGGGTTGTCTTGGCCAGGGAGGAGGGTCTACAGGGGACGGAAGCCCAGGCAATTTCTCTGTCCTGCCAGCAGTCCACAACAGACCATGAGTCTTGGCATGTGTGACGCGACACGACGGGGCTTCTGAGCATGTGCAGAGTCCAGACTCTTTGCTCCCCCCTGCTGGTGGCCTCGGTTTGCTCCCCCAAATTGGCGGGGGGGGGGCCTCCCGGAGGGCTTCCCACATGACTCTGAAGCCCCAGCGCTTCTCCTTTTAAATTAGGGATGCAACACTCACCCCCCCCCATTTTGGGGGTGGATCAAGATTTGGAAAGGGGCGGGGAACACATGATTTTCCTTTCCCTCTTGCTGCTGCTCTTCCCCTCCCTCCACCAAGACAACCTTTCCTTCTCTTCCGCCCCCCCCCCCGCAAAAAAATAAAATAAACCCCTACAAAATACCAACCCGCCAAGTGCAAATTTGTGTTGCAGGCAACCTGCTCCCAAGCTAAAAATACCCGGCGGGTGGGAGACGGATGGAATGACAGACTGGGTGGGTGTCTGTGTGGGGGCGAGGAGAAAAGCGAAAGTGGAAACCAGCTAAAAGAAGAACACCATCTTCCCAGCGGCAGCCACAGCTCAGGCAGCAGCGGGGGGGGGGCAGCACAGGAGCCCAAGACCCCCAGGTGGGCAGGCTTGTGGGTTGGCAGGCAGAGAGCGGCGCTGCCCTCAAAGCAGCTTTCCTTGCGATCAAAAAGGGGAGGGGATTCTCCCAACCGTCTCCCCTCCCCTCCCTGCCCTCGGTGGTTAGGAGCCTGGGGCAAGGGAGGCCCGGATTCCATTACAGCACGTGTAGGAGCGACCCTCTGGACAGGGCCAGCCGACGGCCTCCAGACCTCTGAGATGGCCAAGACCAAGACGGTCCCTTATCCAGTGGCGCCCCCCGGCCTCTGTTCCCTGGGTTGGCAGAGAAAGAGGCGGAGCCAAAAGAGGAAGTGTGGAGGACTTGACCGGGCCACCTGGAGCAGTTTGTCACGGCCAAGCAGGACTCGAACTCTCCAGGTTTGGCTCACTAGCCCGATGCCCGGATGAGATAAGGACATCAGAAGAGCCCTGCCGGATCAGGCCAAAGGCCTACCTAATTCAGCTTCCGGCATCTCACAGCGGCCCACCAGGTGCCTCAGGGAGCACGCGAGACCACAAGGTGCCTGAGTCCAGCGGTGTCCAGCGGAACGCTAGGCGGGAGTTACCACCTTATTGGCTGCCCATCCGTGACGTGTCGCCGCCTGCCCGCCCGCCATGCAGGCACCCTGGCTTCAGAGGGGGTGCTCGCTTGCCTGGGGGGCACGCCGGGTGCCTGGGCAAGCAGCGGAGGGGCACGCCAACTGGAGGGTGCCCGCATAACGGGCGGGCAGGCAGTGTCACGTCACGGACAGCCTGTCAATCAAGCGGTAAGTCCTGCCTAGCATTCCGGCAGCTCGTTGCCGGATGACACTACTGCCTGCGTCCCCTTGCCGCCCCCTTGCACCTGTTCTGAAAGCTAGGCCTCCGCTCGGAGCAAGGGAAGGGAGAAGAAAGGCACGGCTGAGCACGTACAGAGTGCCGTTGCAGATCTTGTTCCAGGGAGCGGCTTCAAGGCCCGAGGGCTGGGAGTGTCTCGGGGAATATTACGGTTACTGACGGACTGGGGATGAAACGGCACTGGAAAAACGAAGGGCAGGGGTTATCCAGCCACTGGGCGCCAAATTTGGCTGCCAACGGAGCCTTGGAAAGCCTTCCAGCTTCCTTGCAGCCAGGTCCGGAGAGCGCATTGGCCACGCGCTCTTTCTTCTGCCTCCTTAGAAGGATGAAGAAGGAGCCTAGCCGCTGAGCCTTCAAAGGGAAAACACAGCATCACCCATGCGCAGTGACCGGGGGGCTCAGAAAGAGGCGGGGGGAAGTCTGGCGGAATTCTTAGGGAAGATCAATACGGAACAAAGCAACACAGAAAGCTGGAGGACTGGGGGCTGCACAGGAGCAAAGGCGAGCCTGGAAAGAGCCACACCACAGACCTGGCCACAGTTCTCAGGGTAAGGACTGAGCTCGGACTCTGCCACATCGAGGAGGTTCCAAGATTTTGCCAGAGGGCAGCATAGGGCAGGCTGTACTGTTGACATCCAGGATGTTTCCTGCAAACTTTTGGCCTGATCCAGCGGGGCTCTTCTTAGGTTCTTGTGACTATTATTATCCCCATTCTGCAGATGGGGAAGACCGAGGCTGAGCGGGAGAAGCTTTGCTAAGGCCGCCGAGGTTGGGAGAGGGCTCCCCTGGTCCAACGTGACCTCTAAAGCCCAGGCTCAACGTTGGTGCACACGGAAAGAAAGAAAAAGACGGCGGCAGTTCCCCGGTGCATGTGCAGAGCGCTTTTCCATCGTCACCGAAGACGGAGAACTCGCCCGCTCCGAGCCAGGATCAAAAAGCAGTGTTTCCAGATCAGAGGTGGGACTTGCACCCCGGATCGTCTCAACCCCCCCCCCCAAAAAGCCCTCTGCAAGGAGTGGGGCCAGCGAGGACAAGGCAGACAGGAAGTCCAAGCAGCTTTCCCTGGCACCGGACAAGCCGCCTTCCTCCTCCTCCGCCGCCGCCGCCACCGCCTTTGCCACTCAGACAAATCTTTCCGGTTTATTAGGCTCGTGAAAGCTCCTGGCGAGGTGGCAGCATCTCCTCCATTGACGGGTGGGGGGGGAGATAAGGGGGCTTGGGGGGGGAGAGAGCGCGACGACAGGGAGCAACTTTCATTAGAACACGAGCCGTGCGGAGGAACCCGCCAGCCAGCAGCCCCCCCCCTCCTCCAGATGCCCGTATCAGCCGAGAAACCCCTGCGCTAAATGAAATTCTAATATTCCCTAATGGGCTCCTAATCTTCCCGCACCGCCCGACGGTCCCTGACACCTCTCTGTCTGGCGCAGGGAGATAATAGAGAGAGAGAGCTCAGGCGGGGTCTGGCAGGCGGGTGGCAGAGAGGGGGTGGGAACCGCGCACGGGGGGGGGGCGTCGGGGAACGGTCCTGCCTGGAGCTGGGGGCTCTCTGCGGGGCCAAGCCAAGGCTGGCACAAGGCCGCCCAGTTCCCAGCTCCGGGGGAGCCAGGGTGAGGCCACTCTTCGCATGGCCAGGAGCTACACTCTACACGCTGTAGAACTATTGTGGCTATAGCTAGTGGGGGGGGTCAGGCCAGCTAGGGCCCCCCCCCTCAACGCACACTAGGTGATGCCTGAAACGGCCAGCCCCCTCTAATGGGTCAGTGGGGGTGCAATCCTGTCCCACTTTCCAGCACCGGGGTAAGGGCAATGCAGCTTTGGGGTAAGGGAACAAACATTCCCTTACTTTGAGGAGGCCCCCGTGACTGCCCCCCCCCGGCAGGATGCAGCACGTGCCCCATTGGCACGGCTAGGTCAGTGCTGGGAAGTGGCTCGAGCGACCACATGATTCTGGCTTTGGCCTTCACGAGGACTAGAGGCTTGACGCATCGATTTGGCGATGTTCTCTTCCCCTCCAAATGCTTTCGGGTTGGAAGGGGGGAGAACAGGTGCTTCCCCCTCCCCAAGAGGGCGCCCGCAATTTGTCAGCCCGTCACACCAGCACCTCCGCAAGGAGAGGCGCTCTGCCAGCCGTGCCCGGGGAGAGGGAAGGTGAGAGCAACAGCTCGCCCACACGGACTGCATGCGCCGGCTGCCAGGCAGTGGCACCAGAAGGGTCCGGGGAGGGCGGGGGAGGTCCGAAAAGGAAAATCACACTACCCTTTTCCTGGGGAGGGGGGGATCTCGTCCCACCAGAATGAGCGAAGGGGGGCTGACCACATGCTTCAGGGCTGCAGTTTTGGGTCCTCGTCTCCTCATCCCTCTGCTTTTTTGAAGCAGGCCAAAAACAAACACGTGGGTGACGGCCGCTTGTGCCCAGATGTGGCCACGGCCTCCACCTGCTCCCGTCTCTCGGCCCCACCTGAGTCCCTCGCGCACAACACCAGAACCAGGGGACAGCCACGAAAACTGGGAGAATCAGAACGGATAAAAAGGAGATACTTTTTAACCTATTCGTCTGTGGAACTCCTTGCCACAGGAGGTGGTGGCGACGGCATCTGGCTTAGGTGCCTTTGAAAAGGGGACTGGACCGATTTCTGGAGGAAAAACCCATCGTGGGCCACAGGCGACGATGGGGGGGTGCAACCTCCTTTGGGCACAGGGAGTCATTTCACTTCACATGGTTGCTGCTGCTGCTGCTATACAGAAATTCTGTATTTTTACTGCTTGTTAAGCTGCCTTGAGTGCCCTTTGGGGAGAAAGATGGAGTCCACATAAATGAATGAATGAATGAATGAATGAATGAATGAATATTATATTATATTATATTATATTATTATTATTATTATTATTATTATTATTATTATTATTATTTTGTGAATGGCTGTATGACCGTTTTTTGAAAAGTGGTATGTATATAAATACTATTGATTGATTGATTGATTGATTGATTGATTGATTGATTGATGGAGGACAAACCTAATTCTGGCTGCTGTGCAGAACCTCCAGCTGCCAGCACAGTCTAGCTCAGAGCCGCAGTGGCAGGGGAAGAAGGGCCTGTCGCCGTGCCCCGATTGAGAGCATCTCCGGGGAGGTGAACAAGGTCCTGGATCGGTCACGGCCTGTGGCTGGATCCGGCTGTGCTCCTTAGACGTTCGGCGCCCAGGGGACCCCTTTAGATCTGGCGGGTTTGCCGCTTCCCTGGGGCAGAGCTCACCTCGCTGGGCCTGGGCCAGCACATCCCCCCCCCACCAGAGTGCACGGATCCCAAGCACGGGCAGGGACAGGGGAGGGCAGCGTGGCAAGCGGGCGTAATTAAGTGTGACAACTTCACAACTCCATTTTATTTGTGCCCTCGCCCCGGCTCTTGTGCACAGCTTCATTATGCCGATGCGGTTTTCATTTTTTTGCCAGGTTTGCATAAGGCCCACAATAGACTTTCCCCCCCTCCCCTCCCTGCGGGCCACTCGCCGTGCGCCCCCCCCGCGGCCGCCTCCCCCCCCCCCCCCCCTCCCCCCCCCCCCACCTGCTGCTAGAGGCTGCCAGGCCAGGCAGAGGCCTTAATAACAGCCTCCAGGCACTTTAATTTGCAGCTGTTAAATGTCGTGTCATTTCTCCTTTAATTTTAGCACCAGGGGTTGCAAATCAGCTACCCAGAGCTGCCTGCTTCCCACCCACGGTCTCTCTCTCTCACTCACTCACACATATTCCCCGACCCTCTCCCACTTGCGCAGGAAGCTCAGTGCCCCCTTTTGAGGAACGGCTTATCTCACCAGCCAGCCCTTGAATGAGAGAGGTCTGCATTCATAAATGCCCAGGGACCCCTCAACCGCAGGGGCTAACCGTGCCAGGCGAGAGGGCCTCTAAGCATGCGCAGAATGCCTTTTGCTCCCTGGGTCCTTTGCACCTGTTCGGTCGAGGCTGAGGGTTGCGCCCCACCCCAGGTGGGCTCGCGGGCTCGCTCTCCAAATGGGTCAGAAGAAGGATCTGCCTCACGTCTGGGGCAAGTGTTGCCCTGCCCCACTGCCACCAGTGGAGCCATCGCTGCCACATGCAGAAAATCCAAGATGGGGCCGCCTCGCAGCTCAGGGTTAGGGCTGGCCAGACCTCCCCCCGTCAATCCCCGGCGGTGTGGCGGAGTCGTGCTGGGAAAGGCCCTTGTCGGAACCCCTGGAGAGCGGCTGCCAGTCAGTGCCCGACAACCCTGAGCTGGCTGCTGCAATGCCCAGATCCAGCAGGCAGCAGCTCCCTATGCACAAAGAGGGAGGGGTGCAAACACTGCACGCATACAGCCAGAGGAGAGTCCGCAAACGTGCACTTGGTGCAGCCATTGGGACTATTTGGAGAGAGCGAACGGCAGAGACGCTCGAGATGTGGCTTCAATGTGCCGTCCCCAACACGCGCACATGCACACACACCCCCGCGCATAGCCGTAGGCTGTGGCTGCCCACACACGCTTCCCCTCCCACCTCCCTGCCCCGGACACGTCCCCTCCTACTCCGGCCACAGCTAATGGCTTTAAAAACACGAGCCGTGCACCTCAGAAGTGGCGGTATGTTGTGCGGCGGCTGCCCTCCATGCGCCAGGGGCCAGAGCCCTTCACAGCCTCCCTAATCAGGAGACCATTAGCGGTCTCCGGCTAATGGAAAGGAGTCGCTGCCCTGTCCTCAATCGCTGGCCCCTGCCGCACCCCCCCCCCATCAAAAGGGATTCATCGCCCTTCCTCCCAGGCGCGCAACCGGCGGCCATTTTAGAAAGGGCTTGGAGGCGCACTGCCGATGTGCCCTTGCGCTGGAGAACCATCGGGGCTCCCCAAACACAACGGCACAACCCGGTGCCTTCCAGCCAACCTCAAGCCGCGTTGGGGCAAAGCGTGGGCAGGCTTTACTCTTGCAAGGTGAGCTGGCTGCACAAGCTTCGGAAGCAAGTTGCGCGGGGCGAGGAGAGGACCAAGCTGAGACCCCTGCAGATCCCGGATGCAGGGGAGTGGCAATAAGTCGCAGGTGTCTCGTGTGCTCCCTGAGACATCTGGTGGGCCACTGTGGGATGCAGGAAGCTGGACTCGGCGGGCCTTTGGCTCTTCTGATGCTGAGGCGGTGCAGGTCCCTGAACGAATTCACCTGTGGAACTCCTTGCCACAGGAGGTGGGGATGGCGTCTGGCCTGGGTGCCATGAAAAGGGGACTGGACAGATTTCTGGAGGAAAAGTCCATCGCGGGCTACAGGCCGTGATGGGTGGTGCAACCTCCTTATTTTAGAAGTAGGCTGCCTCCGACTGCGAGATGCAAGGGTGTGGCCACGGGATGCAGGCGTCTTGTGGTCTTGTGTGCTCCCTGAGGCATCTGGTGGGCCACTGTGAGATGCAGGAAGCTGGGCTAGGTGGGCCTTGGGCCTGATCACAGAGGTGGCAGCGAGGGGAGAGCTGAAACTGCTTCTGAACAAGAGCCAGAGCTTAGCAGGGCCCAGCTGAGAAACCTTTTCCCTGGATAGGCAAGCCACCCAGAAAAGAAATGCACTCTGCACATGGCCAGAGGTCTCCCTTTTTTTCAGGGGATGAAAAGAGGCACTACAATTCATGGGGTCTCTGAAGTCCTGCCTCTGCCATCGGAGGGCACTGTGTGTGCAAGATGCAGCTGCTTTTGGGGAGGAGCCGGAAGAAGGAGGCAGCACAGACAAGCGGGAAGGAAAGACAGGATTCTGGGAGCAGGAGGGTTCTGTGACCCAACGAACAAGGGCTTTTCACCACTCAGGACCGTATTTCTTGGCCGGCTGTGTAAATCTACCAGGCTGGGCTATTAGAGGCTCCCCCAGTCCTGATTTACAACCCAATAGATTTCATGGTGGAGGCAGCTGGACGCAGAGAGCTTAGCCGGAAGACGGACAGTGGGTCAGAGCAGAGCCGGGAGTTGGAAGACCCGCTGGACAATCAGGATGCAAACCTCACCTGGAGTGAGGCCGGCAAAGGTGGGCCGGCACCAGGGCCACTACACCGCAAAGGACCACTCTCCGAGTCGGGGAGGACGGCGCACGCCTGTGTGGCCTTATCTGTACTGACCCACCATTTTGACCACAAAATTGGTGCCCCCCTAAAGCTTATTGCCCGGTGCAGTTGCACCCCCCTGAGCCACTCTACTGCGCCCGATAAGCCTGGCCATTTTGCCACGATTCGAAAGGAGGGGGCCGCGCCACCCTCTCCCATCGCCAGGCCCAAGGAGGTCTCTGAACACCAAATCTCCCGATGGCTCCTGAGTTCAGGATCTTCCCTGCACATGCTCAGAGGAACTCTCACCCACTGGTGATACCCTGGACAAAGATACACTGCTCCCAGCACTGTTCCCCCCGCCCCGCAACTTAGTCTCTGACAAGCATTGTGAATGTACTGTAATTCCTTGAACGTCTCATCTTTGGAGGGCAAAAAAATGGGGGGGGTGCAGAATGACCCTTGTGCCCCCCTCCCTTCCCTGAAATGCTTCAGGGGTCTGGCTCGACAGAGCCTCGTTAGAGAAGCCCTGGACCTTGTTAGCCAGCCCCGTCTCTCATTAAAATAGATCGGGCTGTCAGGCCCAATATGCAGACTGCTTCATCAGCCTCAGACGCCGTGGGACAGAGAGCAGCCGGGGAGGGGGGCGGGGGAAGGAAGAAAGGTGAACGGGAGAAGGTGGGGGCTCGCCAAAGTGACTTCTGAGAGGGTCAACCCCCATCCGTGCCCCCAGGAATTAAAAGAGCCCCCTCCCCCTCCCCCCAGTTTACCGCTGTCCGCTTCTGTGACGATGCAGCCTGGGCTGAAACCGGTGACAGAAATAGGGGGTGCAGGGGGGGTAGCAATTGTACCAGGTGCCGAGCTTTAGGGGGGGCAACAAGCCCCCCCCCAAGCAATTTGGACACCGGTGGCCAAAACTGCAAAAAAATTGCTCTGCACGCCTAATGCCATCGTGTTCGATGCCATCGGAAAGGCAATTTGGCGCTGAGTGGAATGAGACAAACCACAGAGGAATCGGGGTCAGCCGTTTGCTACAAACGCTTCGGTCTCCTTCTCCCCCCCCCCCCCCCCGCAGAGAAGCTTTTCCCCCTTTTCTTTCTGGGAGGGCCAGGTGAGGCCGCCTGCCCGCTTGCCCACAGGTGCCCCATCTTTCAAGTCCCTGGCCCAGGACGGAGCCGACTGTTCGTTAAAAACAGAGCAAAAGAGACGGTCGGGATCAGAACAAGAGCGGAGAAAGACGGTGCTTTCCACCTGGGAAGGAACCGCCTCCCTGCCTCGCTGCAGCTACCTGGCAGGATCGGTCCCTGCAAGGGCCAGAGGCGGGTCTGCAGAACCAGAACTGGCCCTTCCATCGGGGAGCAGGATTATGACACCTTGAGCCGCCGGTGCCAGCTTTTCCAGAACATTCTAAGGTGGGAGAGTCCCACATCCTCCCCATCCTGCATTGGCCTGGGGGGGGCCTGCCCCAACCCGGTGCCCCTACTTCGTGCTCCGTGCCTTCCTCTGGGTAGCCGTGAACCACAGTGCACTTTGCACGTGCCCCAAAGCACTCTGCTGCTGCGGTGGCTGCTGCTTGCTGAAGCACACCCCGCAGAGCTCAGCCTGGCTGGGCAAAGACGACTCAGGCCGGCCGACCCCGGTTTCATCCCCTCCTGGTTGCCGGCCAGTCTCCTCCTCTCCCCCCCCCGCCCTCCCCAGAGAGGCCAAGGCCCAAACCTACCTGTGTCGCGTCATCTTAATTAGCCGTCCTTCAAGACAGGGAAGGCTGAGCAAGCTTTCTCCCTCTGCTTCAGAACAGCCCCTGCCTCCCCTTCCCCAATGTCGAAGGGACAAGCCAGTCTCGACACAAGCAAATGAATGATGTGCTTTAGATGTGCATGCCTGCTGTCGAACAAGGGTGGTGTTCCAATCCCTTCCTGTTGTTTTTTTTTTCTGCCTAGGTGTGTGTGCGGGTGCCCTGGGTAGAGACCTTCTCCCCCTCTGCCCTCCCACCCACCCCCTAACTTTTGGAATAGTGGGTGAGATGCATAGAGGCCTCAGGGGTATGTGGGCTGCAAAAATGTATACGCTCCCTAGAGACGCCCTTGGGGGGCCTTCGAAAGGCACGTCCGGTTTTTGGAACGCCCAGGGATGCACGTGGCCAACGTGCTGCGTTTGAGCGGGGCCCCACTGCCCAAGATGCAAGCCCCCCAGAGCCAATGGGGCCTCCTCCTGCGTGGACGTGCGCAGGGCTTCGGCATAAGCCAACACCCACCCCACCGACGGCTGGCAAGCCGCCCTTCTTGCACGGTGCGCCAGCGAACAGAGGAGAGACACTTCCCCGGTACCGCTTGGCCCCAGGTGGGAAAAGACCGCCTGGAGCTCTGCCGTTGTGGGGCTCTTTGGGGGTGATCCAGTGATGTCATTCAGGGGGAACGGACTGGAACGGGCGTTCCGGATCCTAACGGGCTCCGTGGCTGCTTCCGGGTTCCCGACAAGTGCCCATCAAAAGTGAGTTCCTGTTCCTAAATCATCTGAATGACACCACTGGGTGATGCTCCCCGCAGAGATGAGGAGAGGCAGCCCCCACCGCCTCACCGATGGTGCACAGCCCCCCCTCCCCGTGCCCCCGCTGCCCTCCCCTGGTACTCACGGTCGTTGCACACTGGGCCACTGTACGAGGTCATGGTGCAGTCGCACGTGAAGCCGTCCCACTGCTGAAGGCAGACACCCTGGTTGGCACAAGAGTCCTCTGTGCAGGTGGTGCTGGGGCCTGGGGGGGGGGTTCGATCAGAAGGGGGGAGAGAGAGAAGGGAAAGGGGAAGAGGGGGGGTTGACTTGCCGTTCCGCCTGCTCTGGCCTGCCACCCGCCTCGACATCCCCTCCCTTTCCTCCCCAGCGGCCACTGCTTGGGAGCTGGCTGGGCTCGGGGACGATTCTGGGAGCAGAGCCGGGCCCGCATCTCAGCTAGCTGCCGTCTGTGGAACTCCTTGCCACAGGATGTCGGGATGGCACCTGGCCTAGATGCCTTGAAAAGGGGACTGGGCGGATTTCCGGAAGAAACGTCCATCGTGGGCTACAGGACATGCTGGGCGGTGCAGCCTTCTTACACTAGGAGGCTGCTGCAGAATGCCAGGCGCAAGGGAGTGGCCACAGGAGGCAGGCCTCTTGTGGTCCTGTGTGCTCCCTGAGGCATCTGGTGGGCCGCTGTGAGATGCAGGAAGCTGGACCAGGCGGGCCTTTGGCCTGATCCAGCATAGGGGCTCTTCGGATGTCCTTCTCTTGAGGCAATGGATTCCACAGACTAACAAAGCTCCGAGTGAAGAAATACCCCTTCTTGGCCCATTCTAACTCTACCACCGCTCAGGAAAACTGGGGCCAGCCGAGGCCTTGGAAAAAAGATGGCAGCAGGGCAGGAGGTTAACCCTTTCCCAGCCCCCAATTCCCCCCTTCCCCCCTCTCCCCTCCAGCAGCCTTCCCCTCCTCCTCCTTCCCCTCCCGCCCGTTCCTTCGCGCCTTACCGTCACAGCCCCTCTCGACCTGCCCAATCCGGTGCAGGGCGTCGGCGATGAGGTCCGGGAGGCGGCCGTTGAGGTCCACGGAGGCCAGGCAGCCCTGGAAGCCGTCCCGCGAGGCCACCAGCTTGGGCAGGTTGCTAAACATGCTCTTGCTCAGGCCTCCGATGTACAGCTCCCCTGGCAGGAGGGGAATGGAGAGGTCAGGGGGCCGCGACTGCACAAGGCCACACACGCCTACGGGGAAACCTGGGGGCCTCAGAGAGGGAGACGCTGGCCCCGAACTGGGCCACTGAAACACTGCAGGTCGAGGAGGAGCACCAGATGCCCACCAAACCCAAGGCCATCCTAAGGCAGTGATGTCATGCAGGGGGTACGCGGGGGTACGCAAGTACCGGTTTCTAGGATTACAGCTGGCCCCGCCCATTCGCCCGCCCACTCGTCAACTCCGCCCCCTGCAACGTTTGAGTTTCCTGCACGTTTGAGTTGCCTGCATGTTCTCAGAGCCAGGCAGGCAGGCAGGCAGCGAGCGGAGCCTTGCCTTGCCACTGAAAAATGAGCTGCTCTGGAGTTTTGGAACTGTTGGGTCACTTTAACATGATGCCGGGCCTCCTTAACATGTTCTGGGGGTGCTGTGGAATACTGTTGCAACTGTTGGGTCAGTTTAAAATTGTCTGAGGCCTCCAAAAGGGCTTTTTTCATGTCCCTTCCTGCCACGACCTCACTTCCGGCTTATGACGTCACTTCCGGTGGGCGGGTGGACTTCCGGTGGACGTCACTTCCCAACACATGCCAATCAAAAGTGAGTACCTGTTCTTAAATCATTTAGATGACACCACTGTCCTAAGGCACCGGAAGTGCAGAGGAGAGAGACGCTAGAAGGTCACGGACGAGCTGGAGAGACTCTCTAGCCCGTCTTCTCTCCTCCCCCACACTCTGCTCCCATCGACAAAGAAGGAGGAGCCAGCGCTAGCGGTCTCTGGGGAAAGGCAGCATTGCCTCTGCAATGGCCGGGGAAGGGGCAGCAGGTGCCCCCCCCAGGCTATCCCCTGGAAACAAGAAGCAGCCTCCCCAAAGATGGAGGGCTGGTGCGTTGGCGCCCACCGGCCATGTCCTTGGTCGCACGGCGCCCTCTGGTGCACCGCTGAGGAACTGCACTCTGTGCTGCATTTGGGAGGCCACCGGGATGGACGGAGGGGAGGAACCCCACCCCCCTGCATCTCCCCTGGTGGTGGCTGCAGCTCTCGGGATAAGAGCCCTGCGAGGACCTCCTAACCAGGTGACACCCCCCCCCAAAATATTTTGGACAGAGCATGTGTAGTCCAGCCACAGTGACACCCAGGAACGACGCAGGGGTCAGGTCGTAATTGCTGCTGTGCCCCCCCCTTGCAGCTACATCCCAGTCAGCCAGCTTGGGGACCAGTTGGGGGCTGACTGGGGGGGCAGTGGGGAGCAGGATGAACCCCTTGTGGGAACAGGTTCCAGACAGGTACCCCACTTCTAGAGCCGCCCCCCCGTGTGCCATAAAAGGCAATACCCCCCCTTGTGCCAGGGCAAATGTCCCAGACTGCAGCTGCACCCCCTGGAGGGCCGTGAAGGGGGGGGACACAGACAGGCAGCTCACCCTTGAGGTCCAGGTTTCGGGCTCCGTTGGAGTGCTGTGTGACAGTGCGGGAGTCGATCTTGAGCGTGTGCACGTTGTTGGTGTCGCGGGACACAATGACGTTGTGCCACTGGTTGTCGTTGACCGGCTTGTCTGAGTTCCCCTTCATCAGCGAGGGCCCGTTGCCCAGGTCAAAGACGTAATGGATGTAGCTGCAAGAGAGGAGATGCCGGTTGGCCATCCGGAAGAATTGCTTGGCGATCAGGGCGATGGGACAGCGGAACAGATTGCCACTGGAGGGAGGTGGTGGATTCTCCCCCACTGGAGACCTACAAGCAGAGGCTTGACAGGCACCTGCTGGAGATGCTCTAGGAGGGTTTCCTGCTACAGGCAGGGGGTTGGACTAGATGACCTTGTAGGTCCCTTCCAACTCTATGATTCTAGCTGGGGAGGGGAGACACTAAACAATCAAACCAGGCCCAGTCCCCTCCTGCCATCCCGAGATAGCCTTACACAGTGACTCTCGAGTAGAGCAACAGGCGCAGGTGGCCTGAGCGGGCTGGCCAAGTCACACCCTTCAGGAAGACCGCCTACCAAGGATGTTGTAGCCACGGCCTGTCCTGGAGTGTGGAGTAGATGACCCCAAAAGGTCCCTTTCAATTCTAGGACATGAAAATATGGGACACTGCCTTTTTTTCGGCTATAACGTTCGATAGAGTAAAGCTATTCCACCCTGGTCTGTTTCCTTGCATTCTGCATTAAATTCCCTTTCCAACAATATATAACATGATGGGCATTATTTGCAATTACCAGGCTTTTCACCGTTTTGGCTGCTAGTGTCAAGTTCAGCTTTGCACCCCCTTAAAGCGGGTTGCCCGGTGCAGCTGCACCCTCCTGCACCACTGTAGCTACGCCCCTGGCTCCACGGTGTGAGAAAGCCCAGTCCGCATGCTGCGAGAGCCCAATTACAGTGGGGGCCAGAGAAACAACTTCCGGGGGCTCCTGTTTGACACCCTGTCCTAGAGCCACATTAGGTTAGGAGAGTTAAAACAGATAAAAGGAAGTACTTTTTTACCCAGTGGGTAGTTAATCTGTGGAACTCTTTGCCACAGGGGGTGGGTGATGGCATCTGGTCTGGATGCCTTTAAGAGGGGATTGGACGGATTTCTGAAAGAAAAGTCCATCGTGGGCTATAGACAATGATGGATTGTGCAACCTCCTTACATTAGTAGCAGGCTACTTCAGAGTACTGGGTGCAGTGATGTCATGCAGGGGGTACGCGGGGGTACGCGAGTACCGGTTTCTAGGATTATGGCTGGCCCCACCCATTCGCCCGCCCACTTGTCAACTCCACCCCCTGCAACGTTTGAATTTCCTGCATGTTTGAGTTGCCTGCATGTTCTCAGAGCCAGGCAGGCAGGCAGCAAGCAGAGCCTTGCCTTGCCTTGCCACTGAAAAATGAGCTGCTCTGGGGTTGCTCTTGAATACTTTTGGAACTGTTGGGTCACTTTAACATGATGCCAAGCCTCCTTAACATGTTCTGGGGGTGCTGTGGAATCCTGTTGCAACTGTTGGGTCAGTTTAAAATTGTCTGAGGCCTCAAAAAGGGCTTTTTTCATGTCACTTCCTGCCATGACATCACTTCTGGCTTATGACGTCACTTCCGGTGGGCGGGTCCCGACACATGCCAATCAAAAGTGAGTACCTGTTATTAAATCATTTAGATGACACCACTGACTGGGTGCAAGGGAGTGGCAACAGGACGCAGGCTCTTCTGGTGTTCATATGTAAGGTGAGGAGCAACTCACGGGGGAAAGGACAGAGCAAGGATAGAGCCTCCACAGGGGAAACCAGAAGCAGGAGGGAGCGCGATGGCCAATCTAGCCAGGCCTAGAGAGGGAGGCAGGGGTGGGGGGCTAGGGTGGGACACAGGTAGGACAGGCCCCCTCGCCCCCCTAGGAATCCGGAGTCGCTCCCTTTAACCTCAGAGGTGCCGGCCAACCAAGAAGAAAAGCTCTTTGCAGAGGAATTGGGAGGGGGGAGGAGGGGGAGTGAAGTGGGCCGAGTCAGCCCTAATTTTAACTAGTGGAACTGAGTTCCCCCGCGTTCCCCCTGCATGACATCACTGCCCTCACCCCTTGACGAGCTCCACCACGATGAAGTCGTTCCCATTGCCGCTGTTGAAGAGGATGAGCCCGTCGGTGGCCGTGGTCTTGAACTGGAAGAAGAGGTGCATGGAGGCGTAGGCCTGGAGCGTGGCCAGCGCCAGGTAGCTGGCCTTGCTCTTGAAGGTGACGGGGTCCGCGATGATGCTGCGCAGGCCGAAGCGGGCGTTCAGCTCGCAGTAGCTGATGTCGCCGTTCTTGCAGAGGTCCATGTAGGGCAGCCCGTTGAAGACCAGGCTGCTCAGGTGCCCGATGAAGTTGGAGGGCACCACCGAGATGAAGCGCCGCTCCGTCATGATGCCCGTCTCGATGTTGTGGAACTCCAGGCGGGTGTGGGCCCCGGCCATCTGCCCTGCTTGGGACGAGCACAGTGGAGGGCGCACCCTGTTAAAATGCAGCCGGAGGCGGGCGCCCGGGCCTCAGGGGTGGGGGGGGCACACACAATTCATCCAACCAGCCCTGCAAGCTGCCGGGCGACGCTCGAGCTCAGCAAAGCAACTTGTTGCTCATGCCTCCCTGGGGCACCTGGTGGGCCGCTGTGAGATACAGGAAGCTGGACTAGATGGGCCTTTGGCCTGATCCAGCAGGGCTCTTCTTATGTTCTTATGTTCTTAAAGCAACAACTTTGGCAATCGGCCTGTGGAACTCCTCGCCACAGGATGCGGGGACGGCGCTCGGCCTGGATGATTTTCAAAGGGGATCGGACCGATTTCTAGAAGTCTATCCTAAGGGACAAGTGGTGATGGGGAGACACAACCTCCTGGTTTTAGAAGCAGGTGATCTCTGAATGCCAGATGCAAGGGAGTGGCAACAGCATACGGGGGTCTTGTGGGCTCCCTGAGGCCTCTGGTGGGCCGTTGTGAGATACAGGAAGCTGGGCTAGGTGGGCCTTTGGCCTGATCCAGCAGGGTTCTTCTGATGTTCTTAAGGCAATCTGGAACCCCACCTTCCCAACATTTTAGCTAGTGCCAATGCGGGATTTCTCGGGGTCCCGGGGCAGAGCCTCTTCCCACAGTCAGAGCCCACCATCCAACCACAAAGCTCACCACATGGCCAAGCTGGGTGGGATTTGCCAGGCCACGCTGCCACCTACTGGACAGCCGACTGCGCCTGATGGTATTTTGCCAAGAGTATGTGCCGCCACCTAGTGGCAGAAATGGGCAATTGCAATGGCGTGAAACCACCTCCTTGCCACGGAGCATGGAAGGGTTGGGGTGACGTCTGGTGACGTGGCTTCAAGCATGGGGATAAAAGCCCCCTTGAGCACCACCACCCCAGAAATGGGGTGCTTGTGAGGGAGAAAAGGCCAGCCCCCCGCTCAGAAGCCTTGCCTGCCCCACCAGCCCCACAGCCTTGCTCCACTTACCTTCCACAGTGACATTGTCCACGGACAGCTGCAAGTTCTTGCCTCTTCGCACCACGCGGACCGTGTGCCACTCGTTGTCGTTGAGCTTCTGGCCGGCAAAAAGGGTCTCGGGGCCTTTGCCTAGAACAGGACGGTGGGGTCAGGGGGGGCTGCTGGCGGTGGCCACAACAGTCTGATGCCCCCCTCCCCACCAGCAAGAGAGAAACAGACCCAAACTTTGCACCAGGACGCAGCAAAAGAACTCGTGGCATCAGCACCTTCCACACAGCAAACGCAGGCACACACACACACACACACATTGTGTGGCGACAACCGTCCGCCTTTCGCACATGCAGTGAGTCATGCGGTCTCCTCTCCTGTGCACAACGGCTGAGGGGTGTCTCAGTGTATCCCAGGGAGGCAGTTCAGGGGGTTTCGAGACCGCTTGCTGCGCAGAACTGGGACAGGCTGCTGGAGGAGGGGGACCTGGGAACTGGCCCTGCGCTGGATTTCCCATGGCCCCCGGCTCCTGATGTCACCCTGGGCCCTGCCTTTGCTGCTTAAGGTCCCAGGGCTCACACAGGCAGGGTCTTGAGTGTCCATTTCCACTGTCTTGGGTGCCCTCCTGGACATCCCGGGAAGACACAGACTGGGGTCAAAGGTCACTGGACTGGGGCAACCTCAACCTTGAGATGGGATGCTTTCCTTGCCTAATGCGGGGGGGTGGGGTGGGGTGGCATTCTTCCCTGGGGGGGGCTAAGAAGCCAGGAGGCCCATTAAAGGAAGGTGGCAGGCCATGCTTCCCCCCCCCAAGTGCCAAGCAGCCTTAGGAACTCATTGTAGAGGGGGCAACCTCTGAACACTCAGCCTTGGGCATAGACTGCCACCTGCTGGTCCAAACAGAAGCTGCAAGGAACTGTTGATGGAAATTCCAGATTCTACATGCAGCTTCCCCAAACATGCTGCCACCCAGTGGACAAAACCGGGTACTGCAGTGCTCTGAAAGGTGATAGGAATTGGATGCCATATATATATATATTTTTCCCTTTGTTTGTAGACATGCAGATACTTTGAGGCTCTTTTTGTTAGCCCCAAGGGAAGAAAGTATGTGTGCCAAACAGGAAAACCAGTTTTCTCGAGTTTGGTTAAGGACCATCCCATTTCCAGATTCCTGGGTCCCTCATACCAATTTTCTCCCACCACACACACACACACACACACACACACACCCTCGCACACAAGTCTGCTTAAACGTAGACAGAATCTAACCTCCAGCTTGCAACTAGATCATGCCTTATGAATTACCCTCCTTCAACCTTTGAACCAAGTCAGCCAGGCAGTGGCGTTCCTACAAGGGGGAAGTGCCAGGTTTTGCAGGAGCCAGAGCTCCTGTCATGCGGCCCCAATCCCTCGCCTCCAGAGCCATTCGCAGCACAGAGAGCAGAGTCTCCGAGCCGCGAATGGCTCTGGAAGTGGGGAAAGAGACCACGTTACACAGGAGCACGGGCTCCTGCAACACTTAGCGTTTTGCACCCCCCCCACACACACACACCTGTTGCCAGGACACCTGGGTTCCCTCCTCAGCTCCCAGAAGGACATTGGGCCTAGCGGTTTGAGGAAGGTGAATGGGGCACTTTGTGTGAGCCACAGATTAAGCACGGCTAGCCCTGAAGCCCGTTTCCTCATACCTGGGCTGTAAAGTTATTAGAAAGAGCACATCTGAGCATGTACAGAGTGCCTCGCTCCATGATCTGCAGCTCATATTGTGGGTTCAGCAGTTGAGCTTTCAAATGTAAATGTGCCTCTTCGCTGTCTCTTTCCTCCCCTCCCCAATGAGGAAGGGGCTCGAACTAGGGGGAGAGTGATGCGGGGGCTGGGCTGCCCTCCAGCCTCCAGGGGGCAGAGAAAGAGAAAGAAGGCCAGCTGGCATTGGGGTCATACCTACCTGCCAGAGTGGCAGTCAAGACCAAGGGAAGAAAGTATGCGTTCCAAAGAGGAAAACCAGACACTGTTCCAAATAGGATGTCTGAGCCAGCTGGTGTCTGGAACTGGCTGGCAAGAAGCATTTGTGGGGGGGGGGGGCGGCCTTAAGGGTAAGGGGGGGCCTCCTGCAACTTTAGGGATGGGCACTACCAATGCAGGGCTCTGATGGCCAACACCCCCTTCCTCCTCCTCCTCTAACCTGCTTATTCGTCATGGGGCACACTGCAAAGCCCCCATCCCCAATGTCCAGGACACTCCTCCAAGGAAACAGACCCCCAGGGTGGATGCCCTCCAAGAACCTTCTGCATCAAACGGTGCCTGCTCCATGACAGAAGTCTGGTCCTAAAGGGTCGGCGATCCATTGTCAGCCATTCGGCCACGGTTTGCTGGAACCTACGTGGGAACAGTATCCGTTTCCCTGAACCAGGTCTGACCTTCTTCATGTTTGGATTCCGCCTCGTCCTCCTTCATAGCAAAACGGTCCTTCAGTGGGCAGCTCCTCTTGGGACAATAGTGATCGAGGAAGACTCCTTCCCTGGGGTCAGCCCAAGCCTCCCCCAACACACAAACGCACACACACACACATCCCCCCTTCCCCAGAGGTGCCTTAGTGCCACCATCTCCGCTGCCTGGTGGTGCCTAGAGTGTCTCTGCACAGACACTCTAGGCCTCCACTCTGCTGCTCTCCTTCAAGCACTTCCTGTTCCACACTCCGTGGCTGCCCATCTTAAAACAAGGGGAATGAGAAAAGTTGCCACTGTGAGGCAAGAACAGGCTGGATACAACAGGAAGGGACGGAGACAAGGGAAGCGGCAGGCAGGGAAGGAGGTGGCCGGTGCGTGGATCATACAGGGCACACCTCCAACAATCCATGACCTGAGGCAGCAGTTTCACCCGGCTTCATCAATGGGCCAGCCCCGTTCTCTCCAATACAGTCACTGATTATACTGGGACCTTGTTTCCCAATGCTTGTCTGAGCCTTCGAGGCCGCGCCATAAACACAGGCCAAATGTCTCGGGGACGATGACTTTCAAGCTTCCAAACCATCACTCTTGAGTCGTGGTCCACGAGAAGTGGTTTGAAACCAGTGTGCATCTGCAGCGTCTCCTCGAGGGTGTCTTTTCCAGCAGGTCTTGTTGATTCGGTTCCAGTTCCAGTTTTGCTCCCAGTCCAATGCCCCTTTCTCCCCCCCCCACCCCACCCCACCGTCCCACCACCCAAAGCACATGACATTGGGGGAGGGTTTCTGTTGTCTCCCCCGAGAAGCTCCCCCTCAAAGTTCTAGGGACATAAAACTAGACACAACACCGAGACTCTCGAGAGCACTGATGGGCTTATCTCAGCCTTTCTCAAACTGTGGGTCGGGACAGAGCCTCCAATTTCTGGTGGGTCCCGCAGAGCCTCCAAAGCAAACACGGGTGATGGAAAGATCAGAGGACTAAGTGCCTCAAGCACAGAGGCTAGTCAAAAACCAGAGAGCGGCTGACTGCTCTGCAGAGCTCCTGCAGTTTGCAAGAGAGCCCTGCAAACAGCTGAGCTCCCGCAGTTTGCAAGGCAGCTGCCCACTGCCCTGCAAAGAGCTCAGCTCCTTCAGTTTGCAAGATCCTGTAGCTGCTCACGGCCCTGCCAACATAAATAAATACATACTAGAGGTAGGTGATCCCTTAGCTGGACAGGGAGCAGGTGAGGGGGTCATCTCTCACTCCCTAGTGTGCAAGAATCCACAAGGCAGGAAGCCTTGACACAGACTGCCTCTCTCCTCTCCTCTGCATTTCCTCTCTATATGTTTTTTACAATCTAGCCCAAACTGAGGACCACAGTAAGTAAAGAGCTTCCCGTTCCACTGGGGACATCTGCCATCCCGATCTCCCCCAAAGTCACACTGGGGGGAACACATCCACGGGCCAGATTCCAGAGAGCCTTGGTCGAGCTCCCCCCAGACTTTTCATTCCCAAACCCAAGGAGCGGCAGACGGGTGTGCAAGAAGGTGGAAGCGGCCAATATGCCACCTGATGCAACTGTCTCAGCTGACCACATGAATGGGCCAGCCCCAAAACACCACCCTGCATAGGCTGGCCAAATCTTAAGGAACGATCCAGATCTTTACAAAAGTCAGGTCAATGGCCCGGTTTAGTTCTGGGAGCTAGGGGCAAAACCTTGTGGACCCCCAACCTATCAGCCCTCCTTTCTCCCCCCCCCATTGTCATAACCATTGCCCTCCTGCCCCACCATCTCTTCACACACACACACACACACACACACACACACACACACACACACCCCTCCACCAGGTGTGCCTTCCGAACGGCAAAAAAAACAGATTCAACAACCAAGTCGAAGTAAAGAGGGAAGGGGGGAAAAAAATGAAAAAATTGCAACTTACTGGGGTTACAGCCTATCCTGACCCAGTCTGAGACGGGGGCGAGGGTGGGGGGGGGGAGAGAGAAGAGAACGAGAGAGTTTTATATCCTTCAGAGTAACGTTCGCCACCAAACACCCAAAAAGAGGCAGCCCACTCTCTGGGGACGGACACGCAGGAGGTGGACACTTGTTTCGGCACTGGGGGGCACACACACCCCCTCCCGCCCGACCCTGGCCCCTGGGAGGCAGGGTGGGGGAAGGGTCTTGGCCGGCCCCCTTCCTTTCCCCTCTCCCCACCACTGCCAGCACAAACACCCTCTGGGGCTGGAATTGCAGCAGGCGGGATCTGCAAACTTCGGCATGTTTGGTCGACGTGCAAAAGGGAACAGGAGGGGGGGGCTTTCCCACTGCACCCCCAAATGAAAACAGGGTGCTGTGCCCTGCAGGAAATGCCCTTTCCCTGGCTTGCATGCAGGCTCCGCCTCCCCTGTCTGCGTGGCACTCTTGGAGGGGCTTCCAATTGCCTCCCCGCTCCCACTTCCAGCTTGCACCCCACTCTCTCCCACTGACATGTGGGGCACCCCACTGCTAACAGGTGTCCACCTTGCAAAGACCCAGCTGTGTAGCAGGGAGGGGACAGGGGGGCAGCCTCCTGTCGACGCTCCTTCGCCGGCCATGGATCGAGGGCGAGGGAGCCGTGCCTGGCTCGGACAGGAGGGGGCACCTCGCTTCCCTCTCCCCCAACCCCGAAAGGGGGTTCCTAGTGTACAAAAGACACCCAATGTGTCTTATTCCCCACACACCTTCCTGGGAACAAGACCCCCGAGGACCTCCAGAGACGTGGGGGGAAACGAGCCCCACAGCCTGCCAAGCGTCCAGATGGCAGTGCCCGCTGGAGACGTTGGCGCAGGCAGTGGGGCAGAGAAAGGGGGCTGCTTTGTTTCGGAGGGGGGCAGGCAGCCACTCTGTTGTTCCCCAGTCTCTGCGGTCGCAGGGGGTGCCGCCCTCCCAGGGAAGGCTGTGGGGCAGAGGCCGGCGGGAGCCCCCTTTCTCCGCACAGCTGGGGGCTTTGAGTGCGTGTCGTCAACCTCAGCAGAAAAGTGGATACAAACAGCGGCTGGACCAAAACACCCCTCCCACGGGGGGGGGGGGGCAAGGGTGGGACAAAGCAGTCACCCCAAGGCAAAGGGGGAGACAGGGAGGAGAGCCCCTGGGGGTGGAGAGGTGGGTGGGGGTGCGTGTGAAGGGGGGAAGACAGAGGGGTCACATGGGGGGAGAAAGGGCAGCTGTGGGGTGGGGAGCTTGGTCGCAGCAGCTGTTTGCTCTGGGCTGGCCGTTCTTGTGCCAATGAAGGGTTAAAAACCGGGGTGGAATGGGGAGTAAGGCACGACCTCTGGGCCTTTGGAAAGAAGAAGGGCCGGCCATCTGAGCAGGCCAACGCCATCTGGCCGGCCGGCCGGGCCAAGAGAGGGTCTGCGGGGACAGTCCCCAGCACCTCGTCTCCATGACCGGGGGGGCCCACGGCAAAGAGGGCAGGTCCTTTGAGCAAACCTCACCCTGGGCACACTTCTTTCCAAGACCCCACAGGCCGGGGGGGCAGCACTGGACGGCCCCTCCCAAGGGCAGTTCTCCCCAGAAGAGCATCTCTGAGGAACAAGCTGCAGAACACTTTTTGGACAGCAAAACCCAGCCTGATTTGAACCCAGGACCCAGGAGCAGGACCCGAGAGATCTTCCCTTCCGTGCACACTCCTCCCTCTCCACGCGGATTCCTCCACGAGGGTCGTCTTCCCAAGTGGTACGCCACAGTACACTGCAGCAGTGATGTCATTCAGGGGGAACAGACCAGAACGGGCGTTCCGGATCCTAACGGGCTCCATGGCTGGTTCCGGGTTCCCGACAAGTGCCAATCAAAAGTGAGTTCCTGTTCCTAAATCATTTGAATGACACCACTGCACTGCAGTACACACCACCAACAGTTCTGCTGCCCGCCCCTCCCCAATGTGGGTGGGAAGGGCCCGTCTGGTGCCTCCCCGGGGGGGGGACGGGGCAAAGCGGGGAAACCAGAGGGGGAGGGCCGACCCCCGCTGAGCATTACCTAGGTTGACCGTGAGCTTCATCTGGCCCCCGTCCAGCTCCAGGCGGAGAGTGTCGGCGGACTCCTTCGAGGTGGTGGCCATCATGAAGCCGTAGGCCCGCTGCGACATGAAGCGGAGGGAGACGTCCTCGGCCTCCGTGTGCATGACCGTGGGCAGCATGATCTTCATGTACATGCTCCCGTCGTAGCTCAGCACCGTGGCCTCTGCGCAACACCAAGAACAGCGGCGGGGAGAGGGTCAGTGCTGGTGGCCGGCTCTGGTTTTTGGAGGTGCGGCACACGCAAGCGGTACCAGGAACAACGAGACTGGGGTCAACCAGGGTGTGGATGAGAGGCAACTGCCCTGGGCGCTGTGCCAAAGGGGTGCACACGACAGCCCTTCACCCTAGCGATGGAGGTGGTGGCAGCTTTGCTCCCCGCATTGCTTCTCCTCCAAGAGGAGAGGCCCCTCTTTGAACGTGGAAAAATGGGGCAGCCTGCACCTCGTCCTCCAGGGAGAATCCAAAAGAGACTCCCTTGCACTGCAAGAAGAGCAAGACAGTCCCTTCTTCCTCCTCCTCCTCCTCCTCCTCCTCCTCCAGGAAGGAGGAGGCACTGACAGCTTTATACCTCCCCTTTGGAGGAGCCTCCACACAGGAAGGAATGGGGGGGCACCCCATCCTCTGGGAGAACCCGGAAGTGACATCACAATGTCACATGACTGTGCTGTGACTGCCCCGAGCACAGGGACACTGTGTTGCGGCACTGGTGAGGAGACCGTTCTGCTCCCCAAGGCAACTAGCTCAACCGGCCTCACAGAAGGGCCGGCACTGGGAGACAAACATGGAAATACGACGCTAAGTGAATGTGCCACGATCCAGGCGTTTTTGACACCCCCCCCTTTGAAATTTCATTTGACCAAAGGTTCCCGGCGTCCACGGCATTCCCCCCCCTGCCTCGCCGCCAGTCCCCTCACCTCTCTCGCACAGCCGGCCCAGGTAGCCAGTGCCCACGCAGTCGCAGATGAAGCGGTTCCAGCCCTCGCGGCAGAGGCCCCCGTTGCGGCAGGGGGAGCTGCTGCACTGCTTGAGGGTCTCCCGCGAGCAGAAGCTGGAGACCCCGGCCACGCTCTGCACCTCGGCCAGGCGTCGCACGTCCCGGCTCTTCCCGTCGATGAAGAGGTCCCGCACGCAGCCCACGTAGCCGTAGTTGAGGAAGGCCGTCCACACCTCCGGGGGCAGGATGAGGTCCAGGCGGTTCTCGGGGAGCCCCCCCAGGTACATCTCGCTGTCCAGGTCCAGGATTTCGCTCTCTCCACTGGCCAGGAAGGGCGTGCTGCGGCTGTTGACGGAGATGGAGCCTGGGGGTGGGGGGTGGGGAGAGAAACAAGATCGGTTGCTATGGGCGGCTCCATTGGGGAGCACCCCCTGAATGTCAAGCCCCCGCATCACCCCCCCCCCCCCCCCCACCTGATTCTGGTTGCCATATAAGAACATCAGAGGAGCCCCGCTGGATCAAGCCAAAGGCCCACCTAATCCAGCTTCCTTCTGAGGTAAATTTCTGAGGTAAAATTCTGAGGTAAATAATAGCTTGCAAACTAATCACAGTAGGTGTGTTACTGGAGAAATGAAAACATGTAAGAAGAGCCCCACTGGATCAGGCCAAGGGCCCATCTAGTCCAGCTTCCTGCATCTCACAGAGGCCCATCATATACCTCAGGGAGCACACAAGACAATAAGATGCCTGCATCCCGTTGTCACTCCCTTGGCACCTGGCATTCTGAGGTAACTTTCTGAGGTAAATATGAGGTAAATAAAACAGAATTTGCTATCCTAAGAGCAAAAGAAGAGCCCTGCTGGATCAGGCCAAGGGCCCACCTAGTCCAGCTTCCTGCATCTCACAGAGGTCCATCAGACACCTCAGGGAGCACACAAGACCACAAGAGGCCTGCATCCTGTTGCCACTCCCTTGCACCTGGCATTCTGAGGTAAAATTCTGAGGTAAATAAAACAGAATTTGCTATCCTAAGAACAAAAGAAGAGCCCTGCTGGATCAGGCCAAAGGCCCACCTAGTCCAGCTCCCTGAATCTCGCAGTGGCCCAACAGATGCCTCAAGGATGCACACGAGACAACAGGATGCCTGCTTCTGAGCCAGCCACTTCTAACACCCTGGTCCAGGAAGGCTTTCCTTATATCCTTAAATCCACGGTCCAGAGCAATGGAGCCCACATCCCGGAAGAGGGCTACCTCGTAGCTCTGAGCACCGCCCAACTCACCCTTGCGCCCGTCGCGCTGGAAGTCCACGTGGCACCACTCGCCGTCGTTCACCTTCTTGCTGCTGGCCCGCATCTTGATGCCGCCCGAGCCCATGTCCAGCAGCAGGTAGAGGTAGCCCTCCAGGAGCTCCATGGCGAAGTAGTCCGCCTTGTGGAGCCTCTCCGAGCGCCCCTCCTTTGGGGGCTGAAGCCGGCCGTGGCTGAAGAGGAGCAGCCCGTTGGGCTCCGTGGTCCGGAAGTCGAAGGAGATGGAGCCCGTCTTCTTGGTGTTCCACTTGGGCAGGGAGATGTAGGCCTCTGGCGACTCGAAGGTGACTGGGTCCAGGGCCGCCACGTTCTCGCAGCGGAAGACCAGGTCGCCGTTGATCTTCATCTTGGGGTCCCCTTCCTTGGCCAGCCGCGACAGCTCCAGCTTGAAGTCGTTGTTCTTGTAGACGACCTGCAGGGGGGAGCGGGAGGGCAGGGAGAGTCAGCGGGACGAAATCCGGCTTGGCGACTGGGCCGCCATCTTTGTATTCATCTAAGACAGAGAGGTAGGTTAGGGTTAGCGGAGCAGATCACCTGGGGCGTCCTTTCGTTAGAGCTGGTATAGCTGTTAAGCTGAGCTCTGAACTGAGTCTTCCCTGGTATGTGTTCCGGGCACAACCCTAAACCAGAGTGAGGCCGGCACAGTTAGGCCAGCAAAGTTTGGCCGGCACAAGGGACACCATCAAGTATGTTTGGACCGCTCTCGGAGTCGGAGAGGCCGGCACACAGAAGTGTGTCATCCCCCCTGACTCCGAGGGTGGTCCAAACATGCTTTACAGTGGCCCTTGTGCCGGCCAAACTTTGCTGGCCTGACTGGGCCAGCCTAACTCCAGGCTAGGATTGTGCCCTGAGTCACCAGGTGGGGCTAGCCCCTCCTTCTCAGCCTCAGCCTTCCCATCTACTATATGGGTATAAAACACTCCCAACCGTACGGGATTGCTGTGGTTAGAGATGTTCTAGCCTAGGACTTGTCGCTCCTCCCCACATGTCCGTGGAAGACTGGAGCTAACAAAAACATGAGGAGAGGAGAGTCCTGGGCTAGAGAGTCTCCAACCAGTGTTTGATGAGGGCATTATTTCCTTTATTCAGAAGTAAAGGAAGCCCACTGTGTTCAGGAAGGGGCTGTAACCTTACTCACCAGAAACAAACACCTCCAACCCTAGAGCAGAAGAGTGTAGAAGAGTGTTTGTTGTGCCACTCTAGCCTACCCCTCTGCTCTCCTCCACTCTTCAACTCTTTTTCCTGTCTTTCTTTTCAAATTCAGGACAAGGAGACAGCATGTTGGCATTTGGTAAGTCCCACCCTCGAGCAGATCATCACCGTCCCCCACCCTCCATCACTCACGTCCTTCAGGCACCCCATGAAGTTGTTGCTGACGGGGGACCCAGGCAGGTCGGCCGTGTTGGGGCTCCCACCGATGTAGAAGAAGTCGTCAGAGCCCAGCATGGTGTAGTCCTCTTGGGTGTAGCCGGTGGTGGTGAGGATGCCATCCACAGAGATGGTCACCTGTCCGTCGTGAGCACAGCGGTTGGGGGAGGGGGTGGAGTCAGGTGGGGGAGACAAGGAGACAACAGAGTGTTAACCAACTGGGGAACTGGCAGGGGGAAGAGGGGAAGATTTTTTCGGTTGGGGGGCTACTGCTGATCCATTTTTATGTCTGGTTGTCTCTTTGGAGAAATGCCGGAATTTTGAAGGGTTGGAGGGGAGGAAAGGGGGGAAAGTTTGGATGTAGGGTGGGGGGCAAGAGAAGGAAAATCTGCACAAGATTTGATGGGCCAGTAGGAGAGAGAGCAGTCTTGGGGGGTCGCTTGCCCCAGTAGGTTCAAAGGGTCCCACTAACTACCCAAGCCAACACACATTTTGCTGTCTTCCAAGTTCGACCGTCGGTATATCTGGGGTGCTGATTCCAAAAATTGCATCCGTTCTGCCCAACCGTGTCTCATCGCGGAGGTATGGCGCAGCCTCGTGACCGAAGGGTTCAAGCCGCTTCCTCGCGAGGAGGCCTACGCCGTGGCTTCCTCACGAGGAAGCCACTCAAACCATTCGCTATGCCGTATCTCCGAAACCAGACGTGAAAGGGCACATCTGGTGCCGTTTTTTTGCATCAGGCTGCCAAATTCATACCAAACCCCCATGAATTTTGAATTTAAGAAGTTTTCTTCTGACCCTCAGTTTTCACCGGCCAGTGTACGTATTGGCCTTGAGCAAGGAGCAAGTCAAAGGGCCAGGAACTGGTGAGTTTTGAAAGCCCACTCAGGTCCTTCTTTGCCCACCCATTCAGGCATATCACCAATGGCAGGATTGCCGAGTTAGCCTTGATATTTCAGTGGAACTGCTATGTTCAGGCGCAAACTACCTGAGTTGGCCAGCAGGTGGGGACAAACCACCAAAGGTGGACATCTCCCCTGGCCTTCAGTGGCCTCTGGCATTCCGCTGGCTCTCCTTGGGAGGTTAAACCTGAGCCGTTCCAGGAATGATTTTGCCACAATCCCGTCTCCCTGACCAGTTGTCAGAAAAAGCCCCAATCTCCTCCCCTCGCTCCTTTGGGGTCCTGTTTTGGACTGGGCTGTCAGCTCAGAAGCTCTGATGATGACTTGGCAGCCCAGAGAAGCTGCTGAGTTATTCAGGGCACAATCGGAACCTGGAGTTAAGCCGGCACAAGTTAGGCCAGCACAGTTTGGCCGGCACACTGTAAAGTATGTTTGGACCACTGTCGGAGTCAGAGAGGCCAGCACACAGATGTGTGTTATCCTCCCTGACTCCAAGAGTGGTCCAAGCCTGCTTTATGGTGTCTGTTGTGCCGGCCAAATTATGCTGGCCTAACTGCACCGGCCTCACTCCAGGTTAGGATTACACTCTCAACGACATGTCTGTTCCTGTCTTCAAGGTTTCCTCACAGTGGAAATCTTCTGTCTCAGCTCTCCACCTTTGGGAGGTGGCAATGAGAACTACCTTTCCCAGCTTCATCCTCAGTTAGTGACCAGGAGGAACCGAAAGGCAGGTGCCAGTTTCTAACCACAAGTGACATCTTTTTTTTCCAAATTCTGTTTTTAGTGCTTTCTGCTTTGGCATCATATTTGGTCCTCATCCTGCTTTCTATCAGGGATGCTTCCTGGTTGTGCCATTGCTGCAGTCCACAAATGCCAGTTTGCATGCCAGGAGCGTCCTTCGATGATGTCACAATGGTGGCGCAGCTTGATGATGCCACCTCTGGCCATGACATCACTTCCAGGTTAATGACATCACTTCTGGTGGGTCCCAGTGCAAGTGCCATTCTAAAAAGTGGCTCCTGGTCTACAGAGTTTGAGAACCACTGACCTAGGGTGTCTTTCCAAAGATGGCCAGTCTAGGCCACCCACTCTTCTCTCCTTCCACCGACTACCTTTTCAGCTCTCCTTTGTCTCAAATGGAGGCAGCCGTAGCAGGAGGAGGAGGAGGAGGAGGAGGAGAGGCGGCTGTATCTGGCCCGGCAGCCCAACCAGAAGAATTCATAAAAGGGATCCAACAGTCAACGCGACCTGCAACCGCATTTGATAAGAACTCCTAATATCCCCAGAAAGCTCCGAAATGAATCAGCTACGTATCTGAGCATGTTAACAGGCCAGTGCAAGGAAGGGCCTCGCAGTCGGATAATCTACCTTGCAATCGACAGCGCATGAAAAATGAGATTTTTTCCAGGGTCATTAGCATAGTCTGGTGGGTCGGACGTTCCCGGCTTCCGCCACGCGCTCGAGCGCACAACGGAGGACGGCCCGGAGCAGGGCCCGGAGGCAGGAGCTGCCGTCCTCCTGGGGAAGCGAAGCAGAGTGCCTGGGAATCCAGAGGAGCAGCAGATGAGTGTACCGAACAAACTGGGGCCGGCCCGTCTTGAGGCCAGCTGAGATGGGTGCTCAGGGGTGGGGGCACCCCCAGGCTTCTACTCCTCCGCTCTGTGGCTTTGGGAAAAAAAGTGGGGATGGAGAGAAAATGCAACGTCCCCCTGGGTGTCCACCGATTTGAGTGACCATGGAAACCGGGTGGGAGGGGGGAAGCCACGTCCTGTTTGCTCATCAAACCAGAAGAGGCTTCCTGAGGCCCAGGGAGGCTTTGGCAGGCCTCAGAAGACCTCCAGCCTCAGCAAGACTTGCTCACCAAACCAGAACTGGCCGCAGGTTTGCGTCTTCCCGGGGGGGTCCAGGCAGAGGCGTAGCAGGGCGCCTTGGGGCCCGAGGCTCCGTGCATGACATCACACATCGTGACGTCACTTGAGGGCAGGGTCCTATCGCTGCAGCCGGCCGATGGCACCTGAGCCAGAGCCGCAGGACCCTGTTGCGGCATCCAGGGCCATTTTGGCCAGGCCACGGTGGCAGCTCCTTCCGTGGGCTTCCTGACGTGGGAAGCCGAGAGGGACGTGGGGTCTTGCAGCCACAGCTGGGGCACAATCCTCCAAGCCGCAGCTGTGAGGGCACATGCAAGCCAATGGCTTCTCACGTCGGGGAAGGAATTGGAGAGGATGTGCTACCCCCCCCCCAAAAGGCCCCCATGGCCCCACTATATCACACCTCAGGGGAGATACCCCTGCAGAGTAAAAAAAAGCAGACTGTATGTGTGGAGGAGAGGAGAGGTTTAGTCAGGAGGTTTAGTCGGGAGGATTAAAGCCTCCATTTGCCCAAAGATCTGAAGGTCGCCAGTTCGAGAACACCCCCTGCCAATCCAGCAACAACCACTGCTTTAGCAGGGCAGGAGGTTTAGTCTAGAGGGTTAAAGCCTCCGTTTGCCCGAAGATAAGATCCAAAGGTCGCCTGTTTGAGATCACCGGAAGTCTCCGTGAGCGGCAGACCTTGAGAAGTGCGACTGATAAGAGCTGCCTCCAGCTGCCTGTGAGAGGGGAGTTGTGCTGGGCGAGCTGTTTCTTTGGTGGGAGCAGAGAAGCTGTTTATCAGCCAGCAGGAAGGCAAGCATGTGGCCAGAAAGGAGGACTAGACCACGAAAGTTCCATCTGTATGTTGTTGTAGTTCGTGAAAGACAGAACTTCTTTGTAATTTGTAAAAACCCCTTGCGGGTTTAGAGAAATAAAGTCTGCCCATGTAAACCGCCTTGAATTAAAGCCAGAGGAGCAATCTAATGGCCAAAGAAAGGTGGTATATAAATACTTGCATTATTATTTTTATTATTTAGAGAAGTGGGCTAGAGAGACTCCAATGCTTTTAACCCTCTTCACCGCCGTTCCAGTTTTCTCTTTGGAATTCAGGGTGTAGGAGAACTGCGAAGGTCGCCGCCGACACTTGACAGCGAAGGTCCGAGGGGCAGTTGGGGCAGACAAGCCACCCACAAATCCCAGGGGCAGACGCTTGGCGCACTATCTCTGCAGCCCCTGTGAATGCACACAGCCAAGTCTTAGGAGCCCAAGGTCTAGAGTTGCTTGCAAGCCTGTTCCTGGGGCAGCCCAGCGGGCCTCTGAGCGGGCTTGTTTGTCGTCTGCGACGGTTGCCGCTTTATTTATAGCGTGCCGACTGGCTGCAGCCCATGAGGCATTTAGACCGAAGGAGCGCTGCTGAAATTCCAGGGGCCGGGCTCTTAATGGCGTGTGGGCTGCCGCCGCCTCTGAGCTTTCGGTTCCAGTTGGCCTTTTGCGTCCGACCACTTCCTGCCTCTTGCTTGCTTTCTGGTGGAGAGCATTAGCGAGCGGGTCCCTGAGCGCGCTCTCTTTTTCCCCCTAATGCATTTGCCCTAAGGGCCCCCGAAGGCTTAATACGGCCCCCAAAGAAACTCTGAGAGCTTGGTTTTTGGCCCCGGCGGAAATGGCCAGCTTGGTTATCCCCAGAAAGGAAGCTTTGCTCAGGCTTGGATGAGACCCAGTGATGTCATGCACCCACTACGCACCACTATGCAAGTACCGGTTCCTAGATGTTGAGCTGGCCCCGCCCACTCGAAGCTGGCCCCGTCGGCTGGTTGGCTCAGCAGCTGCGCATGCGTACTGCACGCCCGCAGCCGTTGCCTGCACTTTCTGTGAAGAGGCAGGCAGGCAGGCAGCGTGGTAGTGGCGGCATCATGACATCACTTCCGGCTATGACCTCACTTCCTGCCACGACATCACTTCCGGCTTATGACGTCACTTCCAGTGGGCGGACCCCAACAAGTGCCAATCAAAAGTGAGTACCTGTTCCTAAATCATTTGGATGACACCACTGATGAGACCCCAGGGCCGCCTTGCTCTGAAGACCACGGCACCGCTAGACGATGGCTGTAGACGAGCTGATGCTGGCAGGGGCGGACCTAGTAAAAATGGTGCCCGGGGCACCCAATAGAAGTGCGCCCCCATGGGATCCCAGGTCTACCCACCAGAAGCAGCTCTAGGTAGACCTGGGCTCCCCTTGAGGGAGCCCAGGTCTACCCATTAGAAACGGCTGCGGGTAGACCTGGGCTCCCTTCAAAGGAGCCCAGGTCTACTTGCAGTTGGTCCCAATGGGTAGGCCTGGGGCTCCGGAGCCCAGGTCTACCTGCACAATGTTGCAGGGGCCACTGGCACCCCCTAGACGGCCCCAAGATGGCGCCCAGGGCTCTTGCCCCCCCTGCCCCCTAGATCCGCCACTGGATGCTGGTGGGGCAGGAGTGATGCGGCTGGGGGGCAGGCACCCATGGCGGTGGCGGAGGAAGGTCTTGGACCGGCCCGGAAGAAATGTTGGGCTTTCAGATGCAAGAAGACCCTTGGTTGCCCCATGCCCTAAAATCCAGCATCCAATGCAGTGTCATTGGACATTGGCTTGCCGAGGGAGGCGGCAGATTCTCCCGCCCTGGAGCTGCTCGAGGGAGGGGGATTTCCTACGACAGGCAGGGGGTTGGACTAGATGACCTCGCAGGTTGCCTTCCAACGCTACGATTCTATGAATTGTCTTGCAGACTGTATGTGTGAAGAGGAAAGAGTTTGGAAGCTGCTCCCTGGCTCCAAAAGAATCCCTTTCCTAGAAGACAGGCGGAAGAGCAAGGAGTTCAATGTGGGGGGAGGCGAGGAGGAGGAGGAGGGGAGTGCCTTTCAGTACCCGAAGCCATAACCCCTCCAGCTGCCACTTAAACCAGCAGGCAAGGAAATCCTGGGCAGGCTGGCTGACACGAACACCCTCAGAATGAGGCCAGGGAGGGAGACTGCCTGGGGCGGTGTGAATGGCTTTGGAGCAGGCATGAGTGGGCACCAAAAGAAGCAGATGTCTGATGCGCCAAGACCAGTCAGAGGTGCCCCAAGGAGAGGAGGCTGACCCATCCCTCTCCTCCCTTCATCCTTCCCCTCCATTCCCCCTTCCTCTTTGCAACCCGGGGGCAGGGGGCAGCAACCCCACGGTTGCACACACACCCCCTAAGCTCACTTGCAATGGGGCATGCACAGCCCCAGCAATCACTAGCATAGCCAATGAAAGCATAGCCCAGTGCAGAAGGCAAAAGGATGACCTGGAAATGACATCACAACAGGAAGTGACATCACAACTGTTGCTTTTGGGCCACCACCTTTGATAGAATGAAGATACCACGCTCTGATTTGTTTTGTTACAGTCCGCATGGAAGTCCGCATCCAACGATATACAACGCGACGGTGCTATTTCTAAGAACCGCAATTTTGAACATGGCGATTGTATTTTCTGGTTTGGGGGCCACGACTTTGGATAGAGCAAGGCTATTACATTCCAGTTTGTTCCACTGCATTCTGCATTAAATTACCTTTCCAATGATATATAGAATGATGGTGTTGTTGATACATACACTATATCAACATTTATCAACCTATTTACACTATATCAACCCCTGCCAACTGGACAAGAGGCACTTTTTCCAGTGGTGTTCCTCTTATATTTAGCAGGGGGAGAGTAACTGTCCCTCTTCACCCCTGCACACTGTATTTCTAGTAGCTGTTGCTGGTGGTGTTCTGCATATTTTTAGATTGTGAGCCCTTTTGGGACAGGGAGCCATTTAACTTTATTATTACTATTTGCCTGTAAACCGCTTTGTGAACTTCGTGTTGAAAAGCGGTATATAAGTACCTGTTGATTGATTGATTGATTGATTGATTGATTGATTGATTGATTGATTGATTGATGTTGAAATCGTACAAAGGTTTTCACCATTTTGGCCACTAGGATCAAACTCAGCTTGTTGCCCCCCCCCTAAAGCTTGTTGCCCGGTGCAATTGCACCCCCTGCACTTCTTTAGCTATGCCCCTGCCAGCAACTCACCCTGCGTTCATCACAGGCTGCTGGGAGCACCCCCAAATGCATCACTCGTGAATGCACCCCCAGCATCAGCCGTGCATTGCAGGGCACAGGCTGGCCTGCAGTGGCGTCCATATCCTGCAGGGGGCAGTGGCGAGCAACCGATTCCTTCCTCAGCCACAATCCGCGATATGGTAACGGATAATCAAGCAGCACTTCAGAGGAAAATCAAGTACCTGAATGTAGGTGGGGGAAGGAGCATGAAGGGGAGGAATCCCAGCCTCCGCCATGGGTCCTTCTGATCCAGGCCTGAGCCCCAGATCTGCACCCGGAACAGGACTCCAGAGAAGAAGAAATCGGATCCTTGAAGGGGTGTCCGAGTTGCTCTGAGTCCGCAGGGATTGCCAGAACCATTCACTGCAAACCCAGCCCACCCCACTGAGCCCCCCCCCCAAATATGCTCCCCTCTGATTTAAGGAGAACCATCAAGCCTTGTGCAGAATGGGCAGGCAGGCAGGAGACAGCCTAAGCAGGGAAGCGAGGGGGAATTTCTCCTGGTCAGCTCTGGGGTGTGTGTGAATACATGTAGGGTGGTGGTGGCTGCATTTGGGTGCTTCGAAGGAAATGGGCGGTGCCGAGGCCCCTTTCCGCAGAGTCCGTTTCTCTTTCCCGGTGAGACCAGTGTGGGGAGGAAAAGGGAGAGAGAGCGAGAACGAGAGAGAGGAAGGGGGCAAGGAGGATGGGAGGAGAAGGATCTCATTAGTAATTAGTCAGTACAACGACATGCAAACGAAGTTAGGATGCCGGGCAGGGAGGAGAGGGGCAGCTGGGAGCGGGCAGAACAAACAGGCAGTGCCCACCATCCTATCCCCCCAATTCGACCAGGAGTGCGTGTCAGATCCCCCCACCTCTTGTCAAGAGCCAGGCTGGCTCTCCACCCCAAAGGACAGGCAATGCCACTCCTATGGGTTTGTGCCTACCTCCTGGCTCCCCACAAGTGGACCTGGTTCCCTATCCCTGCACAGGAAGCATGTCATGTGACCTCCAGCAAGAGTCCACGTGGCACCTTAAAGGCTAATCAAGGATCCGTTGCGGCAGAGGAGGAACTAGAAGCTCCAGCACCCTGGGCTAGGACATCACATGGCATTGTGACATCGTTTCTGGGTTCTCCCTGGAGGAGGTAGCTTTGCACACACCCCTCCTGTTCCTTCTCCAGTGGAGGCTCCGCTTTGAAGGGGGGAAGTAACTAGGGGGAGGAAGCCACCAAAATGAGAGCCCCCTCCACCAGGAGAACCGTAAGCTGAGCAAGGCATTCACTTCTGGGCTCTCCTTGAAGGAGGTGGCAGTGGCAGCTGTGTGCACCCTCCTTGGCATAGCGCCCAGGGCAGATGTCCCTCCAGCTCCACCCTAGTTACACCTCTGCATTGGAGGAAGGCCCCACACGTTCATCTCAAAGTCTCCACAAGACCCCCCTGCTGTGTCTTCTCTAACCAACTAGACCAGGCCGCTCCTGCAGATGTGGTTGGCATCCCGATGGAAGTGGCGCCTCGGACACAGGAAATGGGACACAGGAAATGGGTGAGAGGAGGCTGGAGACAGTTCCCAGCTCCCAGCTCCTTATCCAGCTCAGGGTGCAATCCTGACCCGGAGCGAGGCCAGCACAGTGAGGCCAGCCAAGTCTGGCCAGCACAAGGGACATCATGAAGAGCGTTCGGACCCCTCTTGGAGTCGGGGAGGATGGCGCACATCTGTGTGCTGGTCTCTCTGGCTCTGAGAGGGGTCCACACATTCTTTACGGCGGCTCTCATGCCGGCCAAACTTTGCTGACCTAACTGTGCCGGCCGAACTCCAGGCTAGGATTGCGCTCTCCGAGGAATCAAGGAATGGACCTTTTTGCCCCAAAATCAGCCCTTGGGAAGCAGCAGGGCTTCCGTCCCGCCCAGAGCATTGCTTCTGTGCACCTCTCTCTGCAGGGGCCTGGCAAAGCAAGATGAGAGGGAAATGAGGTCTATTTGTGACTCTCCGGCCAACTGCCCAGCTTGGAATTCTGGGAGCCCGGCGCGGACTCTGGGGAAGATGGCCAACTCCCTGGCTGTCTTTTTCACAAGCAGGTGATGCTTCCAACTGGAGCAGGCACCTGCTCCATCACCTACCTCCACGCTGCCACTGCAGCCTGGGATGGCAGTGTGGTATGTTTGCTCAGTGTCTCCTGAGCATGTCCAGAGTGCACCTCCAGACCTCCAAGCCAAACACAGGCACACACCTGTGGCAACGGACGTCTTCCTCTTTCTCTCCAATCCTCATCTCTGGCCTACAAGTGGGGGATCCTGGCTCTACCCTGGCCCCAGTTCACCCCCTCCCCACTTTGGGAAAGTTTCCATTGGGAAACCTGACACATATTTGACAGAGCTTGAGACATTCTTCCCAACTGTCCTCTAATATATTTTATGAGCACCACCACCCTATTTGCAGTTTTACATGCCTCTTCCCCCCCCCAGTCCAACCCTTTCCGGGAAGGGGGGCAGCCGGAGGGGGCTAGGAAAGTGGGGTGGTTGGGTGGGGGGAAGAGAGGGATGTCAGGGCAAAAAAATTGGGGATGGGGAGGTGGGGGGGGCAGTCTCCTTGGACAAACTTAAAAGCTCAGACACAAAAATGGCAGTAGTTAGTAGGAGCGGTCAACACAATCTTCAATTAGTACACTATTAGTACAACAGGAGTTAATTATCGTCTAGCATTAATCATGATTCTCAATTAATTAATTAATCATCAGAAAGAGAGAGAGAGAGAGAAATTGGTGGAGAAGAGACTCAGATGGAGACAGATTTTGCCATGCCAAGCAGAACATTGGCCCAAAGCGAGCATCATGCGTGTTAGATGGGGCAGGGAAGCGGCAGGCGATAGGGGGCGTGTAGCAAGGGGGCAGAGAGAGAGAGAGAGAGGAAGGGAGAAAGAGAGAGAGAGGAGAAGCAGGCAAAAGCATGTGAGAGAGAGATGGAAAGAATGGAAGAGGCTCAGGATGGAGGAAATCAGAGTGAAATTGGCAGCAGAAAAAATGGTTGCTTGGCCACGTCGAACAGGAGCACCTGGGGGGGAGACCAAAGTTGGCATCTGTGGGAGTCATTGTTCCAGAACAGGCACACAGCCCTTTCACACCCATGCACACGTGCACTGAGGACAGTGCGCCAGCTCCACCCGTCGCTTGCACTCATTCGAGGGGTGTTGAGAGCGCGCACACATGCACCCAAAGGCACACCAAGACAGGACAGCTCAAGAAAACACACACACACACACACACACACACACACACACACACACACACACACTACGAGCCAGGAAAAGATGCGCAACCAGAAAATTGTGGTGCACACCCACACACAGAGCCCACAGGCACCAACACTTTTCCATCACAGCATCACGCGGGCAACCGACCGACTAGGGGTTGAACCTTGCACGCATGTATCCCCCCCCACCACAGGTTCCAATGTGCGGGCACATGCACTTCAGGAAAATGGGGTGGAATTCGAAGGTGCCCTGTCTTGCTCTGAATTTAGGGCGCAATCCTAACCTGGAGTGAGCCTGGCCCAGTGAGGCCAGCAAAGTTTGGCCGGCACAAGGGACACCATCAAGTGTGTTTGGACCCCTCGCAGAGTCAGGGGGGATGGCGCACATCTGTGTTCCAGCCTCTCTGGCTCCGAGAGTGGTCCATACATACTTGATGGTGTCCCTTGTGCCGGCCAAACTTTGCTTTATTTACTTCATATTTACCTCAGAAATTTACCTCAGAATGCCAGATGCAAGGGAGTGGTGTTTGGACCACTCTGGGAGTCAGGGAGGATGGCGCACTTCTTGTTCTGGCCTCTCTGACTCCGAGAGTGGTCCAAACATACTTTACAGTGTCCCTTGTGCTGGCCAGACTTTGCTTTATTTACCTCATATTTACCTCAGAAATTTACCTCAGAATGCCAGATGCAAGGGAGTGGTGTTTGGACCACTCTCAGAGTCAGGGAGGATGGCGCCCGTCTGTCTGTTGGCCTCTCTAACTCCGAGAGTGGTCCATACATGCTTGACGGTGTCCTTTGTGCCAGCCAAACTTTGCTGGCCTAACTGTGCCGGCCTCACTCCAGGTGAGGATTGAGCTCTTACTCATATATTTGTGAGTCCTTGGCTTGGCTTGGCTGTTCACTGTTTAATGATGGCTCGTGAGTATGAATAAACATAAATTCATATTCAGGCCCAAGCAGTGTTCCGTGAGACTTCTCAGGCAGGTATTCTGGGGCAAACGACACCTCTTTTTGCCAAAAATGTTTTCCGTGGCCTACTTTCTAAAATGCTGACACAAACCTACCTGCGCAGAACACACACATACACACACACACACACACACACAGGCACAGGCACACACACGCACAAGCTCTCACACAGACACACACACTCCCAATTCCCTGGCCAGGACAAGAGAACGTCCAACCACAAAGGGGCTGGACGGATCAGGAAAATGTGCCCTGTTTTCGCTTGGCATCCATGCCCCCCCCCGGTGGAACGCCAACTGGGCTAGCTCCAGGTTTGAAGGACCCACAACATCGTGCCCTCGGTGTGCCCCCCTCCAGGATTATTTGTGTGGGGCGTATCTTGGCGTGGTTGGGAGATGCATGAGAGAGGTTCACGATGGACCCCCTCCCTGGGCTGCCAGAACCCGGTTCCTCCACTCGATGCTGCCGCTCTCCCGCCTTCCCCCCCACCCAAAAATGGCCCTGCAAGACCAGCTTCCCTGTGAGCTCTACTGGTGCACCAAAACCAATGCAGAGGCATTTCTACAGGGATGGCAAAGCTCTAAGTGTTGCAAGGAGCCTTACCCTATCATGTAAATCCCTCCTCTCCCTTGCTGCTGTAGCCAGTAAGCAATGCCAAGATGTTGCTGTTCCCTGTGAGGATTGGCTAAAACGGTGCAGGAGAGGAGTGATTTCCACTGCAAGGTAAGGCTTCTTGCAACACTAGAGCTTTGCCATCCCTGTAGAAACGCCACTGAACTAATGCAAGCGCAATGCTTTATGGCAGGCTTGCAACCGCCTTGGGCCGACGCACGGCACATGCACTTGGGATTGTGCCTTTACTTCTGAGGCAATGCACCAAAGCCAGTCCTCGGACGTACCTTTTGCATTTATTGGGGGGGTCTCCCTAAATCCCCTTTCCCTCCCACGTATTTTGTGCATGGGTGTGACACTTGGCTGGGGATGAAATGAGCGAGACCGAGCTTTGAAGTAGGAATAAGGAAGTGGGACAGAATTTAAAGTGGATGTGTTGTAGTACATCACTCTGGGGTGGGGGTGTCCTGATCGGCGGCTCCGCGGGCAAAATGTAGCACTGCACCACCCACCCACACACTGGGCGCAATCCTGACCTGGAGTGAGGCCGGCATAGCGAGGCCAGCAAAGTTTGGCCGGCACAAGGGCCACCGTAAAGCACATTTGGACCACCCTCGGAGGCAGGAAGGAGGGCGCACTCTCTGTATCCCCCGCATAAACTGGTATGTTTCAGGGCGCAATCCTAACCTGGAGTTAGAGCAGCACAGTTTGGCCGGCACGAGGGCCACCGTCAAGTCTGTTTGGACCACTCTCAGGGTCAGAGAGGCCAGCACACAGATGTGCACCATCCCCCCTGTCTCTGAGAGGGATCCAGACAATTTACGGTGTCCTTTGTGCCGGCCAAACGTTGCTGGCCTCACTGTGCCGGCCTCACTCCAGGTGAGGATTGTGTCCTTCGTCATCTATTGTGTATTCTTGGGTCACCTGCCTACGGGCACATAGGAGAAAACATTCTGAGAACCCTTTAAATTTTTTCACTTTAAGATGCACTTGAGTGTGATGTCCTAGAGGCGGGAGAAAACCATGACAACATTCCTGGTAGTGTCTCCCACTTAGGGCGCCGTCCTCACCTGGAGTTAGGCTGGTACAGGGAGGCCAATAAAGTTTGGCCGGCACAAGGGACACCGTAAAGCATATTTGGACCACTCAGATGTGTGCCATCCTCCCTGACTCCAAGAGTGGTCCAAACACACTTGACGGTGGCCCTTGTGCTGGCAGTCTTTTACACACACACGCATGCATGCACGCGCACGCACGCACGCACACACACACACACGCACGCATGCACACGCGCGCACACACACACACCATCCTTAAGCATCATTCCCTCCCCGGCACTCCCATGTATCTTGTCTGAACTGGTGCTCTCCTTTGAAATGGCAAAGTTGTGAAGTTCAGCTGGCCATGCAGGAATTCTTTTTGTTGGGGGGGGGAGAGAGAGGAGGGCTAGAAGAGTGTGGGGAAAGGGAGAGAGGAGGGGTGTAAAGGCGAGGGGTGGGTGGGGGACAGTGTACAACACACAGTGTTAGTTCAGCCCCAGAGAGACTCTGAAAATAAAAACCGGACACAAGAGGCCACATGCCCCCTAAGCAATCCCAGCATGCCATGCGGAATGGAGGGCCGGCAGCAGGTCCCCAGGGGAAGGGAACAGGATATGGGGCAGCCAGTGTGTTTGGGGGCCCAAAAGGACAAAACCGAGCCCCTCCCCCCCCCAAAAAGAGGCACAGCTTTGCAAAAGCACTTTGAGGGGGAGGGGGGAACAATGCCAGCCCCCCCAGAGTGTTAAGTGCTGCCCCCTCAGCACACCACAACCCCACAGAAAGTGGGGGGCAGGCTGTACTTCCTGGAGAGCTGCCCCCACCTCCCCCACCCTCTGGGTCCAGATCAAGGCTATTCCCTTCCCCCCCACCCCATTGCTGGCTGCTGGTTACTGTCCTCCCCTGGGGGGCCGCTGGGGGTCACAGCGCAGGTGTAACAGCGCACAGAATTTGCTTCATGGGATGGTGTTTTCCATGGATTTTTTTTTTTTGAGGGGTGGGGTGGGGGAAAAAAAACCAAAACGAAAGCATAAAACCAACGGTCCAAAAAGTTGTCTAAAAAAAAGTATCGTCGAGGAATTTCTTGTTTAAATTTTTTTTTGCAAAAGGGAAACAGAAAAAAAACGTTTGGAAGCAACGTGTCGTTCATTGGGTCGATGGTGTGTGTATGTGAACCTGTGTGCGTGTGTGTGCGTGCGCACGCGCATGCATTTAATATTGTGACATTTAATAGGATGTCTCGACCTGTGTTCTCCGTTTTGTTCTTCTTCCCTCCCTGCAAATTGACGTAATTACATTTGGACCGTTCTGGTTTCAATTAAGAAGACCGACACAAGTGTTGTGTACACATGCACAGACTGGAGGGAGGAGTGAACGGGCAAGGAAAGCATTTAAGGAGCCCTGGAGGCAGTTCAAAGGGCATTCACGTGAATGGGGAGTTGGAACTCCTGGCCACAGGATACGATGATGCCATTTGGCCTTGATGCCCTTCAAAGGACAGATTGAGGGAGGAAAAGTCCATCCCAGGTGATAAGCGGTGAGGGGTACACACAACCTCCTGGGCAAGGAAGTGGCCACAGGATGCAGGCATCTTGTTGTCTTGTGTGCTCCTTGAGGCATCTGGTGGGCCACTGTGAGATGCCTGATCCAGCAGGGCTCTTCTGACGTTATTATATCCAATATTTATATCCAATTATATCTTATATTTAGCAGGGGGAGAGTAATTGTCCCTCTTTTTGGGACAGGGAGCCATTTAACTTTGTGAACTTTGTGTTGGAAAGTGGTATATAAATATTGTTGGTTGGTTGGCTGGCTGGAGGAGGATGGTCAAGGCACAATCCTAACCTGGAGTTAGGCCAGCAAAGTTTGGCCCGCACAAGGGCCACCATAAAACGCATTTGGACCACTCTTGGAGTCAGGGAGGATGGTGCACGTCTGTGTGCTGGCCTCTCTGGCTCCGAGAACGGTCCAAACAGACTTTACGGTGGCCCTTGTGCCGGCCAAACTTTGCTGGCCTAACGTCAGGTTAGGATTGCGCCCTCAATCATGGCTTTCCAATCTATAAGCCCACTTTCCTGCCCGCTTAGTGACTCCATAGCTTTTAATTGTGAGCTATTTGTCGTTTGCTAAGCAATGGGTTTTCACAGAATGGTTTTCCAGTTTAGGTGGATGGGTTCGTCAATTGCCTGTTAAACGCATGCCAACACAAACTTGTTCCTGTTGGGAACATGAACTTGGAATAGGGGCTTTGTAAAATAAAAAATCCGGAGAGGGTATGTGTGTGCGTGCGTGCGTGCGTGCGTGCGTGCGTGCGTGCGTGCGTGCGTGCAGTTCTCAAATAAGCCATTTGCAAAAAGAAGAATTTAAGAAAACCCAATTAACTAATTAAAAAAAATAAGGAAGGGGGGAAGGGATAAAACCCACGGCAAACCAAATGATTAGACAATTAGACTGATATCTACCAGGTAATGCAGTTTGTTTACCATAGCGTGTCCAATTCCTGCGTGCTGTAAGCGTTGAACAAAATGAAAAATAAAAAAGAAAGACGGACAGGGGAGGGAGGTAAAAAATAAAAGAAAAAGAAAAAAAAAACAACCAACCATGAAATTCAAGGGAGATAAAAAGGAGAAATAAATTTCCCCTATTCGAGTGACCAGCAAAATGAAAAAAAAATTTAAAGACACCAAACCACACACAATCTCCCCACCCAAGAGTCCTGTTGCCCTACACACACACACTCACACACACACCACCACTCCAACCCCGCACCACCCATGGAATTTTGTTTCAACCTTTGTTAGTAAGGAAAGAACGGAACAAAATGAAAGACTTGGGGAACCAAAAAGCAACAACCAACATTCCGTGGATGGGCACAGAGGTTAGTTTCTGGTTTGTCCGGCCGAGAAGTCCGAGTGTTCTCCGAAAAGCGTGTTAGTAACACACAACGACAAAAAAATTTGCCAATGCAATCTCTAACAAGGTGGTTTGGGGTTGGGGAGTGGGAGGGGGGTGAGGGAGTGGGAGGATGGAGGAAAACAAAAAAGCAAGACCCATTTTTAGCAAGATTAGTAATTCCAGTTTAGAAGGGGGGCGGACGGGAAGGGGGGAGGGGGGCAGTGGGCCCGGCCGGGGTCGCCCCAGTTGTGATGTGTGTCAGAGAGATGTGGGGGGGGGGTGGCCAGTGGGCCTGGAGGAGACGGCTGCTGGGGGGTGGGGGGGTGAAGGGTCTAATCCAGTGGGTGCTGGAGGAAAGGGGCAGCCAGATGTGCCATTTGGGGGGGGGGGCAGGGGCCAGATCCCCATCCATCCCCAGGTATAAACAGACGCTGAGCTTTTGCTGTACTTGGTGAAAAGGGCAGAAGAAAAAAGTCAAGCAGAGACCAGGAGCTGTTCACAGTGCATCAGGGAGCCCGGTTCTGCGAATCTCCACAGGCAGGCTGCACAAAATCCCCCCATGTCCCCATACACAGTGCACTAGCTTACCCCTGCCCCCAGGTATCCTGCAAAGACTCTCCCCTAAATTTGCCCCCCCCCCGGAACAACCAGATTGCGCCATACAAAACTCAAGTCCGGTTGGGAAAAGAACTCTGCACGGGCCCAGAAGCACTCTCCTCATCACTCTTGTTCCAAGGCCAGGCTCCTCACCCGCTTTCCCCACCAACCCCACCCTATATTCCTCCATGCCCCCATCTTTAATTGCCCAGCCTTGCTCCTCCCTATCCCTCTCGGCTCCTTCAGTTCAGGGTTGGGGGGCTCTCACCGTCCCATTGCCCCCTGAAGATTCACAGAACAGGGCTCCCCAGTCTCGCTGCGCCTCCCCCCTCCCCGGCTTGCACACGCACCACGCACCCCAACATCATCCCTCCATACTCAAGACTTCGTGTTTCCCCCAGGAAATGACAAAATGCACCCCACAACTTGGCCACTCAAGAGGCCGAAGTTAGGGGTGAAGTGGGGCGGTGGGCTTGCCCTGTAGTCCAGACACAACACAGAGGAGGGGTTGTGTGGGGCCTGTACTGCAACAGAAGCCGGCAGCGTTTCTTTAGGAGCAGGAATCGGGACCCCGGGGTGGGGGCCCTGCAACCTCCGCCTAACCCAAATCCATCTCCAGCTTGCCCATCTCTGCCTTAGCCTGCTCGTTCCTGAGCCTTTTCTTTTTAAAGTAGAAAGATTTGGAACGGATTTAGATTAGACTTGGAACGGATCAAAGGAAATACTTTTTGAAACAGCAGGGAATTCATCTGCGGAACTCCTTGCCACAGGAGGTGGGGATGGCGCCCGGCCTGGGTGCCTTTGAAAAGGGGATCGGACAGATTTCTGGAGGAAAAAGTCCATCGCGGGCTACAGTCCACGATGGGTGGTGCAACCTCCTTAACGTTAGAAGTATGTGACTTCAGAATGGAAGGTGCAAGGGAGTGGCCGCAGGACGCAGGCGTCTTGTGGTCTTTTGTGCTCCTTGAGGCACTTGGTGGGCCGCTATGAGATGCAGGAAGCTGGTCTAGATGGACCTTTGGCCTGATCCAGCAAAGGGGCTCTTATAAGAGGACAGATGTGTGGGGGGATGAAAGAGTTGTAGGCCTAGAGCGTCCCTGACGCTCTAACCCTCCCCTCTCCTCCTCCTCGGTTTCCCTTTTCCTTTTTCACCCCAGGCAGGTCTTGGGCTGGCTTCCAGGGGCTTAGCTCCCTTCCATTTTCCCATTGCTGCACCAGCACTGAGACGGCGCCACAGGCCTCTGCACGGTCTCGGTGGACACCGCCTGGACGCGCAAGGCGCAAGCATCTTTCGAGCGTTCGAAGACGAGCAGCGCTGTCAGGAATTGGCACCGTGCGCGGGCTGAAAGCGGTGCTTGGGGCCGGGCGGGGCTTGGAACTGCAAGTCATGCCGGGGAGCCAGTGGCGGGGAGGGGAGGGGAGGGGAGGGGGCCTCCCCGCATGTCACCTTGGCACTGAGCATGTCACAGTGGTGGCGCATCGAGCAGGATATAAAAAGCCTCTTTGCTAGAAGGTGCCAACTTGGATAAAGGCAGCAGCTGCAGCAGCTGGGCGCGCGTTTTGGCCTGGCTGCTCCTTCCTCCCGGGCAGCCGCAAGGGGAAGGGCGCGCAGCCCAGCAGGGCGGGAAAGGGAGGACGGGGAGCAATTCTGGGAGGTGCAACCTGCTGAGAGAGCAGGAGCCCGTTGGAGCAGCGGGCAGCCGAAGGAAGCACGAAGGAAGCCAGGAGAAGGCGCTTGGCCTGCCGGAAGGAGGGTTGAGCCCAGCCCAGCCCCCAGACCTGCGCTCCCTGTCAGGCCTCAGCCCCGGACCGCATGACGCAAACAGGCACCTTGTGGCCTCGTGTGCTCCCGGAGGCACCTGGTGGGCCACTGTGAGATGCAGGAGGCTGGGCTGGGCGGCCCTTGGGCCTGGTCCGGCAGGGCTCTTCTGACGTTCTTAAGGCCCAGCTTGGGTTGCCTCAGAATGCCCGATTCAAGTGGGTGGCAACGGGATGCAGGCGTCTTGTGGCCTCGGGTGCTCCCTGAGGCATCTGGGGGGCCACTGGGAGATGCAGGAAGCTGGGCTAGGTGGGCCTTTGGCCTGATCCAGCGGGGATGTTCTTATGTTCTTAGGTGGCCTGACACTCCATCTCAAGTCCTGGGAGGTGTCAAGGCTAGCCTGCCCCTCGTCCTCTCCCCCCACCCCCCGGACTTTACACCTTCTAGAACGGCCCATAGCATAAATTCTGGTTTCAGCTGAGCTTTGGAGTTTGGTTCCTGTACACCCAACACTGCTTGGTCTGATGGGGCATTCCCTTCCAGTTCGTAAAAGATGGGGCACTCCGCAGGACGGAGTTGTGGGGCTTCGTCCCTCCCCTCCCGCAACCAGTCCTCTGGATGGTGTCTGGCACACAAGTGGAATATATACCTCCAGGAATTCTTGCCCCGGCAACACCCCACATCCCAGCCTCTGTCCTCCACCTCCACCCCCACCCCCAGCAGCACCTCCCCCCGCCCACCCCCAGGAAAAGGTCGCCACCCTTGCTCACCTGGCGCAGGTTTCTGGTCACGCGGATGTCGTGCCAGTTGTTGTCGTTGAACTTGCCGTTGACAGGCTCCACCAGCGCCTCAAAGGCGCCCGAGCCCAGGTTGATGACCAGCCAGACGGCGCCGCTCTTGAGCGACAGGTTGACGTAGTCCGCCGACTTGCCGGTGTGGAGCATCAGGCCGTTGCGCTGCAGGGTGCGGAAGGAGAGGGTGATCTCGTCGGTGCTGCTCTGGATGGGGTTGTGGGAGAGGTCGTAGCAGAAGAACTCGTTCCCCTTGAAGGTCGCCACAAATTCCTCTTTCCCTGCGGAGGAGAGTGGAGAAGAGGTCAAGGGGGTGTGCGTCCGTCCCGTCCTGTCCCGTCCCCCCGTGAGCAAGGGCACCCTCCTCGTTTTTCACACCTGGAGGCAGATGTGGAAGAAGCTGCACTCCCTTGGGATTCTAAGAGCGCAATCCTAACCCAGAGCAAGCACTCGTAAGGGCAAAGACCCATTTCACAGCTGGGGAACACCGAGGCCCAGAGATGCTCAGCTTGCCCACGGAACAGGCAAAGAGGCAAGCACAAGACGACCATCTTACAGGGCGCAATCCTAACCCAGAGTGAGGCCGGCACAGTTAGGCCAGCAATGTTTGGCCGGCACAAGGGACACCGTCAAGTATGTTTGGACCCCTCTCGGAGTCAGAGAGGCCAGCAGGCAGACGCGCGCCATCCTCCCTGACTCCAAAAGGGGTCCAAACGCACTTTACGGTGTCCCTTGTGCCGGCCACACTTTGCTGGCCTAGCTGTGCCGGTCTCACTCCAGGTTAGGATTGCGCTCGGAGACTCTTAAAGTGCTAGATCCTAAGTATGAATGAAAGAATAAAGCTGGGTCGCAAAATTGTATCGCTTCTCATTACGTCATTGCATACACATTATTTCATAGCAGCAGCAGCTTCCCCCACCCCCAATTCAACAGTGTTCGTCATCCGAAATATTGTTTTTAAAATATGCATGCTACGAGAGGAGAGGCACAGCCATATTTTGTTTTCAAGAACACACAGGAGAGTTTCGCTAAACCCCCATTCCTTTCCCAAACCATTTCAGCCATGTGCCGCCGCCCGCCCCCCCCCCCCACAGACATATACAGTCAGATTCCACCATCCCTCACAATAAGCCAGCTGGCAACATCTCCGGACCCACAGAGAGGGGTCTCTGGCTCCCAGTTCTAACCACGTGTCCCTTCTCCTCTCTGAGGCCTAAACAGAAATAGGAGGGGGGGCAGGAGCCAATGCCATTTGCAGCTGTGATGGGAATGGCAATTTCCTTGCCTCCAACATCCCCCTCACCCCCCAATACACACACACACACACACACACACACACACACACACACACACACACACTGAAGATGCTTCCCTGCACAGTACAGATGTCTCCTCTCTCCCCGTGACAACTGCCAATTTACTTGCCATCTTTTTTAGCCCAGGAAACAAATTTGCCTGTCCTTTTTCCTCTTCCTTCCCCTCCCCCACCCACCATCACCATGTCATTGAAATCCATTTGCTCTTGCCACCCAAGGCCCCCTTTAGGAAGGAACGGAGAAAATGGGGGGGGGGAGGACCGCGGGCCAAAGTCGATCCAATTTCAGAAAAAGCCAGGTTTTTATCTTGTCCATCAAACCCCCGACTGCATTAAAAATGGCCCAAGCTGCAGGCAGGAGAGGGACAGAGCTGGAACCAGGAAGGACAGCTGGCCCCTTTGGGGGTGTCCATGAAGAGATGGCAGAGAAAGAGAGAGAGAAAGAAGGCAGGGGACTTATGCATGTTTATATGCACACATAAGCACAATGCGCGATCCAACAGTCATCTCCCCGTCCTTGTAAGTATCGGGGCTTACGCTTCATTCCTTGGGAGCGTTTTTTTCTTCTGCCCCACCCTGCCCAAGGTTAAATAATTCCCAGATGGAAAATTAGGGTGCAATCCTAACCTGGAGTGAGGCCGGCACAGTTAGGCCAACAAAGTTTGGTTGGCACAAGGGACAACACAAAACACATTTGGACCACTCTCGGAGTCAGGGAGGATGGCGCACATCTGTGTGCTGGCCTCTCTGACTCCGAGAGTGGTCCAAACATACTTTACGGTGTCCCTTGTGCCGGCCACACTTTGCTGGCCTAACTGTGCCGGCCTCACTCCAGGTTAGGATTGCACCCTTAAACGTGTCTGCGTATAAAATACTTGGATCCGGGATTCCCACATTTCAAGCTCAAGTTCGGCCAGAGATTCGCTTTTTTGTAGGGCAATCTGCCATGCCTCAGTCTTCTTCCCCCTCTTCTGTGAAATGGAGATTTACAGTAATCATTCACAGGGCCAATGGGGCGGCCAAGCCAAGCAACCACAGGGGAAGCAGTTTACGTTCAGACAGCCTTGCAGGAATGGTCCTGCTAGCTGTGCTGAGGCCTTGGGGACTCTGTCGAAGCAGTATACTTCCCCAGAACACGCTTGCATGTGTATTAGTCATACGGTGCCATGAATGTACATCACGTTCTATAGAGTTATATAAGAGAGCGAGAGAGAGAGAGAGAGAGAGAGAGAGAGAGAGAGAGAGAGAGAGAGATTCATCTCCCAAAGGCACCGGCAACATCAAGTAGATAGTAAGGAACATAACAGAGGAAGAGGAAGGACAGTCAGCAATGTAGCAGTTGGAGTATGAGCTAGAATTGGGGGGAGAGGGGCAAAAACCAGCTAGAGAGCTCATTGGGTCATCCTCGTGCCAGTCATGCTCTCTTAGCCTACACATGGGGCCACCAAAATACAGTCCCCCAGTGCAAGAAAGAAAGCACCTCAGGCACAGTGGTGGCAAAATCTTACTGTTCCATGCTGATGCGTCGTGTCAAATATGTGGGGTCAGGAGACAGGCAAGGGGCTCAGGACCCCAGATAGCTCTGAGAGATGGCAGGATCAGTACCCTGGACAGCTCTAAAGAGAGCAGGAGTTGAACTGCAGTACCTTGGACAGCGCCACAGGTAGGCCAGCGAGACCTGCCCAGCTACTAGTGCCAAGGCAAGGCTCTGAAAGATCTACACGGGGCAGTGGTTCTCAAACGTTTTAGCACCGGGACCCACTTTTTTAAATGACAATATGTCTGAGACCCACCAGAAGTGATGTCGCCGCCGGAGGTGTGGTCATTGTAATGCCGGAGCCTGCTGCTTTCCTAAGAATGCAGTCAGAAATTGGTTTTTTTCTCAGGGCACAATCCGAAACTGAGTTAGGCCAGCATAAACTAAGCCAGCAAAGTTTGGCCGGGACAAGGGACACCGTCATGTATGTTTGGACCACTCTCGGAGTCAGAGAGGCCAGCACTCAGACGTGTGCCATCCTCCCTGACTCCGAGAATGGTTTGATGACAGTTGATGGTACGCTGGCCAAACTTTGCTGGCTTAGCTTATGCCAGCCTAACCCCAGGTTAGGATTACGCTCATAGTCATTTTCCATAAATAGAAAGATTTATGGAAGATTTATGGAAGATACGTCCGTCGCAGGTTATGAGTCGCAATGACTCTACGCAAACTCTGGGTTTTAGAGCTAGCCTGTGTCCGAATGCCAGGTGCAAGGGACTGGCAACAAGACACAGGTATTTTGTTGTCTTGCGTGATCCCAAATTTTGAGAATCAGTTTCGAAGCCATTTCAAAAAGGTGAGCATTCTACATCTTCGTTTTAATGAATGGAAGGCAGAAACAAACAAGGACTTTCTGAACAGGCCCCAAAATGAAAAGGAAAGGGGTCAAACGAGCTTGAAAAGAAAAACGGGAAACTTCAAGAAAACTAATGTGGAGTTTCTCCCTCATCATAAATGCAAGCGAGTCCATGGGGAGCAACATGCGCAGCCGCACAAATGCACACGGCCTTTCAATGACAAGAAATATACAAGCTTTAACCCACTTTTCACAAGCAGTCCCAAGGGCTGACCAAGTCTAGAAAAATAAGAATAGTAATTAAAATCAGACAAATTATATCCATGTATCTATTTATACCGAAAGATGTCTATATCCAAGACAACTAAACATGTCTTATCTATTTTTAAAAAGCACTTTGAGGACGTAAAAAGGGTCTTTCCTTCGTGCAATCACAAAGGCCAAAAAATGTGTGTTAACGCTCACAAAAGGAACACAGCAAGAGTAAAGTCTGCAGCTTCCCAGATGGCTGCTCCCAGCTTTCCACGACCCACCCGACATCAGATCGCGACTCACCAAGTGCTCAGTTTTGATCAGGCTGTGCCATGACTGAGGGCGCAATCCTAACCTGGAGTTAGGCCAGCAAAGTTTGGCCGGCACAAGGGACACCGTAAAGCACGTTCAGGCCACACTCGGAGTCAGGGCAGATGGTGCACGTCTATGTGCTGGCCTCTCTGACTCCAAGAGTGGTCCGAACACACTTTACGGTGGCCTTTGCGCCAGCCTAACTGTGCCGGCCTTAGTCCAGGCTAGGATTGCACACTGGGTGGGATCCAAGCCCTGTCTTGCATGGGCTTTGGAAGGTTGCTGCAACACCACCACCACCACCACCAAAAAAGAGGCTTTGCAACCCCATTGGGGTGCCGACTCACAGGTTGAAGACTTTAAAGGCAGGAGGTGTAATCAAGAGGGTTAAAGCCTCTGTTTGCCTGAAGGTAAGATCCAAAGGTCGCCAGTTCGGGATCACCGGAAGTCTCCGTGAGCGGCAGACTTTGTAAACTGCGACTGATTAGAGCTGAGCTACAGCTGCCTGTGAGAGGGGAGTTGTGCTGGGCCAGCTGCTTCTTTGGTGGGAGCAGAGAAGCCGCTTATCAGCCAGCAGGAAGGCAAATTGTGTGGCCAGAAAGAAGACTAGACCACGAAAGTACCATCTGTATGTTGTATGTTGTTCTCGAAAGATAGAACTTCCTTGTAATTTGTAAAAACCTTTGTGTTTATGAATAAAAGCCTGCCTATGTAAACCAGCCTTGAGTTAAAGTCAGAGGAGCAATCTAATGACCTAAGAAAGGCGGTATATAAATATGAGCATCATCATCATCATCATCATCATCATTAAAGGTTTAAGCGAACCTTTAAAGCTTGCGACCCTGAGGTTGTAACAAATAGGCAGGCTGCTTCCACTAGGGATGCTGGTCCGATGTAGGCTCATTCGGATCAGATCCCCTTGTCCTCCCCTTTGCTCTCCTGGCCCAGCAACAGACGGAGTCGTCCTCTGCCCAGCCCAAAGCACAGATCCCATCCTCACCCTGGCCGCAATTGCTGTGCGCTTCAAAAACTGCTGGGTCAGAAGGTCTGTCCTGGCGTGAGATAAATCGTCCCCAGGTCCATTCCGGCACGGCTGGAGCTCGGAATGCTATTAATTCGCTCCTAACCCAAGGCCCTTGCTCTCTCTCTCTCTCTCTCTCTCTCTCTCTCTCTCTCTCTCTCTCTCCAGCTGGCTCCCCACCAACAGGCCCTCCCCCACCTCCGTAAGCACTTTTCTCTTCCCCAGCTCAGTGACCTTGGGTTGTAGCCACCCCTCTTAAATCCCGGCCTCGCTTCCCAGGCCACCCCAAACGCTGACCTTCCTGGCCACATGCACTAAAAAAAAATAATGAAATTATATCCACACAAAACGCAAGGTGCTGGAGAAGGGAGAGAAAGCGAACAAGAGCTGAAGTCAAAAGGAAGAGCAAAGAAAAAGGAAGAGTGGGTGAAAAAAAAAATCCAGCGTACCTTTAACCATTGTATAAAAGAGGGAATTTGGGCAGGTGCAGCTTTTGAAACCCTTCCATGCTGAGCTGAGATAAAGCATCCGGCTCCGCAGGAGGCAGGCTGAGAAAGCTGCCTCAGGGCATAAGCACCAGTCTGCACACCTGCCATGATACAGGTGGAACACGGATAGAGGAGGGTGCGCAAACAGGCAGGGGAGGTCTGAAGGGGCAGATGGAGAGGCTGTGCATTTTAAAAAAAAGAAAACGTCTCCATGGAAGAAAATTATTTGCATTTTAATTGATGCTGATCTGTTTTGAGTGTCGAGGGGGCCTGATTTATTGGCTATATTAAATGCACAGGGAAGGGGAGACAAATCTCTTTTTAATAAATGAATGTCTATTACCCATACGGGGATAATGATGATTGCTGTATTTGATACACTGCCATCCATTTGCTTGTCTGTTACAGGGAAACAAGGAAGGCAAACAGGCTCTGCCCCAAGACGCTTACAGTCTAATATTCGACATGGGGAAGGGGCAGGGAAAGGAGGGGATACCTGCTGTGGCATCGGCATCCAGAGACAGACAACTAATCTAGACTTCCTTGGTTCAAACCCTACCTAACTAAGGAACACTAGGCAAGCCGCTTTCAGGCCGGCAAGCATGGATAGGTTTACCCACCTCTGTGTTCTTACAACAGCCCTGTGAAGTAGATCAAGCCAAGAGAGGGAGGGGGAAAACCTGTGTGACTTTTCCAGAGCAGTGGTTCTCAAACATTTTCGCACCAGGACCCACTTTTTAGAATGGCACTCATGTCGCGACCCACCGGAAGTGATGTCATGACACGGTGGTGTCATGACATCATCGAGCAGGAAGTGCCATCGTTGTGTCACGATCCAATGGCAGTCCTGGACTGCAAACTGGCATTCTGGGACCGCAGCAACAGCAAATCCCTGACAGAAAGCAAGAGGACGAAATATGACACAAAAGCACTGAACTAAGAACGAAACGTTGAAAAACCCTTGCTGGAGAATGCAAACTGTGAACACTCACAAAGGGAATCTCGCAAGGGTCAGGGTTTGCCACTTCCAAGATGGCTGCTCCCAGGTTTCCGCGACCCGCTTGACATCAGATCACGACCCACCAAGTGTGACCCGCCGAATCACAGTTGAAGAAACACTGTTCCAGAGTGACCTAGACAGGCTTGGGGCAGTGGGGTCATTCAGATGATTTAGGAACAGGAACTCACTTTTGATTGGCACTTGTCGGGAACCCGGAATCAGCCACGGAGCCCGTTAGGATCCGGAACGCCCGTTCCGGTCCGTTCCCCCTGAATGACATCGCTGGTTTGGGGTCTGCGTTCCATAACTCAAACCGAGGTCCCTTCTGGCCCAAGTTCAAACGCGACCCACTGCGCCACACTACAAATGTAGTTCAAACCATGACAACCGAGGCATTGCGAACAGGGCAGAGGGGCAGGGTAAGCCCAGCGTGCCCATTCCCTGGCCCAAACGTCCGGCCAGCTCCTAGGCCCACTTCTAAGCCTGCCACTTTTTTCTGGCAAAGCAAATATGTTTGTGTCTCTGCTGAGCCAGCAACGGCCCCCAGAGCGGGGCTCCTGCTCCTCCAGGCGGACGTGGGGAGTGGAACGTTTTAAATGGAACAAATTTGCTGTTTTGCTTTTCCCTCCTTCGTGCCTGCAGCGGCAAGAGAGTCCAGCCAGCCGGGCTGCCTCCTCCTCCTCCTCCTCCTCCTCCTCCCTGACTGCCTCTCCTTCCTCTATCCAGACCCATAAGAACATAAGAAGAGCCCTGCTGGATCAGGCCAAAGGCCCATCTAGTCCAGCTTCCTGTATCTCACAGCGCCCCACCAAATGCCTCAAGGAGGAAACAAGGCAACAGACTGCCTGCATTCTGTGGCCACTCCCTTGTATCTGGCATTCTGAGGTAAATTCTGAGGTAAAATTCTGAGGTAAATTATAACTTGCCACCAATCTGGGCCTTAAGAACATAAGAAGAGCCCCGCTGGATCAGGCCAAAAGCCCATCTAGTCCAGCTTCCTGTATCTCACAGCGGCCCCACCAAATGCCTCAAGGAGGAAACAAGGCAACAGACTGCCTGCATTCTGTGGCCACTGCCTTGTATCGGGCATTCTGAGGTAAATTCTGAGGTAAAATTTTGAGGTAAATAATAACTTGCCATCCAATCTGGGCCTTAAGAACATAAGAAGAGCCCTGCTGGATCAGGCCAAAGACCCATCTAGTCCAGCTTCCTGTATCTCACAGCAGCCCCACCAAATGCCTCAAGGAGGAAACAAGGCAACAGACTGCCTGCATTCTGTGGCCACTCCCTTGTATCTGGCATTCTGAGGTAAATTCTGAGGTAAAATTCTGAGGTAAATAATAACTTGCCACCCAATCTGGGCCTTAAGAACATAAGAAGAGCCCCGCTGGATCAGGCCAAAAGCCCATCTAGTCCAGCTTCCTGTATCTCACAGCGGCCCACCAGATGCCTCAGGGCGCATGCGAGACAACAAGATGCCTGCATCCTGTTGCCACTCCCTTGCACCCAGTACTCTGAAGTAGCCCACCACCAATGTAAGGAGGTTGCACAATCCATCATGGCCTATAGCCCACAAGAGCAACACGCTTGCAGCTGACACAGCTCCTTTGCAAAGGCAACCCGCCCCCCCCCCCGCAAAAAAACCCACCCCCATTTGCAAAGTTCCCCTGCCCAGCTTGGTGGGGCCCCCACTCTCCCCTCCTGCTTGACGTGCCCTGGAGATCCACACCGCCCGGTGTGGACATAAAAGACCCCAGCAGAGGTTGCTAGGAGGGACCCTGCACGGACTGTCATTTCCTGGCATGCCCCGGTATCCACTGTGGTTTCGTTCCAGACCCCACCGCGGATACCTGAAACTGCGGATACTGGGGAACATCAAGGGTTGCCTTTTTAAAGGCAGGGGAGCATCAGTGATTTTGCTGCAACACAGTCACCCGCATGTTCCCCCCCACCCTGAACTCTTAAAAGGGAAAAAGGTGAGTCTAGCCTAGTCACCTCATGCAACCAGTTATTTATAAGCATGCAGACGCTGCTTCGAACCAGAGTCGTCGTCCCCCACAGACGAGAGATCCCTTTCACATCCTGTCACTTCTCCTGTCTCGCCCGAGTCTGCATCGCCCAATGCAAGGTGACACCTTGGAGTCAAAAGTTCTCCTGGGTGCCTCCCAGACAGATCTCATTCCTGCCGCTGTCTTCCGCCGGTTGAATTGCAGCCCGGGCAGACACCTCGGACCTCCTTGCGGTGCCAGGGTTCACACAGAATGCGCGCCACGGAGCATGAGCAGAGTGCCTTTCTCGCGGAAGTGAGAAGCCACCGTAGGGAGGGTTCCATGGCATAGCTAATGGGGTGCAGGAGGGGTGCCATCCCACCGGGCGACAAGCTTTAAGGAGGCAACAAGCTGAGCTTGACACTGGTGGCCAAAATTATGAAAACTTGGCTATATATGAATCATCCCATCATATCATTGGCAAGTTAATTCAGGGTGCAATCCTAACCTGGAGTGAGGCCGGCACAGTTAGGCCAGCAAAGATTGGCCAGCACAAGGGACACCGTAAAGTGTGTCTGGACCACTCTCAGAGTCAGAGAGGCCAGCACACAGTCATGCAGCATCCTCCCCGACTCCGAGAGGGGTCCAAACACACTTTACAGTGGCCCTTGTGCCGGCCAAACTTTGCTGGCCTAACTGTGCCGGCCTCACTCCAGGTGGGTTTCATATCAGGGCCAACAAGCCAACCCCCCAAAATGCATTGCCTAAAAGTTGCAACAAAGGTTCGCCTAGTCAAAGCGATGGTTTTCCCAGTAGCAATGTATGGCTGTAAGAGCTGGACCGTAAGAAAGGCAGAGTGCCGAAGAATAGATGCTTTTGAATTATGGTGTTGGAGGAGACTCTTGAGAGTCCCCTGGACTGCAAGGAGATCCAATCGGGCCATCCTACAGGAAGTCAAGCCTGATTGCTCCCTGGAAGGACAAATCCTGAAGCTGAAGCTCCAAGACTTGGGCCATCTCATGAGAATAGAGGACTCTGGGAAAGATGGAAGGCCAAAGGAGAAGGGGGCGGCAGAGGAGGAGATGGTTAGAGAGTGTCACCGAAGCGATGAACATGAAGTTGGGCAAACTCCGGAAGCTGGTGGAGGACAGGGAGGCCTGGCGTGCTGCGGTCCAGGGGGTCGCAAAGAGTCAGACACGACTTAGCAACTGAACAACAACAACAACAACAACAACAACAAAAGTTGCAAGCAACGTGAGGGGCGGAGTGAGAAGGCCGGTTTGTCGCAGAACTCCCGCAAGTGTGTTCCTATTTTCAATCCTGCTGGAGGTAACACAAACAGATTCTTTCCCATCTGGAGCGGCCAACGACAATGTGGCAGGGCCCCGGAGCTCCTCGCACTCTCCGTCACCACGGCTGTGCCTGAGGCCCTGCAAGCTGGCACCGCCACCTCCGTGCGCATAATGCTCTCCGCCCTCTGGCACTCGGTTTCCCTCGCCCCATTGCAAAGCCCACACATCTTGAAAGAGAAAAAAAGGATGTCATTGTCCTGGCTCGGGGATGGGGGGTGAATTGAAAGGGGAGCCGCAAAGTCACTTGGGCACACCCCATGACTTCATGACATCATGTGTTCTGTTGGGAAGCCACAAGAGAGGGTGCGCGCATGCCAAGTGCTTCCTTCGCAATTGGGGAGCACATGTTCTTTTCCCTCTCTCAAAACACCGGAACCAGGGGGCATCCGCTAAAACTGAGGGTTGGGAGAGTTAAAACAGGTAAAAGGAAGTACTTTTTTACCCAGCGGGTAGTTAATCTGGGGAACTCTTTGCCACAGGAGGTGGTGATGGGATCTGGCCTGGATGCCTTTAAGAGGGGATTGGACGGATTTCTGTAGGAAAGGTCCATCGTGGGCTACAGGCCATGATGGATTGTGCAACCACCTTACATTGGTGGTGGGCTACTTCAGAGTACCGGGTGCAAGGGAGTGGCAACAGGATCCAAGCATCTTGTTGTCTCGTGCCTCCCTGGGGCACCTGGTGGGCCGCTGTGAGACACAGAAAGCTGGACTAGATGGGCCTTTGGCCTGATCCAGCGGGGCTCTGACGTTCTTATGTTCATGCTTGCGCCCAGCCCACGGCAGGCGCCATATCCTGCCCCAGGGTTGGTGCGCCTCTTCTGAAGACCTGAGAGGCCAACTTTTTTCCACTACTGTTTCACAGAAAGGAAATTCAGGTGGAGAGGAAGCCTGCTGACCAAGACAAGGGACGGAGCCAGCTGCCCCCGACTCCAACAGAGCAAGAGGACTGAGGGTGTCGGGGGGGGGGCTGAAAGAAAGCTCCTGTCTCTCTGCCAGCCCCGAGCCGCCCCCTGCCTTGGTTCACGCTTCCTTGGCAAACCTATAATTCCCTCCCCGTCTGCAGGTAGGGTGTCAATCACCGCTTGTCAGGCTCCAGGAAGACGCCCACTTCTGTCATTGTGTCTGTGGTGCCGCGTGGGCGCACCAGATGGGAGGGCGTGGCGGCGCTGGGCTGTGCTCCGAGGCGGCAAACGCCGCCGTTGAGGCGAGAACCTGCAGTGGGGGGTCCCTCCCCAGCCTCCCCACATCTCACAGCCACCCTTGAAACGGCGCACCTGAGATGCATGAGCTCTCCAAAACAGGGCACTCAAAATGCTCACAGGATGTCACAGGAAGTGGGCAGCGCCCGGCGCCATTCAGAGGAAGTCCCACATTCAATCCCTGGGCAGTATATCCAGGGGCTTAGCTAATGGAAGTGTAGCCCAGTGCAGAGGGCAAAATGTTGCCCCAGAAGTGACATCACAATAGGAAGTGACGTCGCAGTTGTATTTTTGTTTTCTCTGGTTTTTTGGCCATAACGTTTGATAAAGGTAAAGGTTTCCCCTCGACCGAATGGTCTAGTCGTGACCGACTGTAGGGGGCGGTGCTCATCCCCGTTTCTAAGCCGGTAGAGCCGGCGTTTTGTCCGAGGACAAGCTTCCATGGTCATGTGGCCGGCGTGACTCTACGCTGTAGCACACGGAACGCCGTTCCCTTCCCACCAAAGTGGTCCCTATTTATCTACTCGCATTTTTGGGTGCTTTTGAACTGCTAGGTTGGCAGGAGCTGGGACAAGCAACTGGAGCTCACTCCGTCGCGCAGTCTTGAACTGCCAACCTTCTGGTCGGAAAGCCCAGCAGCAGCGGTTTAACCCGCTGCGCTACCACGTCCCTGCTATTGCACTCTGGTTTGTTTCCTTGCATTCTGCATTAAATTCCCTTTCCAACGATGTATAACATGATGGTATTATTCATACATTCCAAGGTTTTGGCCACTTTCGGCTCAGCTTGTTGCCGCCCAAAAGCTTGTGCCAGGTGAGTATCCCCGGTTGGGCAGAGGAAACAAACCCCCAACGCAAACTTTGGCAGGTGGCTTCTAATCAGACATGCGCCCTCCTCCCCGACTCCGAGAGTGGTCCAAACGCGCTTCCCGGTGGCCCTAGCGCCAGCCCAACTTTCCTGGCCTAACTGTGCCGGCCTCACTCCAGGTTAGGACTGTGCCCTTAAGGTAGCCAAGGTGATCCAGGCTCTGCGCTCAGAGTCCATGCAAATTGAGGCGCTTTGCATCCATTTGCATAATTGCTTCCACTGCCAAGCTGACTGGCTAGGATTTGCTGTGCTTGCCAAGGCTCATAAGAACATAAGAACATAAGAAGAGCCCTGCTGGATCAGGCCAAAGGCCCATCTAGTCCAGCTTCCTATATCTCACAGCGGCCCACCAGGTGCCCCAGGAAGGCATGAGACTACAAGATGCTTGCATCCTGTTGCCACTCCCTTGCACCCGGTACCAGTAGCCCACCACCTTTGTAAGGAGGTTGCACAATCCATCATTGCCTATAGCCCACGATGGACCTTTCCTCCAGATATCTGTCCAATCCCCTCTTGAAGGCATCAAGACCAGATGCCATCACCACCTCCTGTGGCAAGGAGTTCCACAGATTAACTACCCGCTGGGTAAAAAAAGTACTTCCTTTTATCTGTTTTAACTCTCCCAACCCTCAGTTTTAGCGGATGCCCCCTGGTTCTGGTGTTTTGAGAAAGGGAAAAGAACATCCCTCTATCGACTCTATCCCTTCCATGCATAATTTTGTATGTCTCAATCATGTCCCCCCTCAGGCGCCTTTTTTCTAGACTGAAGAGCCCCAAACGCTGCAGTCTTTCTTCATAAGGAAAGACATATGAAGCCTTTCTTCATAAGGCTCAAGGGGAAGGGGGGGTAGGGACGGACGGAAATGGGGACAAGGGGGGCAGATGCGTGGGTGGAAGAGGGAGAAGGAAGGAGCTATCTTGTTGTTCAGTCGCTAAGTCGTGTCCGACTCTTCGCGCGCCCCTGGACCACAGCACACCAGGCCTCCCTGTCCTCCACCAGCTTCCGGAGTTTGCCCAATTTCATGTTCATTGCTTCAGTGACACTGTCTAACCATCTCATCCTCTGCCGCCTCCTTCTCCTTTTGCCTTCCGTCTTCCCCAGCAGGAGGGTCTTTTCTCAAGAGTCCTCTCAGGAGGTGGCCAAAGTATTTGAGCTTCAGCTTCAGGATTTGTCCTTCCAAGAAGCAATCAGGCTTGACTTCCTGGAGGATTGACCGATTGGATCTCCTTGTAGTCCAGGGGACTCTCAAAGAGTCTTCAACACCATCATTCCAAAGCATCTATTCTTCAGCGCTCTGCCTTCCTTATGGTCCAGCTCTCACAGCCATACATTGCTACTGGGAAAACCATCGCTTTGACTAGGCGAACCTTTGTTGGCAGGGTGATGTCTCGGCTATTTACACCCACCTTTTTGCACCCACTTTCAGCACCACGCTCCCGACCCTGCTCTCCACAGTCCCTCCAGATCTCCAGACCGGAATCTGCTTGGGGCAGCCCCGAGGCCACTTCCCCCCTACGCTGGCTTCCCCCTTCCACGGCTCCCAGCAGGCGTCATTCATTTTTAAAAGGTCGCTTTGCCTCTTAAGAGCCGCTTTTTAAAAAATAACGCTTTGAAACATCCCAGCCACCGAAATCTCTGCCAGGCCAAACGTGCTGTCATTCCCCCCCCCATTTCTTGCAAAGCCAGGCATGGCACTAAACCAAACGTCCCAACGTTGGGGGTTTGGGTCTTCTTGGCTGGTGACCGTGGAGTGGGGGAGGGAAAAGATCTTGCTTCACCCCATGGCTGGATCCCAGCTAGGAGAAGAAGATGCAGGTTCCCTCAAAGCCATCACAGAAGGAGAAATTATTTTACCTGCCCCCACCCCCAACAAAACAGAGCAGAAGACCAAAATACCAGCAAAGACATGTTAAGAACATCAGAGGTGCCCCACTGGATCAGGCCAAAAGCCCAACTAGCCCAGCTTCCTGCATCTCACATTGGCCCACCAGGTGCCTCAGGGAGCACACAAGACAACCAGATGCCCGCATCCTGTGGCCACTCCCTTGCACCTGGCATAGACAGCCCAATTCTAGGCCCAGGAGGTTGCTTGCCACCTGTGATGGATGTTTTCCTCCATCAATATGTCCAATCCCCTTTTCAAGACATCCTGCCCACATGCTGCCACCACACCCTGTGGCAAGGAGTTCCACAGTTTAATTACCGGCTGGGTTAAAAAAAAGTATTTCTTTCTATCTGTTCTAATGTGGGGAGAGGATTCCCAAGGCTAGTTCATGCATGCCTGCAAGCCTTGATGTTTTTATGCCAGCATGGGCAGCAATACCATGGTACCAGATAAACAATATGCAAGCATCACACTCTGTGCATGCATGTAAGGCCGGCCCATTACATTAAGGCGAGGCCAACTAAGACAGTTGCATCAGGTAGCTGGCAGGGGTCCCTCTCTTCCTGCCTCTGCAATTCCACCTCCTGCTTCCTGAACTGAGAAAAGGAAGTGTGAAACAATGGTGTACCTATTGCCCGCCGTTCACGGGGAACGTGAACCAGCCACGCACCAGTGTTCACCACCGCTTGTGCACGGCACTCACCGACGCTCCTCCCCCTCCCCCAGGCACCCACCGCCATGCTTGTGTGCCACAGCGGCTCCTTCCGCACGCCGCCAGCTTCCAGCCATTAGCTCATCAACTCGAGACTTCGGGACAATTAATCCTATTCCCCGTCCCCCGAGACCCAGCACGCCAGCATCCCAGCTCATGGTCGGCATAGCAACCAGCTCGCAGCCTGATCCGGGGCTGTGCGTGTCCTTGTGCTGCAAAGAGGGGAGGGCTGCAAGGAGCTGGGGAGGGGGGAACGAGAAGAAAGCAGGGGAGGGGCTGCTGTGAGGGAGGAAAGGAAATGAGCCTGCTGTGTGTTGGCCTTGGCTCGGAGCCATTGCCGGCATTGCCCCATCACCTGGCCCCATTGGAGCACACGAGACCACAAGACGCCTGCGTCCCGCGGCCACTCCCTTGCACCTGGCACGCTGAAAGAGGTTGCACCACCCAACACCAACTGTAGCCCACGATGGACTTTTCCTCCTATCCAGAAATCTGCCCTCTTCAAGGCGTCCAGGTCCAGGCGCCATCACCACCTCCTGTGGCAAGGAGTTCCACAGGCGAACAAACGACCCACTGGGTAAAAAGGTATTTTCCTTTTATTCGTTCTCAATCCCCCAGTGCTCAAGTCTTGCCTGTATTTGCTCCGGATCTCTGGCTAGAGAAGTTGCCCACTGCCTGTCCTTGCCTGACTTTGGGGGCGGGGGGGGCAGACAGAAGCACATTCCTATCAAGGCAAGCTTTTGATCACCAATAGGAGCACAAGACGATTGCATCTGAAACTGCCTGCCCGCCCTTTCCCATTTCGATTTCCGCTTTCCGGCAACTTCTCCAGACCACCCAGCAAGCCCCATCAGGCGTGTAAGCCTTGGGTCTGCCACGTTTCTTGAGTCTGCCGCAGTCGCTGCTAAACCGGCTGGCAGAAACTGTGGGCGCAATCCTAACCTGGGGCTAGGCCGGCACAGTTAGGCCAGCAAAGTTTGGCCAGCACAAGGGCCATCATAAAATGCGCTTGGACCACACTCGGAGTCTGTGTGCTGGCCTCTCTGACCCCAAGAGTGTTCCAAACATACTTTACGGAGTCCCTTGCGCCAGCCAAACGTTGCCCGGCCTGTGGAACTCCTTGCCACAGGAGATGGTGATGGCGCCTGGCCTAGGTGCCTCTAAAAGGGGGATTGGCTAGATTTCTGGAGGAAAAGTCCATTGCTGGCTGCAGGCCATGATGGGTGTCGTGTGCACAACCTCCTGGTTTTAGAAGTAGGCTGAAAGCCAGGGGCAAGGGAGTGGCCACAGGATGCAGGCATCTTGTGGTCTCATGTGCTCCCTGAGGCATCTGGTGGGCCACTGTGAGATGCAGGAAGCTGGACTAGGGGGGCCTTGGGCCTGATCCAGGGGGGCTCTTCTGACGTTCTCTATAGCCGGGCTCAACAGCGCCCCCTTCTGTACTGGGCCACCTGCCCAATGCTTCCCCCCTTCCTTCCCTGCCAACCCCCCACCCTCACCCCACACATCCCACAAGCTGCCCTTTTCCTCCTGCTCCTTCTCTCCAAAACACCCTGATTCAAATCAATCACAGCCTTTTGTGTATTAATGGCAACTTATTTGTATTGAATGCATCATTAATGTTAACGATCCCTGGGAGCTTTCCCCTCCCCACCCCCGGCCCTCCCTGGACCGAGCGGATTAATTGTTCACGTTGTAATTAAATATTAAGGCTGGGATTTTTCACGCTTTGTGTGGCTGGCACGGGGAGGGGCGCCCTGCTGTGGCTGGGGCGCAGGGGGCTAACCTGAGCTGCCAGAAGCCTGGGGGGGGGCAGCTAGAAGAGGCAAAATTGCAGAGTTTATGTGCAGGTCGTTTGATATTGTCCAAGTGTATCTCCCAGCATTGGCTCTCTCTCTCTTAGAGCGCAATCCAGACCTGGAGTGAGGCCGGCACAGTTGGGCCAGCGAAGATTGGCCGGCACGAGGACCACCGTAAAGCACGTTTGGACCACTCTTGGAGTCAGGGAGGATGGAGCACCTCTGTGTGCTGCCCCCCCCCGACGCCAAGAGTGGCCCAAACACACTTTACGGTGGCCCTTGTGCAGGCCGAACTTTGCTGGCCTAACTGTGCTAGCCGAACTCCCAATGCCAGGATCCCTGCACACGAGACCACAAGATGCCTGCATCCTGCGGTCACTCCCTTGCACCTGGCACTCTGAGTCGACCTTCTTCTAAAACAAGGAGGTTGCACCACCCATCATGGCCTGTAGCCTGCGATGGACTTTTCCTCCAGAAATCCATCCAGTCCCCTTTTAAAGGCACCTAGGCCAGACGCCATCCCCACCTCCTGTGGCAAGGCGTTCCACAGGTCAATTATCCGATAGGTAAAAAGGTATTTCCTTTTTTTGATTTGATTTGATTCGATTCACCTCTGATGCCAGGGAAAGCTGTTTCTGGTTCATTTGTCAAACTGGAGGCGGCGTTCTGAGGCTTCAGGGAGGCCTTCTGAGGCATGCAGAGGCTTCAGTGAGCCTCAGAAGGCCTCCAGGGAGCCTCAGAAAGCCTCTTCCAGGTTGCTTCTCAAAGTGGAAGTGGCTGCGGATAAACATGGACCCCGCGGGGATAGAAACGGGTGGACCGTAACCCGCTAAAAAGTCACATAATTTGCATCTCCTAATTAAGAAGCGATGCTTTGGGGGGAAGAGAGGGGAAGGGGAATGTTTGCAACACTGACCTTTTGAAGTCTGGTGGGCCTCACTGGCTCCTCTCCCTGCCCCCCCTTCCGAGTACATGAGGGACCCTACTGGAGAAGCAGAACCACAGAATTAGGGAGGACATGCTGACAGGACTCCCCACACCCATGAGCTGTACACTGCCACCCCGCAAGCAACACACAACCCAGCAAGGCATGTGTGGTGGGCTGCACCTCTCAGTGCACCCACAATCCCTTTCCGACTATTGCAGTGGCATTTGTAGACAGGGGGCAGAATGCTAGGTTTTGCAGGAGCCTGAGGGCACAGTCCTAACCTGGAGTTAGGCCCGCAAAGTTTGGCACAAGGCTCCACTGTAAAGTATGCTTGGACCACTCTCGGAGTCAGAGGAGCCAGCACACAGACGAATGGTCTGACTCCGAGAATGGTCCAAGCACACTTTATGGTGGCCTTTTGTGCCGGCCAAACTTTGCTGGCCTCACTCCAGGTTAGGATCACAGCCATCATAATGCGGTTTAGGATTGCGCCCTTATTTTCTTTTTAAACAGCTCGGTGGAGGGAGACCCCCAAAAGCGCCCAATTGGCAGGCGGGCTGACCACTTCAAACCTTTCCCCCAGGAAAAGTGCCCACCCTCTAACGCGCCCCCATGTGCTCTAATGCGCCCCCCATGCGCCATTTCCCACTGAAAGCCAATGGGAGGGGGGAGAGCACCCAAAACACCGAATCGCGGAAACCTGACTTGGTGAAGCAAAATAATAATCATTACCTGGCTGTCAAGGCCACAGAAAGAAGCTTGGAAGCACTTGGGCTATGCCTCGTGAAATCTCAAGGGCCTCTACACGCACTCGGCTATAAGACAACTGTTGCGCCCCCTCCGTCTGTCTCCCCTCCATATGGTGGCGATTGCTACCGTTCCAGAGCAGCCATGTGGCTTTGTGCCTGGAGGCAAGCTCATGCTCTCCAGCCCTGCCCAAAGGCTCTCCACCGGAGGCACTTGTTAGCCGGCTAGGAGAGGAGGGGGAGGCTGGTTTGAGTGGACCTTTGGCCTGATCCAGAGGGGCTTCTCTTTGGCTGCTCATCCCAGCCACAGATTATTCCCTGCCCTGTTCAAGGCAGCAGGAACTCCATGGAGAGGGTGTCTATTGGACAGTGACTGCGTAGTCACCAGTAACTCTCCCTCCCTGCTATGATTTATACCTTTCCGCAATCCTTGATCTGCATAAGAACACAAGAACTTACGTTCTTATGAGCCCTGCTGGATCAGGCCAAAGGCCCACCAAGTCCAGCTTCCTGTATCTCACAATGGCCCACCAGATGCCTCAGGGAGCACACGAGACCCACATGATGCCTGCATCCTGTGGCCACTCCCTTGCGCCTGGCATTCTGAGGCAGCCTGCTTCAAAAATAAGGAGGTTGCACCACGCATCATGGCCTGTAGCCCGCGACGGACTTCTCCAGAAATCTGTCCCGTCCCCTTTGAAAGGCACTAAAGCCAGACACCATCACCACCCCCTTGTGGCAAGGAGTTCCACAGATCAACGACCATGCATGTTGTTTATTGGACTTGTCAGGCACACAGCAGTGGCGTAGCTAATTGAGGAGGGAGGGGCAATTTTCCCCAGAATTCCCCAATTTCTCCCAAAACGACAACCAGTCACCCAGACACTGCTCTCAAGGGCAATTCTACCTCATGGCAGTTCATGCTACTCTCTCTCTCTCTCTCTCTCTCTCTCTCTCTCTCTCTCTCTCTCTCTCCACCCACAGTTAATGCTGCAGTCAAACCCCTGCCTGTTTCCAGCTGGCAAACCCCTGACCGTAGAACTCAGTCCAATGGGCACAAACTGCAAGAGAAGAGATTCATGCTGGACATCAGGGAGAATTTCTTGACGATCAGGGTGGTGGGACAGTGGAACAGACTGCCACTGGAGGGAGGTGGTGGATTCTCCCTCACTGGAGACCTTCAAGCAGAGGCTCGACAGGCCCCTGCTGGAGCAGCTCTGAGAGGGTTTCCTGTGACAGGCAGGGGGTGGACTAGATGACCTTGTTCGGTCCCTTCCAACTCCAGGATTCTATGTCCGTGCCGCCAGCAGAACAGCCCTGCTCCACCCCAGGCGGGCCACGCCACTTTGCCACCCCTGAGATCGTCCCAAAAACAATCAACGCAGCCAACCACACAAGGCTGTTAATAATATCATCAGCATAAGTCACACAGTTCAAAAAAGCTCCACGGCGCCCACAAGATGAAAAGGCCCTTTTTCTTTGGGCTTCCTCTTCCCAAAACATGCTTTGCTTTTTTTTTTTCCCCTCCCGCTCCCCCCCCCTTCGCTCTCATAAACGTTCACATCTAAAACAACCAGAGAGAGAGAGAGAGAGAGAGAGAGAGAGAGAGAGAGATTTCAGCTGCAGAAAGCACAGAGGTGCTATGTGAAATGGTAATAGCTCAAGCAGTTGGCAAGAGGAAAATGAGATGGGGAGAGAGAGGGGGGAGAGTGATGGGAAAAGCAAGAAAGGAGAACAGGCGAAATTAAAAACTCATTTGTCGAAAGAAACATATTAGAACCATACCTTGGCTGTTAAGCGTCAGATGAGCTGGACCTTGAGGGGGAAGGAAAGAAAAAAAGAAAGAAAGAAAAAAGACGAGTCATATAAACGCACGAAAAAAAGGAGGGTTTTCCCCTCTTTGCCACAATTTAAAAGCTGATTTTAACTTGTGACAGACATCCAGGCCCCCGGTAGATAGAGAGGGAGTTGAGGGAGTTGAGGGTCGGATGCCGAAATAAACGAAAAAGGAGAAAGAAACTGAAATCCCGGACAGAGAACCAAGGCAATCACAAGAGGGGAGGCGGGAGAAGAACAAAAAGTTTGGTATCTTGTAGGGTTTTTAGGGAAATTTAATATATATATATTAAAAAAAAGCATTTTGGGAGCAAAACGGAGGTCTCACCCCGAGAGAGAAAATGCTTTTTTTTTTCAGTGTCCAAAAAAAAAAACAACTGAAAAAAAGGGGGTGATAAAGAAACAAGCCACAGAAACCAAGGAGTTTCAGGGGGAGGGGGAGAGAGAGTTGAGCTGTGTGGCCCACAAGGTTCGGCACGAATGCAGACTGCTCCAGGAAGGAAAAGGGTTAGTTCTGCAAGATCAGAGCCCCCCGCCCCAAACTTGGGTGGACACCATTATGTTGGGAAGTCGATAGAAAAGGGGAGAGGCTGATGCGGGAAACTCATCCACTCACCCACCGACCCCCTGCAGGAGGTGGGGTCAATGCAGAGGGACTGCCCCCCCCAAGACCAAAACAACACACCCACATTCTTGTCTGTAACCACACTTTAGATTTGAGGGGCACTTGGGGGGGGGGGGGGGCTCCTCATTGTCACTGCCCCACCCAACAACACACACGCAGAGAAGCTCAGCCCAGTGCAGAGGGCAAAATGTTGCCCCCGGGAGTGGCATCACAACAGGAAGTGCCCCAGATCACAACAGGAAGTGACGTCACCGTGCTATTTCCGTCTCCTCTGGTTTTGTGGCCGTAACATTGGATTGCGGAGTTTGGCCAGCAACGGCCAGCCAAGTTTGGCCAGCACAAGGGATACCGTAAAGCACAGTTGGATCACTGTCAGATCACAGATGTGAACCATCCTCCCCGACTCCGAGAGTGGTCCAAACCTATTTTACGGTGCCGGCCAAACTTCGTTGGCCTCACTGTGCCGGCCTCACTCCAGGTTAGGATTGCGCCCTAAAAGAGGGCCGTCTTATGCTTGCCTCCTCGCCTGTTCCATGGGCGAGGTGAGCACCTCTAGGCCTCGGTGTTTCCCAGCTGTGAAATGGGTATTTATCCTTAGGAGCGCTTGCTCCAGGTTAGGTCTGCACCCTCAGGGACTCCACAGCAGAGTCTCACCGACCCAGGCGATGTCCTGGGCTGTGGATGGGACTTGTCGCCACTTGTGAATCTAAGCAAGGCAAGACAGAGGCACGAGGAGGATGAAGGTTTCACCAGAGCCCCCCCCCCCCCGCATCCTCTTCTGAAAGAGGCACTAGGGGTGCAATCGCTAGTCCTATCACGCGAGCTCTCCGTCACCGCTGATCACCACGTCAATCTCCGACCTCGTGCTGGCAGGCGCTTCCGAAAAAGCACATAATTTCATGCAAATCCGGGGCTCTCGTTTCCCTTTTTTTCCCCCCCCCTCCCCAACACTCCAGAAGCTCATGCACAAACAGAAACTATCCCGGCACCCCAGCAACCTGTCAGGTGGCCCCAGCCTTAACGTGGCTCCGTCCACCGGTTCCACGCTCCGAAAAATGCGCAGGCACGCGTTCTGAGGGCGCCGACTTCGAAAACCTTTGATGGTTGCACACACTGAACATTGAAGTTGCCGACTGCAATGGTTGCACATACCCCATCATAGCTTGTAACCAGTGATGGCCTTTTCTTCTAGAAATCAGTCCCATCCCCTTTTCAAGGGACCCAGGCCAAACACTATCACCACATCCTGTGGCAAGGAGTTCCATAGACTTATTACAAGAAAATTTTTCCGTCGGCCTGTTCTAACACTCCCGGCACTCAACGTTAGCGGGTGTGCCTTGGTTCTGGTTGGGAAAAGGACCAGAGTCTCCATAAAACCGTGCCCCCCCCGCAAGCCCCGCTGTCCTCTCCTTCCCACATCTGCCTGCCCCATTCCAGGCAGAGGAACAGGAGGTGCAGAAATAGCAAGGAAAGAGAGTGTGCATGGGAACCGGAGGGAAGGCTTGAGAAGGGCACTTCACACACCAGAAGGGGAAAAGGGTGGGCATGCTGAACCGCAGTGGGGCTGGCCCCAGATCAGGCATGGGGAGGGGGGCCTTGGGTCACTTTTGCTGGTGTCTGGCTTGAGTCAAGCCCAAGAGAGAGAGCCTTCCAAGCCTATGTGGCTGGTTCCCTTGCAGAGCAGGGCAGTGACAATTCAGACTGGTTTGTGTGTGTTTGTTCGTTTTGAGCTTTAAAAAACCCATGATTTTATTAACTGTGCCCCCCGCTGTGAGTTTCATCTGCTGCCGCCGATGCTTTTAGCTGCTTAAAAAGTTTTAAAGTAGTTCATTGCTGCCATTTGGCATTTGACTGTGCCTTGTTAAACCGGCTTGGCTGTGGGGGAAAGGCAGGAAGGGGGAGAAATGGGGGCTGGCCCCATTCACAAGGCCAACATAGGGGGCCACCTCAAATGGCGGGTTGTGAGGGGATCAACTGCATCCATCCATGCAACTCTGCTCTCCCCTCACCCCAGATTTGAACGGAAGAGGGGAAATGGAGCAGAAAAGGAAGTGAGGATAAGAGAGGTGTGCTAGAGCGTCCGAGAGCACGAGAGACACTCTAGGCTGCCCTACTCTTCTCCACAATCTTCACCAGGGTGCAGCTTGGGAATTTTGGAACAGGTTATTTCGGGCTGGGGGGGTGCGCCCATGATTGCTTGCCTTTGTAGGGCCCTTTGCCCTTATTTATTGCGCCGTTTGTACGATTTGCAATGAAAATGTGGGTAAAAAACACACAACACCACCGTTGGCTATTTTAAACGTGGAAGTCTGGGAAAAAATATCACCCCAAAAACACCCCTCTGAAAGAGAACCCCTGCACCTTTCCCGTGGTGGGAGATGCCAAAGGGTCCGTTTCAGACAAGGCGGCAGCGTCCTTCCCACTGCCCCAATCACCCCCCAGCATAGCCTTTTTAAGGATGTGGCTACAGTTACAGATGGGACGTGGTGGCACAGCGGGTTAAACCGCTGCTGCTGGGCTTTCCAACCGGAAGGTTGGCAGTTCGAGACCGCGTGACGGATTGAGCTCCTGTCGCTTGTCCCAGCTCCTGCCAACCCAGCAGTTCAAAAGCACCTAAATGCAAGTAGATAAATAGGGACCACTTCGGGGGGGGGAAGGGGTAACGGCGTTCCGTGCGCTACGGCATAGAATCATGCCGGCCACATGACCACGGAAGCTTGTCTTCGGACAAAACGCCGGCTCTACAGGCTTAGAAATGGAGATGAGCACCGCCCCCTGCAGTCGGTCCCGACTAGACCATTCGGTCGTGGGGAAACCTTTACCTTTTTACAGTTACTCCAGATTAACCAATACAGCATGCGCTAGGATTGCAGCGCACTGCCAAAAAAAACCAGCAACCCACGGCCTTGTCCAACACCCAAGAGACGAGTGCAGATGTGAAGGAGGGGAGGGGTCCAGTTTGCAGGTGGGGGGGGGAAGAAGTCTGCCCACAGTTCTTGCCGGCGGGCTACGGCTGCCTTGCGCACAAGCGGCCCAACCTCCCAGCCCCTGTCGAGCCAGCGCGGAGAAGGAAAGGGGAAGCCGGGCACATTAGGATGCTGTTCTCTCCTCCCGTTGCCATGGAGACCACTCCAATGATCCCTCAGGCATGACGGCGGCGGCCATATTGTTCAGACTGCTGCAGTGGCGCCTCTTCTCCCCCCCCCCACCCCCAATAAAATACATCTCCATCCCATTAAACAGCCTAGAATCCTCTCTTTGGGAAGGGGGGGAATTCAGAAGGGGAAGGTCAGAGGGGGGCAGGTCGACCGCGCATGAGAGAGAAATGAGATCCAGTGTGCCAGTGTTGCCCCGCACCTATTATTTTATCCCCCACACACACACACAGCTCTGCTAACACCTCACAACTTGTCCCACAGCCCCCTGCGCTCAATTTCTCGCCCCCCCCCCCCGTGCTTGCTGTTTCTGTCTTCAGCACATGCTTTTGAGCAATGTGCGAGAGGGCAGGCATGCTCCCCCTCCCTCAGCACATGATGGAGTGGAACGCATCAAGACTGGAGGGGAAACTGTGCACAGGAATGCTGGAGGGGATACTTGACTCTAGCCCTTCTTACAAGCCTGTTCCCCCACCCACCCACCCACCCCGGCTAAAGCAGGGAAGCCCGTTCATGTTCATACATGTTCACAATACATCACCGGCAAGACACTTCAGCGCACAAAGAACGCGGAACAGACACACATACCCTACACACACACACACACACACACACACACACCCCACATGCCTGCCTCCATACATCCACCCTCACCATTGTGCGCACGCACATTCCTTTACAATCCCACCCAGCCTCCCACGCCCACATCAAACACCCTTTCCCACAGCCCCGTCTCCCGCAGTTCCTTTCAGGTAAGCCTCTCAATTCCTGCGAACGGCTGGACCAGCATCCCAAAGGTGTGCGGGACCCACTGCGCGCATGTGTGCCCTTGCAGACAAGGTGGGCGGTGGCCAGAAGCAACACTGCTGGGTTCCAGACAAGGAGGGATCTGAGCCCAGCCTTCCCTGGAGACGATGGTGGGTTGAACTGGTGCCAGGTTGCTAGGGGCCTGGGGAGTGGCAAACCCCCACCCTCAAACCCATGCCTGATTCCCGATGGGACACGACGCATCATCTTAATGGCTCTCAAACCTTTTAGCACCGGGACCCACTCTTTGGAATGGTAATCTGTCTGGGACCCACCGGAAGTGATGTCGTTAACCTGGACGTTAACGACAATGGCAGAAAAGCTGCCACTGTGACACCAGAATCTGCGGCTTTCCTGAGAACGCAGCAATAAAGCTGGGTTATTTCTCAGCCATTTTCCAATCGCAAAGTGAATCGGAAAGAAAGGAAAAAAGCCCGTTTACAACCTTGACCCAAGCAGAACAATGCCATGCCCCTCCCCCTTTCCAGCATCCCATCTCCCCATATTCACAATATGGCTGCTCTAGCTGCTCTGTGACCCACCTGAAATTGGCTCGGGACCCACTGGTGGGTCCTGACCCACAGGCCACCGGTGGGTCCCAACACAAGGGCCATTCTAAAAAGTGGGTCCCAGGCTAAAACGTTTGAGAACCACTGTCATAGACCACAAATCAATCAATCAATCAATCACTAGTATTTATATACCGCTTTTCAACACAAAGTTCACAAAGCGGTTTACAAGTAAATAATAACATTAAATTTAAATGGTTCCCTGTCCCTAAAGGGCTCACAATCTAAAAGAATGGAGAACACCCCCAGCAACAGCCATGAGAAAGACACTGTGCTGGGGTGAAGAGGGACAATTGCTCTCCCCCTGCTAAATTTAAGAGGACACCACTTGAAAAAGTGCCTCTTGCCCAGTTAGCAGTTTTGGGAGGCAGAAGGAAAATTGGGGGGGGGGGAAGAAAAATAACCACAGGTTGACTGGTAAAGGTGCATGCGTACCAATAACGTGTCTGGCACATGGATCAATTCATTGCTGGATTCATTTGTTGGCGTGTATTCCGTGCGCTACGGCGTAGAGTCATGCTGGCCACATGATCGGAAAAAAACGCCGGCTCTACAGGCTTTGAAAAGGAGATGAGCACCGCCCCCTACAGTCGGTCACGACTAGACCATTCGGTCCTGGGGAAACCTTTACCTTTTTTTATCCCTCTCTATTCCATGAGCTCAGAATGGAGTATAGCCCTTGCTTTATTTTTTTGTCCCGGAGGTTTATAGCCCCATTCCCTGGGGGCTCACCATCTAAAAATAAAAACACTTAACCATGGTTTGGGGGGAATAAAACAGGCCTGAACAAACTGGAAAAAAAAACCGACATCATAAAGCTGAAAATCAATTGGAAAAGAAACACGAGCTCACTTCTAAGTCGGGGGGGGGGGGGTGGAGGCAGAAAGAGCCTCAATTCAGGACATAAGTTGAGGTTCACAGTCCTGGGTCTTGCCGTGCTCCTTTCTGACAGTGTCACTGATGGTTAAGGAGCACTGTTGGGACAGGTGCCTGATGGGAGTCCAAGCCATGGGGGGGGGGAGAAACAATTGTCCAGGGGAGAAGTCAAGCTATAGCACTAATTCCAGACATCCAGTCATTATCCAAAGGCTTGACGGAGAAAGAGAAAGCTGGGTGGGTCTTTCTTAGCCAGTTTTTGCAAGGGTTTGGTCAAGAAGCTGTAGGAGTCTCTCCCACTGTTCCGAAGGGAGTCCTGCTGTTTGCTCTCTGGGTGGCCAGCACAGTTAGGCCAGCACTGCTTGCCCAGCACAAGGGCCACCGAAAAGCGCATTTGGACCACTCTCTGAGTCAGGGAGGATGGCGCACGTCTGTGTGCTGGCCTCTCTGGCTCCAAGAGCGGTCCAAACATCCTTTACGGTGTCCCTTGTGCTGGCCAAACTTTGCTTGCCTAACTGTGCCGGCCTCACCCCAGGTTAGGATTGTGCCCTGTGGAACTCCTTGCCACAGGGTGTGCTGGGAGGATGGCGCACGTCCTTGTGCGGGCCTCTCCGACTCCAAGAGTGGTCCGAACATACTTCATGGTGTCCCTCGTGCCGGCCAAACTTTGCTGGCCTAGCTCCAGGTTAGGATGGCGCTCTGAATTTAATTCCGTCGTGGAGGGAGGGGTCAGGCTGCAAAATCTTCGACCCTGAGTAGCAAATGCCTTAGCTGTGCCACCGCACGAGGCAGGCGCAGTCAAAAAATGGGGAGCATGTTTGTAAAAGTTTGAGAAACCCGATCCTAAGCAAGACACACACACACACACACACTGAGTATTGTTGCAGGCCTAATGAATGAATGTGGCCACTGCCAGCCACAGGGTGGCCCTGGTAAAAACACCTTGCCTTATCTGAGCATGTTGCCTTAATGGCAGAGCCCTTAATCAGGACATAGAGGCTGTCCAGGTGATTAATAACGGGGGCCGTGCCGGACACATACAAATCACAGCCCAGGGAGATTTCCAAAGTCCTTTCCCATTGGCTGCAGGCCACGACACTATTTGCATATCACGTACCCATTGGCTGTGTTGCAGAAAGAGGATGCTTAATTTGCACATTGGCTGCTCGAGAGTGTGTGGAGTTCAGACACAGCTGTGGCCACGGGAGGGAGAGGAGCTTGTGGAGACTGCGGGTGGGGAAGGGGTTCCTACCCCAGACCCGACAACAAGCCCCCATGATCCAGGTTCATCCTTGAAAATTTCAGTGCGCCCTTCTGAAATCGCTGAGGGCAGTCGGCATCCCCTGTGGAGCACACAAATGCAATCAGGGGGGGAACCTGGCATTGCTACAGGCCACAAGATACACCGCTCTGCCGTCCAGGCGAATTCGGAACAAGAGCCACCAAATTATTATGTAATGTATTTAATTAATTAATTAATTAATTTTTATCCCGCCTTTCTGCCCCATGGGCACCCAAGGCAGCTTACAACATTAGAACCATCACATTAAAAAAAACCACAAAGTATAACCATTAACACAATGTCAAGAAACAATATTTAAAACAGTTAAAAAAATTTAAAAACAAACAAGCCCCATGGATCCCACAATTACAATTGCTCCCTGCTCATAAACACTGGTCAGTACATAAGAACATCAGAAGAGCCCCACTGGATCAGGCCAAAGGCCCATCTAGCCCAGCTTCCTGCATCTCCCAGTGGCCCACCAGGTGCCTCAAGGAGCACACAAGACCACAAGATGCCTGCATCCTGTGGCCACTCCCTTGCACCTGGCATTCTGCAGTAGCCTGTTACTAACGTAAGGAGGTCGCACTACCCATCCGTGCGCACAGTGGCTGATGAGAGCTCCTGGTGAGTTTGTGCGTTGTCGGTGGTGGTGGTGGTGTGTGTGTGTGTGTGTGTGTGTGTGTGTGTGTGTGTGTGTGTGTG
>JAJKFI010000133.1:1079068-1102780 GCA_029204185.1 Lerista edwardsae | reverse complement strand
GTGTGTGTGTGTGTGTGTGTGTGTGTGTGTGTGTGTGTGTGTGTGTGTGTGTGTTTCTCTGGCCCCGTGCCTTCCAGCACTCCCGCATAGTGAGGTGGAGGGGGGAGAGAACAGGCAGCATCTGTGCCAGGGAGATAAGATTTGGTGGCTTGTGTTATGACTTTGACTTGCTCTTGATGTCGGCGTGCCTGCCTTGGTCGAAAACAAAGAGGGAAGGAGAAGGGGAGAAGGTGGTGTGTGTGTGTGTGTGTGTGTGTGTCTGTGTGTGGGTGGGTGGGTGGGTATAGGGGGTGGTGGTGAAGAAGGTGGGGCTTGTCCAGCTGCCCAGCCTCCCTGTCTCTCCCCACCACCACCACAATTGAAGGAGCTGGCCCCCAGCCACTCCACACCCACCAAAGTAGCTTGGCTGGATTTCACTCTCCCTCTTGGTCTGAAACAAAGGCCCCCTTTGCATTGCGTTCCTATGTGCATCCAGGCATGGATGCCTTCCAGCCTTCTGCCACGCAAACGTCCATGGTGGTGGTGGGGGGGTGATGGAACTCCTTGCCACAGGATGTGGCGAAGGCGCCCGGCCTCAATGCCTTGAAAAGGGAACCGGACAGATTTCTAGCAGAAAAGTTGATCACGTGGCGGTTTGGTTCAACCGGCGAACCGAAGGAGAAAAATTCCTGCCTGCAACCACAGACAGCCACTGTCCATCGGAACTGGGTGGGCGGAGGCCATTGGTTTGCGCATGGGTATGGTGCAATCACAAGTGGCTTTCTGAGCATGCGCAGAGAGCACGAGCCAGCCCAGCCCCCTCCACGTCTGGGATTAAGATGCACGAGAAGCCATAATGTCAACGCAGAGTCAAGCCCAGGAAGTTTGGGGTTGGTGGGAAGGGGCCTTGGAAATCCCTCGTGCCCCCCCCCCCAGTCTTGTGCCAAGCCTCTCTTGTTAAAAAATGGCTCTGTCTGTAGGAACAAGGGAGACGGTCGGTTTCCGGCAAGAGAAGTCAAGATGCCACCAATGAGACAACGCAGAAAGGAACGCCTGGGAGATAAGGACCGAGTGATGGAGTGCGAGACGCCGCCGTCTGCGGTTTAATCTCGGGTCCCCTGCTCCAGCCAGCGTGGAGGGTCATTTCTCTTGGAGATGAATGCCAGGCCCTGGTAGTGACAGCCTCCACACAGAGAAGCCGGCGGCACAGGAGACCGTGCAGGATAACACAGCTGCGTTCCAACCACTAGGCCCCACTCCCTTTCCACTGCTTGTGGCCTATCGAACCCACCTTCCTGCATCTCACAGTGGCCCACCAGATGCCTCAGGGACCACACAGGACCACAAGATGCCTGCATCCCGTAGCCACTCCCTTGCACCTGGCATTCTGAAGGAGCCCACTACGAACGAAAGGAGGTTGCACCACCCATCATGGCCTGTAGCCCACGATGGACTTTTCCTCCAGAAATCTGTCCAGTCCCCTTTTAAAGGCACCCAGGCCGGATGCCATCATCAACTCCTGTGGCAAGGAGTTCCAGAGTAAAAAACGTATTTCCTTTTATCCGTTCTAACTCTCCCAACAATTTCAGGGGATGTCCCCTGGTTCTGGTGTTGTGAGCAGAGGCAGATCTAAGGGAGGGCAAAGCTCTAATATAAGTTTTGCAAGAAGCCTTACCTTGCAGTGGAAATCACTCCTCTCCTGCACCATTTTAGCCAATCCTCACAGGGAAAAGCAACATCTTGGCGTTGCTTACTGGCTACAGCAGCAAGGGAGAGGAGGGATTTACGTGACAGGGTAAGGCTTCTTGCAACACTTAGAGCTTTGCCCTCCCTGTAGATCCGCCTCTGGTTGTGAGAGAGGGAAAAGAACCTCCCTCTCTCCACTCTATCCCTCCCCTGCATAATTTTGTATGCCTCAATCATGTCCCCCCTCAGGCGCCTTTTTTCTAGACTGAAAACCCCCAAATGCTGCAGTCTTTCTTCATAAGTCTTTCTTCCTGGCCCCAGCCCAGGAATCATTTTCGTCGCTCTCTTCTGCACCTTTTCCCGCTCCACTCTGTCCTTTTTGCGAGGTGGCGACCAGAACTGCGCACAATACTCCAGCCGTGACCTCGCCTTCGATTTGTACTACGGCATAACAATATTGGCCGCTTTATTCTCAACCCCTTTTTTTAATGACCCCGAGCATGGAATTAGCCTTCTTCACCGCTGAAGAAGCGGTTTCAATCGCAACATTATAAACCGGGGGAAGGCGGACCAAAGCAGCAAGCTTTGGGAGGAAGGAAATTAGACGGCTTTTCTTTGGGTCGTTCATTGCTTCCTGGCCGAATCAAGGGACGTGGAAGTAGACAGCATCTCCCTATCAAGGCCTACCTCGCTGTTGCAGAACCATAGTGCAATGGCTTGGTGAGAGCCTGCCCCAATGTAGGCATTCCACTACAAAGGGAGTAGTCCGTGCAGCTGCCGGAATTCTGGGCAGTCCAAATAATCTGCTGTCGTCTGCCACTGGCACTTTCCATTCATGTGTCGGATTTGATGACTGCCAGCTCTGCACATTAGGGGGTAATTTAGCTCAAGCGGTCAGAGCAGCTGCACACATTGGATTGCCGTTTGATGTGGGCCGTGACTTGGGCGTTGTTGTTTTTTTTTTCCTAGTGTCTCTGCGGCCGGAGCAGAGAGGAGGAGGAGGAGGAAAGGATTTGAGGGCTGTGGTCCAGGAAAACACAAATTCGGCTTCTCAGAAGCCAAAGCGGAGGCAGGAACCCTGCCCAGATCTACCTGCCAGATGATGCGCTCAGCGTTCTCGTACACGGCAAAACCTCCCCACAAAAGGAAGGCGCTCAAGGGCAGTTGTGCGCTGGCAGAGAAATGCTCCAAAAGGCTCTAGTGCCAAAGTGACGCTTCCCACAAATATCCGTCCAAAAAAAAAGTCTCTTGCAGGGAATTGCAGTAGCCTTTTGCCAACAGGGGAGGAAGGAAGGAGATGGTGGTATCGAGACCCCAAGGTCTGTGGTTCTGGTACGATCTTCCCATAGCTAGGGCAGTCTGACCGAAGGCAACCAAAACGACCAGGGACTAGAAGCATCCTTTCTCCCAAAGGTTGCAACGCTGGAGGGTTTTTAGCCTGGGAGGAAGGGCAGCACAATCCTAACCTGCACTGAAAATAACATTAGGAAGCAGGAGCAGCTCAGTCAATGTTTTCCCCTTGCCCCGGGGTAAGCCCCAGCCAGCCCTATAGGGCTACTCAGATCCGGGCCACCAAAACGGCAGGAGCAAGTCCAGGTGGCCAGAAGCGGCCTGAATCAGGGCCTCCCAGGACAGGGACAGGGGTTGGATGCAGCCCAACACACCTGTGTCCTGTTTTCGCCCCCATTCCCTCCCGCCCGTCTACAGCACACCGTCGGCGCAATCCTGAGCCAGCAGAGCTAAGCCGGCGCGTGTGTGAATAACAGGAGGACAAGGGGCAGGTTTGCTGCGTTTGCTCGTGAGCAAAACCACTGCTGGGCTGGTGCATTTGCCTGCTGCTGGAGGTGCCACGCGCATGGGCTTGTGCACACTTAGGACCACGCGCATGGGCTTGTGCACTGGCACACCAGGCTGTCCTTGGAAGCACCAAGCTCTGTGTGTGTGTGTGTGTGTGTGTGTGTGTGTGTACGTGTGCGCTTCCATTCAGAAATAGCTGTGCCTGCTGCACCAAGCCTGCTGTGTGTGCTTGGGCTGAGTCACTCGCTCAAAGGGATATTCCCACACACAACAACGCCACAACGGACGGCACACATCGTCCAAGTTAATATAGCAACACCTTCCAGAGAAGGAGGGAGCAAATCCTAGCCTGGAGCTAGGCTGGCACAGTTAGGCCAGCAAAGTTTGGCCGGGACAAGGGACACCGTCAGGTATGTTTGGACCACTCTCGGAGTCAGAGAGGCCAGCACACAGACGTGCGCCACCCTCCCTGACTCTGAGAGTGGTCCAAACGCGCTTTACGGTGGCCCTGATGCCGGCCAAACTTTGCTGGCCTCACTCCAGGTTGGGATTGCGCCCTTAATGTTTCCCACACCCACCATCGTAACTATGGCACAACTCCTCCCTTCTCCCTCCTTCCCCACCCCCCACAAATGCCTAGGGCAGGAAGGTATGTCTACTTCCAACCCAAGCAGGGCTGTCGAGCCAGAGGCACAGCGGGAATCTGTGAAGACCTGTGGCGCTCCGGCGCACGGCAAGAGCGCGAGGCGGCTCCTCCCTCAGGAGGCTCCCCATCCTGCTGCCCAATGTTTATGCACAACGCCTTGTGCGCTGTTGCCACTCAGAAAAGATTACATGGTTACAAGCACACACCGTCTGCTTTTCCCAGCCCTTCGGAGACCGAGGCACTGCCAAAGCAGACCTTTCTGGTCAGAATCATGCGCTCATGCGCGCATGCGCAAGCCGAGCTGGCCTGGACTGACGTCTTCGCACCCGAGGTGTGCGCACAAGCACCTGGCCGTCTCCAGGCTGGCTGGTTTGCACAGCGAGCTGAGCTGGGGAGAGAGTGGAAGCTGGAAAAGGGTGCCCCCTGGGATCTCTCGCCAATCAGGTACACCCCAGCTCCACAAGGTCACTGCAGCAAAACCAGGGAGCTGAAGCACCCGGCTACACACACACACACACACACACACCCAACCTGCAGATCTCAAACAAACCCCACTTGTATAGCATTGGATTCCACGAAACAGTGGGGAAGACCATGATAGCAGGCCAATATTCTGGACTGTGGCCAGGGAACCCCACAAACCCCATTTTTGCACAGAAACAGACTGAGCTTGTACAAGCCATTCCCCCCCCCAGCTGAGCCCAAGACTTCCCAGTGCTCCCAGTACTTCCCAGTTGCCCAGATTTTTGTGGTGGCACGCCAGGGCTGCTGCTGTCACCCCCTTCTCATCCTGCTGCTCCCTAGATTCCAAAAGGAAGAAGGGAATGACGCTCTAGCCCAACACTCTACTCTCCTTCCTCTTCCTCGGAATCCTCCAGCTTACCACCCCCCTCTCCTCTGCACCTCCTCCTCTTCTCCATCCCTCTCTTCCTTTTGAACCCAGTGACTATGAGAAGCAGCAGCAGAGCCAAGTGGGTAGAGAGCTGTAGCTGCCCCCTCACCTCCATTGCCCACCTGAGGCAGACATCTCAGTTGACCTCATGCATAGGCCAGGCATGTCACCAGACAAGCATAAAAAGGAGGATTCACTCCAGAGCACTGTGTTCTCCTTAGGGGGGGAACGGAGGGGGGTGGAGGAAGAGCGTTTCTGAGCTTACAAGGAAAACCAGGATTCTGGTGTAATCTTGCCCCCTTAATCCCACAGCAAGTGGCAAACAGCCCTTCCCCAACTTCACCGACCCTGATTCAGCCATAAGGAGAAGACGGCCGTCTCCTATTATGACCCAAGTTTAAGTTCCTTAGTACACAGCTGGGAAGGCTAGAAAAAAAAGACCATCGAAACTTGGGCAGAGTGGGAAAAAGGACCACACTGCAGGAAGTTTTGGGCATCTTCCCCCCCTTTCCTGGCAGGGGCAAGGAAGACAGAGATTTTCATACAGTGTGACTTTCAAAGAGTGGACAGGATTTCCATATTAGAAAGGAAATAAATCGTGGACACTAGGGGCACCCCCATGAAAAACATCCCGTGCTAGCACTTCTGAACGTCCCCCTCCTCATGAAGATGCCCCCCTCCCAAGCCTCAGATCAGCCCACCCCCATGATGTGCAGAATAGCAAAGGACTAAGGAAAAAAAAGACACCCTTGTATTTTACACAGCCCAGAGAGTACGTAGGGGAGCATAGCTCAGAAAAAAAGCCTTCCCCTTCCCACAGTTCCATGATATGAGACAAGCACAAGCAATTCACAGCCACGTCTGCACACCCTTCAATGTGCCTCCCCACCCGCCCCCAAAATAAAATCTGAGCACTGTTATTAGAATTCCAAGGAAAAAGTGTACTCACCTTCCATTGTAAATTCTTCTATACGATCGCAGGGAGGCAGGTGGAGAGAGAAAGAGGAAAGAGAAAATCAGTGTCTGAAGGAGGTATCTGCTCGACAAATTAGCAACAGAGGCAACAGTGTGGGGGCATGACAAATGCAGACCACCACCACCACCAAGAGGCAGGGTGAAGCCCAGAATGAATTGGCGCATACAAAGCCACCACTTGCAAAATTTCAACTTGATGGGTTTGAAAAGGGAGGGGAGGAAAGAGCAGGAAGGTTGAGGGTGCAGGAGAATTGATGGTGGACTAGAGCATCTCGCCAGCCCGCTCCTCCTCACTTCCTGTTCCTCGCTATTCTGGTCACTGGTGCAGAGGGCAAAATGATGCCCTGGAACTGATGTCACAACCGGAAGTGTTCTCACACTTGTCTTTCTTTTTTCTAGGGGGGAAGGGGTTTGGACAGCATGAAGATATCACCCTCCAATTTCTTTCGTTGCGTTCCGCATGAATTCCAAATGATATATAACAGGATGGCATTATTCATACATGACCACATTTCCACGATGTTGGCCACTGGTGTCCAGCTCAGCTGGTTGCCCCTCTAAAGCTTGTTGCCCAGCGCAATTGCACCCCCCCCGCACTTCTTTAGATACACCCCTGGTTCCAGAGTTTCCTTTCAAAACTTTATGGTGTCCCTTGTGCCAGTCTAACTCTGCTGGCCTTACTGTGCCGGCCTAACTCCAGGTTCGGACTGCACCCACAGTGTAGACCAAGCCTAAGTAAGGTAAAGGTAAGGGTTTCCCCACAACCGAATGGTCTAGTTGTGACCAACTGTAGGGAGCGGTGCTCATCTCTGTTTCAAAGCCTGTAAAGCCAGCGTTTTGTCCGAGGACAAGCTTCCGAGGACAAGTCATGTGGCCGGCATGACTCTACGCCGAAGTGCACGGAACGCCGTTCCCTTCCCACCGAAGTGGTCCCTATTTATCTACTGGCATTTAGGTGCTTTTGAACTGCTAGGTTGGCAGGAGCTGGGACAAGCAACAGGAGCTCACTCCGTCGCACAGTCTTGAACTCCCAACCTTCCAGTCGGAAAGCCCAGCAGCAGCGGTTTAACCCGCTGTGGCACCACCACACCAAGTACAGGGCACTAAAAAAATCATCTCATATTTTCTGCCTGTTCACCCCTTCCCATTTACGCCTGCTCCATTTCCTTCCCCTTCCTCCATGGGGCCTACTACCCCTTAGGGCAGAGATCCCTTAGCTACCCCAAACCCCTTAGGGCAGAGATCTATGGAAAATGCTATGCAAAGTCACTACTAATAAAGGAGATGCGGGGAGCGGGGGAACCTCTATGCCTCTTCCCCAGATCTGTTGCTTCCCCACAGAGGGATAGAACAAATCATCTTATCCCAAGAGGTTCCTTCTCATGGCTGTAGCACCAGGTAGCACTTATCCCTAGAGCTTCAGGTGTGTTGGAAGAGGGGAAGGAGTTGAAATAAGAACCCTTACCCAGAAGAGCCGTGTGGGAAGAGATGACAAAAAAATCTGAGGTCAAAAGGGATGGAAGAAGCCCAGCAAGTAACCAGCGCTATGTAAAGTTTCAAGGTAAGAGAGGAATAGCATGGAAGTTCCAAAGGAATATTTGCTAGCTATTTAGTGCAGCCAACACAGACCAATATGGCAAACATAGGAGTTCAGCACCATGGACAGCAGCTGGGCAGGGAGCTCTGGAATGATGAAGAGAAGCTCTCCAGCACCCCCCTACCCCAATCCGACTGAGTCATGAACAAAGATGGGTTTGGGGAAGGGGGCGGGTCCGAGCCCTGATAAAGCACCCCCCCCGCAGTGATTTAGGAACCCAATTCCGGCTCTGCAATCACAGTGCCCAAAGCACGCCCTTCACCCTCGCTCTTACATTCAATGTTGCTTGAGAACGGCAACAGAGTGTCCGCCGAGGCAGCCACAGTATTATTTCCAATCGGAAAAGTCGTCTATTTAATTTTTATGAAAAAAATACCTTAAACACCAAAATGTGGCATTTTTGTGTTTTTATTTGAATATTTTAACAGCCAAAAGGCGCTTGGTTAACGCCCCCCAAAAAGCCGATTTCAACCAAAAAAAACAAACCCCACCTCCTACTTAGGAGCCAGCTGCACCTGCCGAATTTCAGCCTGCCACTGCGGAGGCCGTGCCTGTGAACAGGCTGCAATTCAGCCAGTGCAGCTTTGTCCTCATGATTGCATCGCTGCTGCTGCTGCGGCTGCTGCCACACAGCTGGCTCGTAACAGCACCGAAGGAAGCTTCTCTGGGGGCAAGAGACGAAGCCGGCACTTGTGGGTGACGCAGAGCTCGAGGCCAGCACTTGTGGGTGACGGAGACCTTGTTAGCGGCGGAGGGAAGGGGCAGATCTGGGCTCTGTGCATGCCCCCTTGGGCTCTGGATGAAATACAAACCCGGAATGCAATAATAGCACAAGGGCGGCTGGTTGGTTTCCTGGCAACGGCAAACAAAAGAGGGATAAACAGCACTGAGATGGGGGCAGTGGTGTCATTCTATAATGAAGTGCCGGAACGGTGGGCGGGACTTACCGCGTGATTGGCTGCGCGGTTCTGACGCGCCGCCACCGTTCCGAGCCCCGCGCGGGCACCCCTGGCTTCGGAGGGGGTGCCCGCTTGCCTGGGTGGCGCGCTGGGTGCTGCGGAGAGCCGCGGAGGGGCGCGCCACCCGGAAGAAGCCCTCCGCGGCGGAACAGCAGGCGGCGACGCGTCGCGGGGCCCCTGTCAATCAAGGGGTAAATCCCGCCTGCGTTCCGGCACTTCATTATAGAAGTGCAATGATGGGGGGCAATGAGAATATTCTCTCCACCCCCCGACAGCCCTTGCAGAAAGCCTCAGATGAAAGGACCAACACCCACATGGACACTGGGAATGATATCTGGGGTAGAGGACAGTGGAAGGGGTTCAGCAGGCTCTCTCTCTCTCTCTCCGACCCCCTCCCCCCATCCACTCTCCGAGGATGAAGACAACTGGGGCAGCGGCTGAGCTGGACCGAGCCGCGGGAGAGTTTGAACAGGCACCAGAAAGTATTTCTCGGCCTGGCGTGTCACCGGTCTGTGGAACTCCTTGCCACAGGAGGCGGCGATGGCGTCTAGACGCCCTCACAAGCAGGTTGGAAGAGATTGAGGGAGGAAAAAGTCCATTGCGGGTTAGAAGCTGTGATGGGAATCCTCCCTGTATTAGAAGTAGGCTTGTCTCTGAATGCCAGGTGCAAGGGACTGGGAACAGGACACCGGGGAGATTGTTGTTGTTTTTTGGCGCTCCCAGAGGCATCTGGTGGGCCACTGTGAGATGCAGGAAGCTGGGCTAGAAGGGCCTTTGGCCGGATCCAGCAGGGCTCTTCCTATGTTCTTAAGCTGCTGTTTACTGAGTCCACCCTCTTGTCTGTATGAGTGTCTATTTTCAAGCACTAACTGGTAGCAGCTCTCCAGGGCTTCAGACAAAACTCTTCCTCTGCCTTACCTAGAGATAGCAGGAACTGAACCAAGGGAACTGGCTTGCATGCAAAGTAAATGCTGTCATCGAGGAGCTACGGCCCCTCCCTACGAGCATCTCCCTCGTTGTCAGAGGGTGGAGCCACATTCCCTCCCCCTGGCTAGAAAGAGTCAGAGAACAAGCATATGTACAGCTGGCTTGTTCTGGATGCAAAATGAAGCCTCTCGTGTGGCAGAGCTGAGGTTTCCACCCCTCTACCCAACCCCTCGCTGCTTCCAGCCCAGCCTGGCCAAAAACCTTCTGGAGCAATCCAAGAGGGAGTCGGTCATAAGAACATGACATAAGAAGAGCCCTGCTGGATCAGACCAAAGGCCCACCAAGTCCAGCTTCCTGCATCTCGCAGCAGCCCACCAGATGCCTCAGGGAGCACATGAGACCACAAGATGCCTGCATCCTGCTGCCACTCCCTTGCACCCCCAAAGAAGACCCCAGACTGTGGTTGGGATTTAACATTGTTAAACACAAGCAACCAGTTTTTAAGTCATGAAACCTACTGAACACATCGTCCCTTCTTCACCAGTCTGGAGTAAGCAAAAACAAAAAAACAAAAAACCTGCCATCCCTGGCCAATTCGGATGCCAGGAAAAAAAATTCCCACTCAGCCCTCATGATGAGCAACCAACTCATCTCAGACAGGACATACCCATCATAGCTTGTAACCTGTCATGGAGTTTTCCTCCATCAATCTGTCCCATCCTCTTTTCAAGGCAACCAGGCCAGATGCCATCACCACATCTTGTGGCAAGGTGTTCCACAGACTAATGACACTCTGGGGAAAGACACGTTTTCTTTTATTTACACTCAGCTTTTGAGGATGTCCCCTGGTTCTGGTATTGTGTGAGAGGGAAAAGAGAGTCCCTCTATCTACTCTATCCACTCCCTGTAGAATTTTGTATGTCCCAATCATGTCCTCCACCTCAGGCACCTACTTTCTAGAGTCCCAAATGCTGTAACTTTTCCTTGTAAGGGAGGTGCCCCAGCCCAGTAACCAGTCCCCAGCCTAGCCTGCAGTGAAAATGACAAGGTCCCTTCAAGAGGGCAGCATACGGTCCAATGTACCCATTACGCAGATTGGGGAGCGGGAAACTGAGATGGAAGAATTCTGGACTGCTCCACTTCGAACTGGAGGGGGGCACGTCATATTTTTACGATGCTTTCCCATACCCCAAGTAATAAAAAAAAATCACCACTCTACATGCAGCAAATGAGCACATTGGAAGGAAGCATTCAGTGCAGACAAATCCCCAGTGCACAGGTTTCCTACACACCAAATGTAGTTTGTACAGGAGGGAGAATTCAAAAAACGGTGATCCCCTCCGTACCTGCAGCATGGTCCAAAATGCTCAGCTCACCACCTTACTCTGCACATAACAGGCGCATCAGGCCTGACTGGCGCACTCCAGTGCACGAGGCCCAGAACAAAGGCAGGCACAGAAAAGGGACAAACGTTTAACTCCACCTCCTCAATTTCTGCAGATGCCTTTCAGTTTTGGACCCTTAGAGACCCTCCCTCCAATATGCACCCAGGGTCTCCCCCATCGCCCCCTGGTGGCCCCCACCATGCACAGCAGAGCTGTGCCCTTGCTGCAGGCAGTGATCCGCGGGGAGGAAGAGGGGATCTGCCCCCCTGCTTTGTTTCTTGGGCTTGACGCAGCTGACCTTGGTCTGTCCTTGCAGGGAACATCACCAGAGCTGGCTGGTCCCTGAGCCCCCTGTGACAAGGCAAGCCAGAATCCACACCCCTGTCTACATCCATCACAGGGAATGGAGTTCACAGTGGGGGGGTGCAGCTCAGGCCTTGCCCTGTTTCCGTGGTGGAAACAGAGGCTGATGCAAAAAGGCACAAGGCCAAGAAGGGGGGGAAGCAAGCACAAGAAGCTGGTAGGGGAAGGGAGAGGGGGAGAAAACGGAAACGGGGGAAGGCATAAAAAGAAGGGTGAATGTTGGGATGAATTGAGGATGGAACCCTGGAAGGGAGAAGACAATGAGGTTCGAAGGCATTTTGGTGGAGGGACAAAGGAACGGCGTGTTTTAAATTGCTCCAGAGAGAGCCGCCGGGACTCAAGCTGGCCTGGATGTCGGGCCGCAGTTACTCAAGGCGGAAGATGCTTGGTGGACGTTTATAGACACCGTTATTAATTCACAGCGGCGTGGGCTGTGCGACGATGCCAATGAAAGCACGGGTCGGGGAAGAGGGGTGTCACCCTGCTGTGGCTGGGACCTTCGAAGAAAGCCGGAAGATGAAAGGGAGAGCGCTTTGGAAAGAACAAAGGAGGAAGAGGAGGAGGAAGAGGAGGAGGGAGGAGAAGCTGCTGCTGCCAGTCAGGGATGGTAATTTGGGAGATCGACAGATCAATGGGCTGAATTGGCGGGCAAGAGGGAAGGCTGAGAGTCCCGGTTGTGTTTGCAGAAAGTCCCCCCACCCCCCGGGCATCTTTAGATAAGGCAGGGAAAGAGTCCAAGAGGCCTGGAGAACAACTGCCAGTCTGTGCCTGACACTGCCGAACTGGAAAGACCAGACTTGGGGTGCAATCCTAACCCAGAGTGAGGCCAGCAAAGCTTGGCCCAAACCAGGGCCACCGCCAAGCGCGTTTGGACCACTCTCGGAGTCGGGGAGGGTGGCGCCCGGCTGTGTGCCGGCCACTCCGACTCTGAGAATGGCCCAAACATACTTCACCAGCCAAACTCTGCTGGCCTAACTCCAGGTTAGGACTGCACCCTAAGCCACTCTGTATTCCCCTCCAAAAGGGGGGTAGAGACCCTGTTTCCTGGAGAAAAATTCAGCTTTATTCCAGCTCAGGGCTTTAACCTCCTCCTCAAAGGGCTGTTCCACAAGGAATCTCTTTGTTCATCACCACCCTTGAATAGGTGCCAAGCCAAGCCAGCTGCATCACTCAGGCACAAGTGCTCAGCCGGTGTCAGAATGCAGCCCATGGATCTCCCCCCCCTCTCCCCACCCCCCTCCCCTCTATTCTGCCTGCTTCATTGAAATACTTTTTTTCCCTTCCCTCCTTCTGCAAAATGACATTGGTGTCCATGGTCTTAGTTTTCCCTTTCCAACTCCATTTTCTTCCTCTTGTTGTTCAGTCGCTAAGTCGTGTCTGACTCTTCGCGACCCCCTGGACTGCAGAACGCCAGGCCTCCCTGTCCTCCACTAGCTTCTGGAGTTTGCCCAATTTCATGTTCATTGCTCTGGTGACACTGTCTAACCATCTCATCCTCTGCTGCCCCCTTCTCCTTTTGCCTTCAATCTTACCTCCACTCTATATTCGTATGGGATCTGATTTAGGTCATACGTGGAGGGCCTAGTGGTTTTCCCTACTTTTTTCAGTTTAAGCCTGAATTTTGCAATAAGAAGCTTATGGCTCCAGGCCTTGTTTTTACTGCCTGTATAGAACTTCTCCACCTTTGGCTGCCAAGAATGTAATCAATCTGATTTCGATGTAGGCCATCTGGTGAAGTCCATGTGTACAGTCGCCATTTGTGTTGCTGGAAAAGGGTGTTTGCTTGTTTCTTTCTCTAGTTAGGGTTTAAGCTCACAGGCAGGGTCTTGCCACTGTTCAACTTGGCGTTTTTTTTTCCCCAGGTGCCTAATAATAAAATTATTATTTTTAATGGATTAATTATTTGTAAATAATAGTATGGTAACCATGAAAATAATTAATTACTGAAAGAAATATTTTAGACTTTTTTTTACAACCTTCCATGATCAAAGGAACAGTTTTCTCGATCATCCTCTTAAAATGATGCAATACATCGCCTGGTTGTTGTTGTGATGTTAAAGAACAAGAAAGGTGGACAAAAAGATCCTACCTGAACTCTCAGGTTATCAGAGGGGGCCCTTCTGGCTGTGGAGCAACCAGGTTATAAAATATATGGCGCAATCCTAACCTGAAAACCTTGGTATGCATGAACCATGTTCATACATGAACCTTGGTATATACTGTATGAACCATCATGTGATACATCATTGGAAAGGGAATTTAATGCAGAACGCAAGGAAACAAACCAGAGTGCCACATCTTTGCTCTGTCAAAAGACGTGGTCAAAAAACCAGAGAAATCAAGTGCCCCCTGCACTGGGCCAGACTTCCATGAGCTACACCCCTGCGCGCATCGCAACACTTTCTCCCACAAGACACGCAAATGCAGAATGCTGCGCGGCGTTTATGCGTTGGAAACTTTTCTGCTCACTTCCAAAGCACATTTTGGGGTAATAAAAGTCAAGCGAGCAATCTTCTCTCCACCCATCCAAAATGCCTTCAGCGGGGCACCCCAAACACCTTCCCGCCGACTGACTACACACATTTCCGGAGACACCGTTGATGAATTGCACGTCTCCCAAAAAAGAAAAAACAGTCACAAAATGAATTTATTTCTAAATTGATTGGCCGGCCGGGCAATGTTTCCACAGCAACCGGACCCCGCCACAGCTGCCCAGCTGCCAACGCACAGAGCCTTCTCTGGGCAGGAGCACAGCCCCAGACCGCGACTCGCAGGGAGCCGGCCCGGCTAAGCACACACCGCTGCCTGCAAAAATGCGGGGGAGGAGCCACTGCACAACCGCTTCGTGGCAAGCGGTCCAGGCAAGCGGCAAACTGGCACAACCATCTGTTTGTCAGGCTCCCTCCCCAGACAGCCAAGACTGTATGTGTGTGTAGGGGGGGGCTTAGCTGAAGTGCCTTCGTGTGGGTGTTTGTGTTGTGCGTCTGCCTGCATGCGAACGAGAAGCCGGAGAGGATTCTTGACAGAAGCAAGCACAATGGTGCGAGACGCAGGGCGGGATTCGGCGAGGGTTATGTAAAAGCGGGAACGTTTGCGGGGGCGGAAGGAAGTCTAAAAATCTGCGGGAGCCGGCCCCGTGCAGACGGGTGGGCTTGGATCGCCCACCAAAGCCACGCCAGGCACACGATCAGCAGCGTGAAAGTGGCCAGAGACCATCTAGTCTGACCCCTCCACAAACCCACAGGAAGGGCCTGTGCCTTGCTCAAAGCGGACCTACAACGTAGAACTCGTGCGCTCCGGGGGCTGAGAGAGTCTGAACCGCGATCCAGGACTTTTCTCCGTCTGAAGTTTCCCTCGGCTGTGAATTCATGAGATCAGGGGCGGAGCTACAGCAGTAAGGTAAAGGTTTCCCCACGACCGAATGGTCTAGTCGTGACCGACTGTAGGGGGCGGAGCTCATCTCCGTTTCAAAGCCTGTAGAGCCGGCGTTTTTGTCCGATCATGTGGCCAGCATGACTCTACGCCGTAGCGCATGGAACGCCGTTCCCTTCCCACCGAAGTGGTCCCTATTTATCTACTTGCATTTTTTAGGTGCTTTCAAACTGCTCCTGTTGGACAAACAACAGGAGCTCACTCCGTCGCGCAGTCTTGAACTCCCAGCCTTCCGGTCGGAAAGCCCAGCAGCAGCGGATCAACCCGCTGTGCCACCACGTCCCAATGCAGTAAAGGGGGGTGCAATTGCACCTGGCGATAAGATTTAGGGGGGCGACGAGCTGAGCTTGGCACTAGTAGCCCAAACTGTGAAAATCTTGGTACATGCAAACAACACCCTCATGTTCTATCTCATCGGAAAGGGAATTTAATGCAGAATGCAACGAAACAAACCAGAGCATTGTAGCTTTACTCTATCAAACGTTACGGCCAAAAGAAAAAAAACCCAGGAATAGAAACGAAAATACAACTGTGATGTAAACGTTGCTGCGGGTGATGCCACTTCCTGTTGTGACATCACTTCCTGGACATCGCTTTACCCTCGGCGCTGGGCCACAGGTTCGTTAGCTACGCCACCGCATCAGGTGGCCTTAAAGAAGCCACTCCGTCTCCCCCACAACACCTTAAACCCCCCCCCACGTTAAGGAACCAGCAGGTGGAACTGGTAATCTGTGGAACTCCTTGCCACTCCTCTCTCCCCACTTCCCGGGGGTGTGCGCCCTTCTCTCTCTCTCTGGTTCTTGCTCTCGCACGCACACATACACAAGCTGGCCCAGTGCAAGCTGCCTGCAGCCCAGGCCTGGCCTTCTGCCAGAGCAGCAGACACGGCCATAAACAGATAAATAATAGCTGAATAAATTGCGCGTAGCCAGGGACCAGATTGCCTTTGACCCGCCGGCCGGGTTTTTGGTTTCTTTTCCCTGCCTGGCCCGATTATCTCTTCCGTCTCGCGATGCTCTCCCCAGAGCAGCAGGTGCGGCAGACAGAGAACCACGGAGGGAAAATTGCTCCCCGCTTGCAAGGGAACAGAAAAAGGAAAGCTGGGGCGGGGAACGCCAGGCAAAGGCAACGCAGAACTGCCACTGGGGTGGAACAGGGGATGCACTGCAGACCCCAGGGGGTGCACCAAACTGACCCAGCTGGGGTCTTGGGGCAGGGAAATGGACTGTGGGTTTTTTTTTTGCATGAAGGGAATGACAGCCTCTGTTTAAAGCTTGCTTGAAGGGCAGGCATGGCTGTAGTTTGCGGCAAATTCCACCCTGCGTCTCGCCCCGCTCCTCACTGCCTTTTTAAAAATCACAGGGGGAGGAAGATTAGCGGTGGCACAACCAATAAGTGTGGCACGCGTGGACCCCGCCACCATCAAGCTGTTCACCGTCCAAACGCAAGAGCCCCACTGGGTCAGGCCACAGGCCCGGCCAGCCCAGCTTCCTGCATCTCACAGCAGCCCACCAGAAGCCTCAGGCTGCACTCACAAGACACCTGCCTCCTGTTGCCACCTGGCATTTGGACGTGAGCCTGCTTCCAACACCAGGGGGTTGCACACACCCATCAAAGCCTGTAACCTGGGACGGGCTTTTCTCCCACCAATCTGTCCAATCCCACCCCCCTTTTCCAAGCATTGAGGCCAGATGCCGTCACCACCAGCTCCCGTGGCAGGGAGTCCCAGAGACCTCTGCAATGAGCTCATCAGAGCATGAGGAGAGCCCTACTGGATCAGGCCTCGCTCTCCGCCCGCCCCCTTCCCCACCGTGCTGCCAGCCTCAGCCCCGCTCCCGCCGACCCCCCAGGAGCTCTCACCTTCGCTGCAAAACTTGCCCTGGAAGCCCGTGAGGCTGCAGTCGCACTGGACCTCGCTGTTGACCACAGTGCAAATCCCGCCGTTGACGCAGGGGTTCTGCTTGCTGCAGAGGTACTCCGTGTCGCTGCGGACGCCCTGGCTGCCCAGCAGGGCCGGGGGCATGTCCCCCACCTTGAGGTTGGCCACCACCCCGGCGAAGGGCAGCTCGTACTTGACGGTGCTGAGGGTGAGGGCCGAGAGGCGGACGTCCGGCGGGATGCCCCCCACGAAGAGGTCGCTCTCCACCGCCATGTCCCGCCGCTTGGACTTGACCTCGGCCACCCGGGCCTCGCCGTCCACCACCAGCATGGTCTCCCGGTAGTTGCGGGTCAGCAGGAGCATGTGCCAGCGGTCGTCGTTGACGGGCGTCTCCAGGTGCAGGCTGGCGGGCTCGGCGCAGGAGATGGTGAAGCGCAGGCGGAAGCGGCCCTCCAGGATGAGCAGCTCCAGGAAGTCGCAGTTCCCGCCGTCGTCCAGGTACAGCACCAGCGCCCGGGACACGTTGGTCTTCAGGCTGAAGCTCAGCTCCCCCGTGGAGCCGGCCTCCCAGCGGGCGTAGCGGGCCCACTGCCCTGTGGCGCCCCCAAACTCCAGGGCGGCCCCGCCCGCGCCCGGGCCCAGCACGGACGCCACCAGCAGCGCCCACGGCAGCAGCAGCGGCACGGGCCTCGCCATGGCAGCGCCCCCTCCGTCCTCCGGCCCCCCCCTCGGCACGCCCTCAGATCCACATGGAGGAGGCGGGCGTGGGGGCAACGCCGAGGAGCAAGGGTGGGGTCCTCGAGCGAGGCAGGACTGGGGGGACGGCGTCTCACGCAGAACCGGGCGTCCCAGGACGGTGTCCGCACAGGCCCTTCTGGCCGCCCCGTCCCCCCCTCACCGGCGTCCCTCGGGCGGTGGTTACAGCATCCTCATCCTCTGGCCGGGAGGAGCCGGGCAGAACTGCCCCCACGGCAACGGAAGAGGAACGGAGGGAGGACGCGACGCCCCTGGTGGCCGCCTCCAGTCCAGCACTGCCTCCCGAAGGCCCCCCTCCCTGGGTCCGCTTGCATTCAGTCCGGAGTTCTCATTGTCCACTTGGCAGGCCTGGGGGGGGAAGGAGAAGAGAGAAGGCAGTCAGTCCCTGCACGGCAGCCGTCAAAAAAGCCCCGACAATGCGTGAGAGGTGATGAGGGCCTTCCTTCAGGTCCAGCTTCCTGTACCCCACAGTGGGCCACCACTTGCCTCAGGGCAGGGTTACCAGCTACAAACTGGGCCAGAGGGCCTCTGCCTTGAAGCGTCGTACAGCAGAGGGGATGGGAGCAGGTGCAGCTTTTGAAACCCTTCCACGACGAGCTGCACCTGCCCAAATTCCCTCTCTTCTATGCAGTGCTTAAAGGCAGAGGCACTCTGTCCCAGTTGGTAGCTGGCAACCCTACCTCAGGGCGCACACCAGGTGCCGGCGTCCTGTGGCCACTCCCTGGCATTCTGAGGTAAACGTCTGAGGTAAATATGAGGCAAATAAAACAGAATTTGCTATCCAAAGAACATAAGAAGAGCCCCGCTGGATCAGGCCAAAGGCCCACCTAGTCCAGCTTCCTGCATCTCACAGGGGCCCACCAGATGCCTCAGGGAGCACACAAGACGCCTGCATCCTGTTGCCACAGTTACCTCAGAATTTTACCTCAGACATTTACCTCCTTGTATCTGGCATTCTGAGGTAAACTTCTGAGGTAAATATGAGGTAAATAAAACAGAATTTGCTATCCAAAAGAACATAAGAAGAGCCCTGCTGGATCAGGCCAAAGGCCCACCTAGTTAGGACGGCCAGATACAAACCGAGACACAGTGCTTCTGCCTTTAACCCTTGGCTAGAAGAGGGACGTTGGGCCAGTGCAGCTCGTTATGGAAAGATTTCAAAAGCTGCATCTGCCCAAATTCCCACTGCCATACAAGGGTTCAAGGCAGAGGCACTCTGTCCCAGTTTGTATCTGGTAACCCTACACCTAGGCCAGCTTCCGGCATCCCATAGTGGCCCACCAGATGCCTCAGGGAGCACACGAGACCACAAGATGCCTGCATCCGGTGGCCACTCCTTTGCCCCTGGCATGCTGAGGTAAAATTCTGACCCTGAGCTTTCCCTTAACAAGCTTGATCCCCACCAGCTGTGGAGCGGATGTGCCGCTGAACCTGCATGTACAAAAAGGAGGCAGCCCCAGGCCCAGCTATTCCTTGGTTCACGGCCGGGTTGGACCGATTTCTGGAGGAAAAGTCTGTCGTGGGCTACAGGCTGTGATGGGTGGTACAACCTCCGTACTTTAGACGTAGGCTACCCCAGAATGCCAGGTGCAAAGGAGTGGCCGCAGGATGCAGGCGTCTTGTGGTCTCGTGTGCTCCCTGGTGGGCCACAGGAAGCTGGACTAGATGGGCCCTTGGCCTGATCCTCTTCTTATGTTCTTAGGATAGCAAATTCTGTTTTGTTCACCTCAGAAATTTACCTGGGAGGCTACCTGGGAGGCAGGAGCCCAGGGTCTGGGTCTCAGTGGCCAAAAGATTCAGATAACCAGCCCAGGAGCCAAGACAGACGTGGGCTCCTGCCCTCCCAGGTAGCCTGTGAGTGGAGCATCCTGCTCTATGGAGTTGAGTGACCAGGTGGGAGCTAGGGCTAGTTAGACTTGAGCCAGAGAGCTTTCTTACGCTGCCCTGGGTCTTCAAGCAATTCCAAGCTGTGCATTGCTTGCACCGTTGTGCATTAGTAGTGCAACCGTTAGTCTTAACAAACACCATTATATTTTACAGACCAGTGTGCTTTTTCTACTGGGAACTGGGGCCAGCTATTCCAGTCTAGCCACTGGGCTTAGCTACCAAGGAAACTTCGTTGGGCACGGATAAAGTCTCCTGGACCACTAGTGGTCAGGAGGGAACACGCTCCACCACCCAAGGTCTCGGGGCATTTGGGGGCTGATGCTAGATCCCGGGGACCTTGACAACCCCCCTTTTAAAGGCACCAAGGTCAGATGCCATCACCAGCTCCTGTGGCAAGGAGTTCTGCAGATTAATCACCCGCTGGGTAAAAAAGCTATCCTTGGATAGCTGCAAAGAATTAAGCTGCCCCCTTTCAGAAGTGGCCTCTAGGCCTCTGCCATTGCTGCAGCCTGAGGTCCTGAGCACCAGCCCAGCTAGAATCCCAAAACAGAAAAGGATTAATAGGAAACAGATTTCCTACGATGAAGGAAATCCACATGCCCCAACCCCAGACTCCTCCCTCCGATTTAGCCATACAGTTGCCCCACAGCCTTCTAAAAACTGGAGCTGGAACAATAGATAAGGGGGCCGCCACCACCCTCAATATAATTCGAGCACTGCCATGAGGACTAGAAACTTGGGCTGTCCAGAAAGCTAAATCCCATGTCCAATGCAACATTCCAAACTGCAGCCGAGCCACATGCACAGGCATACCAACACAAGCCCCCCCCCATACAGCCCCCTCTAAAAAAAAACACCTCCGATCCTTCTCCCACTACTGTGCACTTTGCAGAAGAAGGGATCACATCTTTCTTTCCCCCCCCCTCCACCCAATCACCACCCCTGCAAGATTGGGACCCTCGTGTCACTCACACAGCTAATGCAATGCAAATTTCATTCCCGTCAAATTGCCTTTTTGGAATGATTACCCTTGTAACTGACTGTCAGAGAAGCAATTTATTTCCCCCCCCCACCCCTCAAAACGCCTGCTGCTCAGGGAGGAGGGCATATTTGCATCTTGTTACTGCAGAAGAGCCTGGTTATTTATAGCATTGTGGGGGGGGGCGGAGAGGGTGTACCAGAGGGATGAGCAAGCAAAGGCGTAAAGGGGGAGAATCCTCCCCGGCTCAAGAGTAAACTCTCCACCCTGCGCTTCCAAAGTCAATATGTTCCCCTTTAATTTTTGGTTCCGGATTTCAAATGTGTGCCGTTTCTGTCCCAAGACAGGGGCCAGGATTGTCTTCGAGGCAGCTAAGAAGTCATCGTTGCAACTGCGACACCCAAGAGACGTGGCTGCCAAGTGTGTGGGGACCCTGCAGGGGCTCCTGGTGTCTTCGCACCAGCCACAACCAGAGTCTGAGATGTAGAACAACAGGGGCTGCCAGCTTGAGCCCAGCGCTTGGGCCGTCTGACTCAGTGTCCCCAACGCAGACCGGCAGCAGCTCTCGGATCGGAACGGCTGCCGTTCCCCTCCTTCACCTGGAGATGCCAAGTACCGAACTTGAGAGGTCAAGAACATCAGAAGAGCCCCGCTGGGTCAGGCCCAAGGCCCCAAGCCTAAGTTTCTAGTCCTCATGGCAGTGCTCCGATTATATTCAAGATGGTGGTGGCCCCCTTTTGTTCCAGTTCCTGTGTTTAGAAGGACGTAAAGAACCTAAGAACCGCCCTGCTGGATCAGGCCACAGGCCCATCCAGTCCAGCTTCCTGCATCTCACAGCGGCCCACCAGATGCCTCAAGGAGCACACCAGACCACAAGATGCCTGCATCCCATTGCCACTCCCTTGCACCTGCCATCCTGAAGTCACCTGATTGCATCACCCATCGTGGCCTGTGGTCCTCTGTCATCTCGGGGGTACCTGGACTGGCCGAGATGCCTAATCCAGGCCACCACCAATCACAGGTTTGGGAAGCCGCAAGCAGACCGCACAGGTGTTGTTAACAAACCCACACATGATGTCAGCCCTGGGGGAGGGCCCAGGGGAAGTCCCGCCCTCACAGGACTTCTCTCAAGGACCTGCCCAGGAAGAGGCGGGGCCTGGCCAGCTGGCCAGGCAGCTCATGAGGATCCCCGCCGTGCTGGGGAGTGCTTGCTCTCTCTCCAGTTGGAAGGCTGAGGAAATGGGTGGCCCAGTGATGCTGTCGCTCTCTCCCCCTCCCCTTGTGGGCTACCTTGCCCATACCTGGAGGGTGTTGGAAGAACTCCTCATCGGCCCACCAGGGTCTGGATTGGGGACCCCCCAACAGGACGGCTCAACCTTTGTCCACCCCTTGGGCAGCAAAGCCGGCCAACGGAGACTGGGGGTACAGGGGTGTGAAACGCTGGCGCTACTCTCTACGAACTGTTCCGGGACCCTCTGATGCAAGAGGGCCCGATCCATGTAAAGGCGCTAACCTGATTAAACCGTGGCGGCAAAAGATCTCGGAAGACTCATTTGCGCCGGGTTGAGCCCCCCCCCCCACCAGGGACCCACAAGCCATCTGCCAGCCCTTTAGCACCCGGGGCATCCGCCCCGCCCCTGAGATGGCAGTCACACCCACGATGGACTTTTCCTCCAGAAATCTGCCCTTTTCAAGGCACCTAGGCCAGGCGCCGTCCCCACCTCCTGTGGCAAGGAGTTCCACAGATTAACCAAAGTATTTCCTTTTAGCCATTCGAACTCTCAGTTTGAGTGGGTGTCTGTTGGGAAAATGTCCTGTAGGGTGTTCTGTGGGGGGGGCAGCTGCAGCTGTGAAGCTCTGGCCCCCACCCTAGACCCCAAGTTGGGGGGAGGCTCCCAACCGGGGTGGGTGCACTGCTCCTCAAAACACCATAACAACCACACACACACAAACGCACGCACACTTATGCATGCACAGCCTATACAGCCAAACCATGCGCACGGCAGCTGAATCGTGGACCTTTGGGAGAGGAAATGGGGAGGGGCCCGTCGCCGTAGCAACGCCGGGCAACACGGCATCATGCAAATGAGCCGCGCTTGGCACGGCAGGGTTATTTATAAATTCTCCCTCGTCTGCCGCACCTCATTGGGTAATGGGCATAATTAACATTCGGCTTCTAATTAGCCAATCAAATTAAATTTTGCACCTGCAATGGGTTCTTGATTGAAGCCCCAGTTACAGCATCCCTTCTCCCCCTTCCTTCCCCCATCCCTGAAGGGGATGTGAAGAGCTCAACCTGGAGACCCCCATACAACTCATATTCCCTGCTTCCCCTCCTCTCCCCAGAATGCCTCGATCCCAGGGCCCGTCCGGTCCAGCTTCCTGCGTCTCACAGCGGCCCACCAGAAGCCTCAGGGAGCACACGAGACCACAAGACGCCTGCATCCCATGGCCACTCCCTTGCACCTGGATTTCTGAGGTAGCCGAGTATGGAGGTTGCAGGCCATGATGGGTAGTGCAACCTCCGTACCTCAGCTTCCCGTCCTGCAGCAGACAGTTCCCCAGGTGCACACCTCTTGCTCTGCTGAGGCCAAGCTCTCCCCGCCAATCAAGCTTCTGAAGTGTCCTGCCTGCCCGACGACGGCTGCCTTTTTCCTCCGCTTGCCATCTCCCCCCCCCCCTCTGCAGTTCCGTTTCCCTGGAGGCGCCAGCCAGCGTCTCCCGCGTGCCACGTCAGCCCCAGGGTGTCGCATCACATTAAGAGTGTCGCCAAGCGTGGGGTGGGGGGGAGGGAGTGTGAACTGCCTTCCCCTCCTCGCCTGTCTGCAGGGTTCTGCTTCCCCAACCACACTGTGCCAGGCCAGCACTGCTAGGGCGCTCCGAGGCCAGGCAGGCAGGCGGGCGAACGCCCAGGGGCACAGTCCACGCAAGTCAGGAAGCCGTGTGTCCCCCAATCACCCCCAGCCCCCCCTCCGCCCCACCACATTCCGTCGTAGCACAAGTGCATATGCCAGTGGTTCCCACAGAACCCTAGAGTTGGAAGGGACCCACAAGGCCATCTAGTCCAACCCCTCCTGCCTGCCCCTGGAAACCCTCCCAGAGCATCTCCAGCAGGTGCCTGTCGAGCCTCCGCTTGAAAGGTCTCCAGTGAGGGAGAGTCCGCCACCTCCCTCCAGTGGCAGTCTGTTCCACTGTCCAACCGCCCTGATCGTCAAGAGATCCTGCCCGAAATCCTTCTCAAACTGTTTAGCTCCAGGACCCACTTTTTAGAACGACTCTCTATCCGGGACCCACAGAAGGGGCGTCATGGCCGGCAGTGCCAGCCTTGTGGCGCCAGAGCCTGCTGCTGTCCTGGGAACGCAGCAATGGGGCGGGTGATTCCTCAGCCGTCTTCCAAGCGCAAAGTGGTGCTTCGCGGCGGCCCTTGTGCCGGCCAAACTCTGCTGGCCTAACCCCAGGTTCGGATTGTGCTCTGACCCAGGAAGATCCATCCATCCATCCATCCATCCATCCATCCATCCATCCACTCTCTCTCTCTCTCTCTCTCTCTCTCTCTCTCTCTCTCTCTCTCTC
>JAJKFI010000133.1:1041169-1076169 GCA_029204185.1 Lerista edwardsae | reverse complement strand
CCGGTCAGTGCTTGACCACGCTAAGAGACACACAGACCAAGGGTCTGACTCAGCAGGCAGCAGCAGAGACCTCTGTGTCTAAGATATTTGAAGCTAAAGTCAGTCCGTGCCTTTCAGGGCAGGCATCGCCAAAGCAGCTGATGACTTTATTGAAAACAATTAGCATGCAAACACTTGTGCAAACGCAATGGCTGGCAGCCAAAGCCTGCTGCAGTTTGTAAGCAAAGCAACACACACACACACACACACACACACACACACACACAAACAGACAGACAAACCAGAATGCCCAACTTATTCAAGCAGAATGAAACTCAGAATCACCCCTGGAAAAACAAACAAGCTCTGCCAGTCGTTCCCAACCTGGGGGTGGGGGGTAACAACCAGCTAAAAGAAACGTTGCATTTTTGCAACGTTTTTCAGGGAATCTCCGAGCAGAGAAGTGTGTTTTTGAAAACACGTCAGGACGGTTCTACCTGCAGGCCCCCATACAAAAACCACTGCAGACAGAGTTAGACAACTGGTATAGAAACTGACGCCCAAAGAAAGATTTGGGGGTTTGGACTCCTAGCCAGGGAGTCAGAAGGGTTTCCTGGCGGATGTCCTTCTTCGACACATGAAGATCAATGCTTCAGCCGTGGAATATGTTGCCTGGGGCATCCCCCCACCAGTCCCTGGCCCCAAGGAATATGTTCCTTGGGGCCAGGGATGTGTGGAACAATAGCGCCTGTCCGTCCAAAAGGCAGACAGATGCCACCATCACCTCCCGTGGCAAGGAGTTCCACAGGCCAGTCGCACGCTGGGGAATGAAATATTTTCTTTTGCCGGTTCTAACTCTCCAGCATCTCCCCTCTCCCGCCCCACACATTCAGCATAGCCTGGAGGATGCTTCCAGTCCTCCCTCTCTCATTAATCATCATTTCTCGCAGCACGTCAAGCACTGCGGCGCACAGTGACTGAGTGGAGACATGCAAAGAGGAGACTGAAAGCTGTATGGGGCAGGAGGAGGGCAGCAAGGAGGTAGACCCATGTGGCCTTCTCCTGTATTGGAAAAGGCAGGAGATGCCCCGAGGAGGTAGGGAATGGTATCAGCAGTGGCCCCTGTCCCAGATAAACCAGGGATTACAGGGTTAAACCCCAAGGTCTTTGCCTGCAGCAGGAACACAGCTGCAGGCTGATGAGGGCCCTGGCTAGGCAGGGATTAGCACAGGTGCAGATGGGTGTGGCTGATGAACTAAAGCCTGCCCACTGATTGGCTGGCCTCAGTATAAAGCTGGAGGCAGGAGCTGGAGAAAAGGAGCTGGGAAGGTGCTGGAAGAGAGGAGGCCCAGTGAGTGAATGAACCCCCTCCCTCTTGCCTATCTCTGAGGCCGCTCTGTGGGGAAACTAATTAGCCTGGTGTGGGCATCTGGGCCCTTGGGGAGGCCCAGCAGGGAGAATTTGGCAGAACATCTCCCACTGGGAAGCATCTTCAACAAGGGGGGATGCAGAAGGCCGATTCTGGTGTCCTGGGAACGAGAGTGGGGAGGACCATTCCCAATTTCGAGGTACAAGCATCACAAATTTCTCCTCATCTGGGAGCAAAAGGCTTAATCCGAGCCACGGCTTGGCTCCGGAAAGAGATGGGGGAGAAAAATGGCTTGCTGTGAACTTTCGTTCCGGTTGATGACGGAGGAGCAGTTAAATTGGGACAAAGGACCTCACATTGCAGAAACAGCCAGTAGACGGAAGGAAGATTTCCTCGCTGCTCAGAGCGCAGCCAGCTTCCCACAACTGATGGAGAGAGTGGCTGGAGAAGGGGGTCCTTTTCCCTCTCTCCCGCGACCCCAGAATGGGGGGACATCCACTAAAAGTGAGTGGCCAGAGAGTTAGTATTTCATTGCCCAGCATGTCTGGGCATGTGGAACTCCTTGCCACTGCTCTGTGGAACTCCTTGCCACGGGATGTGATTATGGCATCTGGCCTGGATGCCTTTCAAAGGGTCAGATCGATGGAGGGAAAAAAGTCCATCGCAGGTTACAAGCCATTGATGGATAGGTCAGGTGCAACCTTCTTGCACCACCCCCAAGGAAGACCCTAGACTGAAGTTGGGGTTTAACTTTATTCAACCCAAGTGCAAATCATGAAACCTACTGGACCGTCCTTCCCTCCCCAGTCTGGGGGAGGCAAAACAAAAAACCTGCCACCCGTGGCCAATTCGGATGACAGCAAAAAATTCCTACCTGGCCCTCACATGATGAGCGACCAGCTCATCTCAGACTGGACATACCCGTCATAGCCTGTAACCTGTCATGGAGTTTTCCTCCATCAATCTGTCCAATTCCCTCTGAAAAGCACCCAGGCCGGGCTCCATCCCCACATCTTGTGGCAAGCAGTTCCACAGACTAATTTCACACTGGGCGAAGAACTTTTGTTTGCTCCAACTCTCCTAAAGCTCAGCTTCAGAGGATGTCCCCTGGTTCTGGGACTGTGCGAGAGGGAAAAGAGATTCTTTCTCCTGCAGTCCCCAGTTCTGGGCCTAGGGCTGGGATGGAGAAGACGTCAGACCCCAAACCTTTCCACCGATGGCATCCTTGGCTCACGTAGGCAGCCTCCTCCCCTCCTCCGCACATATTTTTTTTTTTTTGGGTTGCCGTGCCTGTTCTCAATAATTCAAACCAAAGTCTGTTCAGATCAAATCTGAGCTTCCCCTGACGGGATCAAGGATAAATAAAATATCGCCTGTTATTGCTCACCGACAGGAGCGCACGGGGGGGGGGAGATAATAAGGAAGGGGGAAGCAGTTTTAATAAAGCGCTTTTAAGCTCCCAGCTCCGTTGGCGGCCGAGAGCGGAAGGCACTCCACGCCCTGACAAGATAACGCGGCGCTCCCAGGACAGCCGGCTGCCAGTCTCGGACCCGGCGTGCGGAGGCTGTGCTTGGCTATCCGGCGGAACGACAAGAAAGCCGCAGGGAGCCAGGCTGGCAGGCAGACAAGGCGCCAAGCCCTGCCCAGTGGCAAGGGAAGAGGCGGTCTTGATGGCAGCCCCCCCAAAATGCGGCCCTCCCTGACCCTTGGGATGTTACTGTGGCACATGCCGTTGACCAGAGGGTGGAGCCAGAGATGTCGCTGATGAACGGGTATCCCAGGGCAGAGGGTGACATGCAGTGATGTCATGCAGGGGGAACGTGGGGGAACTCAGTTCCACTAGTTAAAATGAGGGCTGACTCCGCCCACTTCACTCTCCCTCCTCCCCCCTCCCAATTCCTCTGCAAAGTGCTTTTCTTCTTGGTTGGCCGGCACTCAGAGGGTTAAAGGGAGTGACTCCGGATTCCTGGGGGGGGGGCGAAGGCAGTGATGTCATTCAGGGGGAACGGACCAGAACGGGAATCCTAACGGGCTCCGTGGCTGGTTCCTGACAAGTGCCAATCAAAAGTGAGTTCCTGTTCCTAAATCATTTGAATGACACCACTGGTGACATGTTGCCCTGGACGTGAAGTGACATCACAACAGGAAGTGACATCACAGTTGTATTTTCGATTTCTCCGCAGGCATCTCGTGCGCTCCCTGAGGCACCTGGCGGGCCACTGTGAGAGACGGGAAGCCAGACTAGGTGGGCCTTTGGCCTACCAAAGAGGCTGCACCACCCATCATGGCCTGTAGCCTGCGGTGGACTTTTCCTCCACTGTCCAATCCCCTCATAAAGGCACCTAAGCCGGACGCCATCCCCACCTCCTGTGGCAAGGAGTTCCGCAGGTCAATTACCCGCTGGGCCAAAAAAGTATTTCCTTTTATCGGTTCTCCCAATGCTCAATTTGAGTGGGTGTCCCCCTGGTTCTGGTGTTGTGCGAGAGGGAAGAGAGCATCCCTCTGTCCACTCTATCCATCCCATGCAGAATTGTGCATGTCTCAATCATGTCCCTCTCAGGTGCCTTTTCTCTAGACTGAAGAGCCCCCAAACTCTGCAGCCTTTCCTCATAAGGGAGGGGCCCCAGCTTAGTCATTTTGGTTGCACCTAACCTTGCATTGGGCTTCTTCCTTGCTTCCCCACCCCACCCCCCGCAAAAAAAAAAAATCTGCCTTAACACCATCCATTGACCTCTGCGGCAGCCAACTCTTGCCTCCCCTACCAAAGAAAACTTTCAGCCAACGTTCCTCTCCCCTCCAAGGGTCAGCAGCTCACTGAACGCCGCTGCAGAAGGAGATTCTCCCCATTGCGCACCGCTTGGCACTTTTTCATCATCGCTCGTGCCCCGGGGGTGCGCGTGTGTGTCACTCTGCTGCTTAATAATTTTCAGGGCAACGAACTTGCTGTTCTACGTTTTCGGCGTTAACTGTTTTCATCCCGCCAGCAGAACTTCTCTACCGGGCCCCACCGAAACGCAGACAGCCAAAGATCTCCTGTGGCAAGGCTATTTGCCCAATGCCAGTGTGCTAGCCGCCACCTCCCTCCCAGCTTTTGAAAAGAAAAGGAAGCGTGGTGGAGAGTGTCCACTCTAGCCCATCCTTCTCTTCTCCTCCCCACTTCCTTTGGGAATCCAGAGAGCAGGAAGAAGAGGAGCAGCAGAAACAGGCCGCGTAGGCCGACCGTTAGGCGATCGTCTCAGCCGGCCTCATGGTTGGGGCCAGCACCGCGCCCACAAGGTGCTGGCCCCTCCTTTTTCAGGTGGCAAACGTCTACCGCTCGTGCTTGGGAGGGGAGCCAAAAGACTTCACGTCTCCAGCCATTATCAAGCTGCCGGTTTGACGGGAATCTAAGGGCTCCCGCTTGCCTTCGGGCGGAGAAAAAAGGCAAGGAGCAGCGGTCTTCCCAGAATCCTTTGCAAAGAGGAAAAGAGGACAGGGGTAAGGGTAACTGGGGCAGCTGATGCTCAGCAAATGCTCCTTCGTCCAGAGCTTCCACGGGGACAAGGTGTGTGTGTGTGTGTGTGTGTGTGTGTGTGTGTGTGTGTGTGTGTGTGAAATCACAAATGCTGGGTAGTTTAAGGGGTGAGAAATTGGAGAGTAAAATTGGGGGGGGAGTAACCAGTGGTGTCATTCAAATGATTTAGGAACAGGAACTCACTTTTGATTGGCACTTGTCGGGAACCCGGAACCAGCCACGCAGCCCGTTAGGATCCGGAACACCCATTCTGGTCCGTTCCCCCTGAATGACATCACTGCCTTCGCCCCCCTAGGAATCCGGAGTCGCTCCCTTTAACCCTCTGAGTGCCAGCCAACCAAGAAGAAAAGCACTTTGCAGAGGAATTGGGAGGGGGGAAGAGGGAGAGTGAAGTGGGCAGAGTCAGCCCTAATTTTAATTAGTGGAACTGAGTTCCCCCGCGTTCCCCCTGCATGACATCACTGGGAGTAACCCACACTCTACAGCAGGGATCCCCAAATGATGGTCTTAGACGGCTGCCCTCAAAACCACACAATTATTAATATGAAGGCGCAACCCTAACCAACAATCCAGCCCTGTGCCAAAGGGGCAAATGCTGCATCCTGCAGTGTGGGGGGCAGTCACTGTGGCTCCTGTTTCGCATTAGGGCTGAAGGGTCATGGTGAACACGTGTAGAATGCCGCTTGGCGCACACAAAGTGCACCACGTGTGTTGCAAAGACAACATCAACCTCCATCAAGTTAAGCAGGATTGTCCCCGTTTCACAGGTGGGGAAGACCGAGGCCAGAAGGAACCACTTGCACAAGGCAAGTGATGTCATTCAGGGGAACGGACCAGAACGGGCGTTCCGGATCCTAATGGGCTCCATGGCTGGTTCCGGGTTCCCGACAAGTGCCAATCAAAAGTGAGTTCCTAAATCATTTGAATGACACCACTGCACATAGGGCGCAATCCGAACCAGCTTTCCAGCCGTGACATAGCGGTGCCAATGGGGCACGTGCTGCATCCTGCAGTCGGGGGGGGGGGGCAGGCACGGAGGCCTCCTCAAGGCAAGGGAATATATTGGAGCCACATTGCCCTTACTCCAGTGCTGGACTGCGCCCTGAATTTCATTTCTTGACATGGCGCCATCGATGCGCGCTCCATGGGTTCCTGGCAGAGGTGAGTTTCAAACCCGGAGAAGCTCCCATTAGCAGGAATTAATTGTCATGTCATTCGCATGACAGCAAGCCATGCTCAGTCTCTCCACCACGGCGCTACGTGCGCCAGCTTCCGAACAAAGCCCCCCACCTCTGAAACGGCCCGTGTCCCTCCTCAGGGGCAGAGGCAACAAGATAATCCACGCTACAGAGTGTGTGTGTGGGGGGGGGAATCGGAGGAACGGTTCTGCCACACTGGCCTGCAGATCACAGACACCTCCCATCCAACCCCGGTGACCGAACCGCTGTTTCATTTTATCAATTTGCTCCCAACGCGGCGCTTCTTGACATGGCGGGAGACGGCTCTGCAGATTTATCAGCGGAAATTAATGGCCCGCGTCTGCGGCGGGGGACCTCTCCGGCATCCAGTGCCCTTGGACGAATCAGCCGGGTCCGCGGCCGGCTCCGAGACCGTCGCTGGGGAATGGAAGCCGCCAAGGGCCAGGCTCCCTCCCCCCAAAACGTTACAGAGCCAGCAAATGTTCCGCTTGCAGGACTGACCCGAACAAAACCCAATGCTGGCATCTGCTTCCCTGAGTGTGCAAAGTACCGTATTTCCCCAAGTATAAGACTCACCTTTTTCCCAAAAAAACGGGGACTAAAAATTGGGTGCATCTTATTCAAGGGGTGTGCCAGGCAGAAATTTTTCAAATTTCTGGCCCCAAAATTAAGGTGCGTCTTATACTTTGGTGCGCCTTATACTTGGGGAAATACGGGTATTTCCCATGTATCTGGATGGAATCCATACAGCAACCCTTGATGGTAACTAAGTATATTTATGCCCGTTCTACAGCCGGGAAGAGCGAGGCCAAGCAGGGGGAAATACAGTCAGTCCTCATTATCCGCTGGGGTTCGGTTCCTGGAAATCCTGGGGGTGGCAAATTTGCAGACAACGAACCATTGATCCCATGGGATCCATGGGGTTAGTTGCAAGGGGTCCCTTATCTGCCACCAGAAGAATCCAGCAGAGACCCTCAGGAAGCCCGCAGAGGGCAGCAGGAAGTGCCCAAAGATCTCTGAATGCTGCAGAGCCCTTCCGGAGGCTGCAGGGAGCTTCCGAACAGACCCCTTAAGGACCCCTTCTGCCAGCCATTTTTAAAGGGGTCAGTGCTGGTCACCGGTGCCGTTCAGAAGGTCCCTGCAGACTCTGGCAGGTCTCTGAATAGTGGATAAGGAGGAAAGTAGCAATCCTGCCCCTAACAGATAATCGAATTTGCAGGTAGCGAGTTTGCATTTAAAGAGGACTGTCTTTCTTCAGTTGGGGGGCTTACATCTGTCTGTCCAGGCACCCACTCACCCATTATTAGTATTAGTAGAATTAGTAGTATTAGTCTACACCGAAAACAAACATGTTCACGAAGCGATTTACAGAGGCAATCCAATAACCAAAGGGCTCCCGATCCCCCAAGGACTCCCAATCTAAAATTTCTCCTCTTCCTGTTCCCTGAAGAGGAGAACAGAATGCAAACAGGAAGTGCGGGGGACAAGAGAGCTGTGGGCTGCAGAAGCTCCTTTCCTCTGCACATCTTGAATTTGAAAGGGAAAAAGAGGCAGGGAGTGAAAGAGGAAGTTGGGAGGAGAAGAGAATGGCGGGCTAGAACATCAGGTGTTACTCTAGCCCAGCCACAGTCCCCCCCCCTCTCTCTCTCTCATCCGCTTTTCGTTTCAGATCGAGGAAGCAGGAAGACTGGCAGATAGGACATCACCAAACAAGGCGGTCCATCTCAGACACCTTGTGGTCTTGTGTGCTCCTTGAGGCACCTGGTGGGGCCACTGTGAGATGTAGGAAGCTGGACTAGATGGGCCTTTGGCCTGATCCAGCAGGGCTTTCCTTATGTTCTTAAGGGAAGGCAAAATTTAGCAGACCACCTTGGAAGCCAGGACAGGGCATTGGCCCATTTTATTTCTGTTTTGTTCCTGTTGTTTGAGCTTTGCTAAAAGTCTCACTCTCGACCCTGAAACATTTTTTTGCCCGGCACCCACAAAGTGGGTTACAGCCAGCCGTGGCCGCTCAGTTTCCCTTTGGAAATGAAACACTTTTTTGGAAAAAGAAAAGAAAAAAGGACCGCTTTCTGCAAATCCTCCTCCTCTATCAAGCAGAGGCTACCGACTTTTCCTTGACTCAGGTGGGCCCATTAAAGGAGCCATCAAAAAAGTCAATGTGGGAGAACAAGAAGAAGTTGCAGAGAAATCTCAAGGAGTGTACACACACACACACACACACACACACACACACACACACAGAAAAGGCCATTCAAGCTTTTAACGGCCGGGCAATCTGGCGACCCCCTGGGTAGAGAAACACAAAGCAGACTGCTTTGCGATCATCTCTTCCTTAGAGCAACTGCCTCCAAAATCCTTTGACAGCGGGGAGAAGGGAAATGTGCACAATCCTCACCTGGAGTTAGGCCGGCGCAGTTAGGCCAGCAAAGTTTGGCTGGCACAAGGGACACCATCATCAAGTATGTTGATACATCATCAAGTATCAACTCTCGGAGTTGGAGAGTCCAGCGCACAGACGTGCGTCATCCTCCCTGACTCCGAGAGTGGTCCAAATGCACTTTATGCTGTCCCTTGTGCCGGCCAAACTTTGCTGGTTTAGCTTATGACTCCAGGTGAGGATTGTGCTCCGAGCCCCTGCATCAGAAATTTGCTTTCCCAAGCCGCTGGCTGTTTTGTCTCGAAAGCTGGTGTGCTAAAATTCAGATTTTAGGCCACATGCGTTTCCTCGTACCTGGCAATGCACCAGCCACCTCCTCCACGACACCTGCTTTTGCCTCCTGGAGAGGAAGAGGACAAGGAAGTGTTGAGGAATGGAGAGCAGTGGGCGAGAGCATCTCCTGGACTCAGAAAGGAAGAAGAGGGGAACGGGTGGATGCTTTAGCACACCACTCTCCTCTCTTCTCCTCCACACTTTCCTTCCGACTCCTTGCCAATCCAGGGAGCGAAAGGAAGTGTGATGGAGGGTGGAGGACAGAAACAAATTGGTGAATGGGCCCCCTCTCCTTTCATCTACCACCTGAGGCGCTTAACTCAGCCAGCCTACTTATGAGCCGACACTGACAAGTCAAGAGTGCCTTTACGAGCACAAAGCACTCCTCTCAAAACAGCCAAGTCCAGCTCAGCTGAATCCACCAGTCCCTACAACTCACAAAGCTCCTTTCTCCAAATTGCATAGCTGCCTGAATGCTTTTGGGCCCCCACCCTGAACCCAGAATTCTGCACATGCTCCCAGGGCTTTATTTGAATTCATCAGGGCTGAGCCCCTGAACCTATTTTCTAAGCCTAGGATTAGGGTACTTTTCTGAGCGCATTAACCGTGCCCAAGACTCTCCCATGGGCTTTCCTTGCTGCCACACACACACACACACACACACACACACACACACACACACACACACTTGCTTGTTCCAAAAGTCCTGCCTCTTATTCTCTTTGGGAAATTATTTTTAAATTTGCCAGCTGTTTTGCGGGGATATAAATATAGCCAACAAAGAAATCAATTTGGCATTTGCTGCCGGCAATGGCAGCCTTTGTTTGTGGCACCACAACCCAGCATTCCTGTAATCTGGCAACAGCCCAGGACTTGCTCAGCAGCTCCTGAGGCTGGGGGCTATTGCATGCACACAACACAACACAAATTTGGTTCCTCCTTCCCCAGGGCCAGCCTGTCCATGACACCAAAAGGGGCAGCCAGCTATGGTAGCAGATTGAAGTGTTTCCACTCCCCCCTGATCACATCCTCCATGGGTTTGGAATGGGGCAGGAGAGAGAAGAGTTCACTTCCTGTTTCTGCTCTGTTTCCTCTGCACTTCCTGTTTCTGCTCTGTTCCCCTTTTCCTTCTCAAATCCACGGAGTAGCAACGGATACAGGTGGGAGGCGACTGTCCCCTCGCGCAGCGGTCTTAGTTGTCCTCCTAGAACAGCCGGCTCTGGCTGCAAGACCCCTCAAAATCATTACCCCAATCCCCACTGCCCAAAGGCACCTGCCGGCTCAGATACGGACATGCCAAGTACGGCAAACGTGACGACAACAACAACAAAAGCCCTGTGCAGAACACTCGAGCAAGCGAGCCAAGTCAGATTCTGCAGAGGGAAGCAAAACTGTCAAAACGGCTAGAAGGCAATGGCAGTCCTAGACCTGACACCAAAGGCCAAGATGTACCAGCTTCTACTCCTCCCACTTTCCAAAGCTCTAGCTCCTCCACATTTCCTCTTCCTCTGTCCCCCTCTTCCTGTTTCCAAACCGGGACACAGAAGGAGAAAGAACAGCAGCCCTCCTCCATCTGCTGCCTGAGGCGAGAGTTTCAGTTGACTTCATACGTGGGTCGGCCCTGCTGGAAAATCTCACTTCTGCAGAAGCTGACACCCAGTTTTAACCTCGGCCAGTCGGGTGGGCCAGGGGTCTCCGGCAGTACACCGCAGCTTCCTCCAGATTTCCCTACCAGCCTCAGTTCTCCAAACGGTGAAATTTAGGACCAGCCAACGGCAGCTGTGGGGTTGTCGTGAGGACAAGCAAACCAGCAGATTATGAAACAAACCTCTTCCATGCTGTACGAAATACAGGAAGGCTCTTGCTACACAAATAGATTGGACGGCATTCAGAGAAATACAAATTGTAATCTTTGGGGAAGTAGGTGAATATTCAACCCCCTCTCTCTCTCTCTCATGACAAGATCAGCTGTTAAACCACTTCGCAAGATCAAGCTCATATCCACGTTTAGAAGTGGGGGGGAGAAACCCACACCACCAGGAATCTCATTTAAGGTGCCTGGGGAAAAAAACACACACACACACCAACCACGCACGCACACACCCCACAATTCAATTATAGCCAGCCCAAGGGCTTATTTTTGTGTATTTTCTTGCTGCAGGGAGAGAAATTATTCATGTACAATTTATCTGGGCCAACACTTTAAGCCACTCCAGAAGTGGTCCGAGTCCACGGAACGCCACGTCTCGGGGAGATTGAAGAGGGCGCCGTGGGAAAGGAGGGACGGCTGCTTTCTTCCCACCCCCCCACCCCCCGTTCTGATGAAGTAGGCAGAAGTGCCAATTTCCAACCACGGTGATTTTGTTTTATAATTGGAGCCGGGAAGGCGGATAAAAAGAGAGGAGGAGGAGGAGGAGGAGGAGGAGGAGGGTGGGGGTGGCCAAGGAATAAAAAGGTAAGGGGGGGAAGGGGAGAAAAAAGAAGATGGAAGGAGAGAGGCACACACACAAATCTGGAGTGAATTAAAGGGAGTTGAACCCTTGTGTGAAAATTGTAAGGGGGTGATAAGGAACCGCAGTAGAAGGAGGAATTCTCAAGAGTCTTCCGCTGCCGTTTTATCTGAAGCGATAAGGCTTGCTCCACCGAACTATTCCAAGGGGAAGCTCTGTAAACTGTGCAGTGGAATAATGTGTGTGAATGTGTGTGTATTATATTTGAAGGCGGACAAAAAAAAATCCTTTAGAAAATGTCTCCTATACCTGAAGGGCCACATTCCGACGTCTCCCCAACACCCGGAGTTGGGCGTTGCCCACCCCCATGTTTTTGCACAGCGTGATTCGGCGCAAGGATCGGAACGCACGAAATACATCATTTGGTTTTGCTCGAAGAAAAGTCCGCGGATCAAGCCCTGCAGCACCTCCCGGGTAGGGCAGAGGGGGGGAAACATCCTGTATGAAACTTGGGGCAGCTGCTGCCAGAAAATGCACAGAACCCTGTGCCCAGAATCCAGCCCAGTGTTGGGACAGTGAGAACGGATCAAAGGAAATACTTTTGCACCCAGCCGGGAATTCATCTGTGGAACTCCTTGCCACAGGAGGGAGTGATGGCGTCCGGCCGCGGTGGCTTTCAAAGGGGATTGGACAGACTTCTGGAGGAAAAGCCCATCGTGGGCTATAGGCCACGATGGGTGGTGCAACCTCCTTATGTTAGAAGCAGGCTACTCCTGAATGCCAGGTGCAAAGGAGCGGCAGCAGGACACAGGCATCTGGTGTGCCCCCTGAGGCATCTGGTGGACCACTGTGAAATATAGGAAGCTGGGGTAGGTGGGCCTTTGGCCTGATCCAGCAGGGCTGTTGGAGGACTCTACCAAGCCAAGCGGAGGACTCTGCCATCAGTGGTATAGTTTAAGGAACTGGCATCCAGGGGCTCAATTTTTTTAAAACTCCCCCCCCCGGATGTTAACACTGTCTCAGGGGCCAGATGCCCAGAACATCCCCCCTGGGGGTGTCTGGGAGGTGGCCGCAGGCTTGAGGAGGTTGTGTGGGATGCAGGTTGACACCCCCTCAAGATGTGGTACCCAGGTCGTAGCACCCCTTTTTCCCCCCATAATTATGCCCCTGTCTACCACTGAGCAAGAACCCCCTCCCCTGATTTTTTTTTGGGGGGGCCACTGCATGGAGCATTATCCACAGGTGTACATATACAGGACTCTGCATTGTACACCTGTTGGAGGTTTGCTGTTGCCCCCCAAAACGTCCACTGCTATAAGCGTGTGGTCATTTTCAGGGGGGGCGCAAGGCTCTGGATTGGGCCTACTGCAAGAGATGAACATCGCTGTGCCTTTGTCCCCAGCCCCACAGAAAAGAACACGGGCATGCCCCAGTGTCTATGGTTTCAGTTGTCCAGACAGAATCAGACTGGAGAAGGGGAGGGGTCTAGCTCAGGGCTTGAGCCATGGCTTACATAAGAACATAAGAAGAGCCCCGCTGGAGCAGGCCAAGGGCCCATCTAGTCCAGCTTCCTGTATCTCACAGCGGCCCACCAGGTGCCTCAGGGAGCACACGAGACAACAAGATGCTTGCATCCTCTTCCCACTCCCTTAGCCCACCACCAGTGTAAGGAGGTTGCACAATCCATCATTGCCCATAGCCCACAATGGACCTTTCCTCCAGAAATCCGTCCAAACCCCCTCTTAAAGGCATCCAAGACCAGATGCCATCACCACCTCCTGTGGCAAGGAGTTCCACAGATTAACTACCCACTGGGTAAAAAAGTACTCGCAGAAGCTTCAATCCCCCCCAGGTTCAATCCCCTGGTACAGTCTCCAAGCCGGGCTGGAAGAGAACCCTGAATCTGAGAGCTTGGAAACGCTGCCAACCAGGGTTGGCAATCCTGGGCTTGATGCCAGACTCTGTGGAAAGCAGCTTCCGACCTCCACCCATCTTTAAAAGACGCAGCCTGCTTCCGGCCCTGGGGGCTCAGATCTGTCCTGTCTCCTGCCTTTTGAGGACCCGGAAGCTACTACCTGGCCTGGCTGCCCCGTAGACAGCAAACAAGGAAACAAACTTTCCTTGCTGCTGGGGAGAGAAGTGGGGGACTGCCTCCATTTCTTTTAATTAGCACCCGCTGCTGGTTCCATTTATACCACACCTTTCCAAGACGTGAAAATGCTTTATCACCCTCGAGTGTGCAATGGCGGGTCGCAACTGGAACCTCATGGATTCGGCCCCAAGGCGTAGCTAATCCAGCATTCTCCTTTCCCCTGGAGATCCCAGGAGCCAAATAGGTGCTGCTGGGATATTCAGAAGCAGAAAGCAAATAACCCCACTCCCATTGCTGGCTTTCCCAGCTCGAACTCAGGTAGACTGCCTCTGAAGCAGGAGGCTCCACACAGAATCCTACCACCGTGTTTGGTAGCCAATGATGGAGGTATGTTGTTACTGTGTCTTTGTTTTACAGGTAAAAGGAAGCAAGGCATGTCTGTCCGAGTGCTGGGGGCAAGACCCGAATCTGATTCTATACTAGCCAGGGCCGGCCCAAGGCCTCTTAGTGCCTGAAAGAGTTGCCCAAAGCTTCCATCGCCCCCTTCGCGTCCCAGCCGTCCCCTGTTCTTGGGGGACCAAAAATGGAGAAGCAAAACAGAGTAGAACAGGAAGTGTAGAGGAGAAGAGAATCTGCAATGTTCTAGTCCGTCACTCTAACTCCTGCTTCTCCTCATTCCACTGTTTGGGTCTGAACAGGAAGTGGCAAAAAGCAGAAAAGGAAGTGTGGAGGAGCAGAAGAGAGTAGTGGGCTAGAGTGTCAGAAACTCTCTTCCTCCTCCTCTTCCTCCTCCTCATTTCCTCTTCTAATCCAATGTGTGGGAGGAGGAGAAGCCGGGAAATCAGAAGAGCAGACAAGCAGCCCCTTGTCAACCCAGCGCCTCAATTCAGCACGAATCGTAGCCCCATTTGGGGACATTTGTCTTTCTACCATAAAGATATCCCAGCTGTTGTGGTCCTCCCATTTCAAGCCAATTTAAACCCCAGCGCGGTGGCGGCCCAATTTAAACTCTGTCAAAAGACAACCCTCCAGCCAGGTTGCAGCCCTGACAAATAACCTGTCCCCTAACGGGCAGCGGCGCCCACGTGGCACAGAGAGTGGAGGGCACCTTCCTTGGCACAGATATGTCACTGAGCAGGGCTGCATGCATGTATGTGCCACGTACAACGAGCCACCCGTTTCCACCGTGGGTCTGCGCAGGCTTTGTCTCTGAGCTCCTCTCTCCTGCCTTGGGGGCAGCCCCATGCGCGACGCACCAGCTGGGCGCATGCCAAGCTCCGCGGGGAGGTTGCCTCAATGGCAGGTCACACATCGGTATTCCCAAAGTCTTGCCCTCGCCCTCCACCACTCTCCCACTGACCCCAACAGACTGGCGGAAGGCCATGCAAATATTTGGTAATATTTCAGCGGGGGCTGAAGACCTTTTTATTTCAAAAAGCTTTTAATTGTTGCCAGGCTGGCTGGCAGGTTTTTATACTCTTGCTTATTTGTTATGATCCACGGGGCTTGCTGTTGTTTTAAATTTTAATTGTTTTAATATTGTTTTTAAATTATTGCTTTTTAATGTTAAATTGTGGATTTTATTGTATTCTACTGTTTTTGTTGTAAGCCGCCTTGGGTGCCTATGGGCAGAAAGGTGGGGTATAAATTAATTAATTAAATAAATAATACCCTAAATGCCATCTGGCAACTACTACCGAAAGACTCTCCAAAAATCTATGCCAGCAGCAAACCCCCTGCTTAGGGCCGGCCCCTCCAGGAAGCTCCTTGAGCCGGGTGCCTCAGGCGGCGGTTGGCCAGCCTCCCCTGCTCCTCCTCTTCCTCTCGCATCCCTGGCTTCAAAAAAGAAGGCAGGAATGGAGCAAGAAGGGGACGTGTGAAGGAGAAGAGGAGAGGAGTGGGCTAGAGCGTCCCTTTCTCCTCCACATTTCCTTTTCCCTTCTCATCGCCTTGTTGAATCGAGGAGCAGCTGTAAAGATGGCGCCTGCCACACCAGCGCATAAGGAGCATCACCCCAGGCACCGACAGTTCTTGGGCCAGACGTGCCCCCCCCCTCTACACACAGGGCAGTTGGCGCCTGAAGAGAGAACCGCGCAGGCTTGGGGCTCCTTGCTCACTTTGTCCTTAGCCTTCCTCACCTGTAAAATGGGCACAATATCCACCACTAGTTCCCCACCCCAAGGCGACGGGGATGCCCAGCAAGCTCACACTGATCAAAGCGAGGTGGGGAGGGAAAGTGGCCAGAGTCCAGGGCAGCCCTTAAGCGTGTTGCTCAACCGCTCTCGGCCTGAGACGCAACAACGCAGGGTTGTTGTGATATCTCACACACACACACACACACACACAGCCAATCTATCCCCTGGAAAGAAACAGCCTTGGGAATCACTGCTTTTGCGATGGCTCCCAGCACACTGTCAAAAGGGCCCCCATTGAACGAAGCCCACCCCCATTGAACGAAGCCGTTTCCTCTTGATCCACCCACGGCGCTGCAGTCTGACCAGGCCAGTGAGGCATATCTGACGCGCACAAGGGGGCAGACCCCTCCCCACCAACCCCCAACCCCCCCACCAGCCCCCTCCCCTCCCCAAACTCTGCCAGGCCCAGGCGTTGCACCCAACAACAGGGTCGGCCGAGCTATCCCTGGCCCCAAGTCCCCAGTGATGGAGGAGGGGGGGCACGCTTTATGCTCACGCAGCAGCCTCCACCACCCTCCCTGGGGCCCCCGTGCCGAGGTGACTGCAGCAGGTGTGCTCCAACTGGGAGCCCTACACCTGCGCCGCCTCTGGAAGTACCTGCTGCTGTCATTTTCCCTCTTCCCTCGAAAACATATTTGTCATGCTCTCTCGCTGCCGCCACGGCCGCCGCCGCCGCCACCTCCCTACCATCCGCCCGGACTGGTGCAACCTCCAGTTTCCTTCCCAGAGTCGCCAAACCTCCCCCTTTGCCTTCTCCGTAAAAATTAATTAGCAGCACTCAACACCCCCTTTAGAGGGAAGCTGCTTTTCCCAGAGAGAGAATCGTGGAGGGGTTTTATTTATTGGCGAGGAAGGGAGAAGGAAGGAGAACTGCGCTCCTTTCCTTCTCTTTCATCCCAGGGACAAAAAGGGCCCTTGTGAATCAAGCAAATGGCTTATTCCTAGATATTTTTAAAAATAATCTGTGCATGACCAAATCAAGACATCCTCCGGCCGACAGACCTCCGGAAAATATGCCCCCTCCTCTGCTTTCCAGACCTCCATCATATTGCCACTGGGGGTGTAATATGATTTGGGGGCGGGCGGGGGGGGGTGCAGAGGGTGGGGGGTGAGAAAGGACGAAGGACACTAGAGAGGAGAAGCTACTGGTGGAATCCACCACGCCAAATTCAGAAAACACAAGGGGGGTCTGCAACACACAAGGGGAGAGGAAGAAAAAGGGGGAACTCCCAATTCTTTATCTGGGGAGCCCCCAAAACAACACTGCTGTTGGAATCACCTTGGATGCGCAGCATGGATCAAATAGCACCTTCCCCCCCATATGCCTGCTTTCTTTGAAAATTGTCCTTCCCCCCCCCCCCGGAGAAAAGCATCCCCATTTCTCAAGAACCAAGGAAGCTTCATGCTGCATGACAAAGCCTGAAGCCATCCCAATCTTGCAGGGATCTAGGCTTTGGGAGGGGGGCTGGTACCCAAAGCTCATCTTTGAACCCCCGCCCCCACCCAAAAAAACCCACCAGCATTTCCTCACCGCCACCCCTCCAAAACCGTTCCTGCAAGGAACCCACGACACAGAAGAGAAGGGTACCAGATCTGTAACACACACACACACACACACACACACACACACACGATTAAAAAGGAAAAATTCAAGATTAGCCTCGTCCATTTAAAAGATATTTACCACCAGAAGTCAAGACAATGGTCCCATTTTCCTCATTGGTTTAAGGGTGCTTGGAACCTTCCCCCCAAATAGACACACAAACACACTTGTGCAGCAATGATCTCTGTTTTACACACACACACACACACACACACACACACACACACACACACACACACACACACACACACACACACACACCAGTGTCCAAAAAAACCCCACAACCCTAAAACAGGAGTCTTGTCACCCTGCAGACAAAACCGCACACCCACACAGATGACACCCCCAACCCCAAACCCTTTCCAAAATATTAAGACAAACGGCTGGCTGTGGGGACGGGCTGAGACGAAATCATAAATAGCCAGACTTCACAACAAAGGCGCGAGGGGGCCGCTCCGAGTTCTGGTAAATAATGAAGGGGAGAACTGTAATGGAAACTAGCATTGCAGCTAGACTCTGCCGCGGTTGCTCTCACCACTCAACCCACACTGCCTGCCTGTATTGCCCAGATCTCAGAATCAGGAGTTTCAGTGGGGGAGGGGGAGGAGGAAGAGAAGGAGGAAGAGGGATGCTGACAGTTAAGTGCCCAGCTCCAGACATTTTTTTAAATTTTTATTTCCACCGACACACAGAGAGAGAAGACGCCAGATTTTTTTTTTTGATTTTTTTTTTTTTTGCCCCTTGACAAAAATGAAGAGTATCTAGGGAGGAAAGCAAGGGGGAGGGGAAACGTCCACAACAGCCCCCCCCCATCTCAAGCCCCAAGGCAGCAGAAAGATAACCTCAGCCTTGGGGAGACAAGGCAGGACAACACCATGGTATCGATGCGGAGGCAGGAACATGATATGGACACATACAATTTTATTTTCGGAGGCATGCCCGCGACCGATCCCCTCTCGTCGCCGATACCAAAATGTCCTCGGCGCTGCGCCCTCCCAGCACTGCCTGACATCTCCCCCGCCCCAATCAGCACCACGCCAGGGCAGAACCCACCCCGCCCGCGACCGCCCCCCCCCCCAAATCAGAAGCTCTCCAGACTGAACACTGAGCTGGTACCGCAGCCCCCACTTCCTCCCCCCTCCCAACAGGATGGAGCGGGGGGAGAAATGGAGGGATGTTCGATGGTGGAGGCGGCGGCAATCCCCCCCCCCCGCACACCCGTTTCAGAGCTCCTGGGCAAAGAGGAGACCTCGCCTCTCCCGCCCGCCGGGAATGCACGGCAACCCCACCCTGTTTTCCTCCCACCCACCTACCTACCCACCCCAACCGCAAGGGCGCTAGCCTCTGGGTACCTGCTCGGAGGCAGAAGAAGGGCGCAGGGAGGGCTGGGAGAGGCGGGCTCCTGCGCTCCGTCCAGGCAGCCGCCGCCGCGAAGGATGCTGGCGAAGACAATGGACCAGGGATGCTGAGAGTGGTCCTGATGCTGGCGGCTGCCGGAGGATGGAGGCTGGTCCTGCAATCCGCCCGCACAGCCGAGCGGCAAGGCAGGGAGCAGCAGCAGCAGCAGCAGCAGCAGCAGCAGCGCCTCCAAGCGCCGCCCCAGCGCAGACCCTCCTCCGCCGCCGCTGCCGCCGCCGCCGCCTCCTCCTCCTCGCCTGCCTGCCTGCGCTCCCCGGCTCGGGCAGGCCAGGCGCCCAGATCTCCTCCGCGAGGGAGCCTTGGCAAGCCTCTCTCTCTCTTCCCTGGGCTCCGCCTCTGAAAAACCGGGGAGGGGAGGGAGTGACCAACCCAATGCACCAGCCCCCAAGTGGCTGCCTCTGGAATCCGGCAGGGTCGCCGTCGTCTTCCTCCTCTCCAGGGGGGAGCCACTCAGGCCTGGCTAGGCATCACAGAATCATAGACTCACAGAAGGGTCCCACAAGGTCATCTAGTCCAACCCCCTTCCTGTCACAGGAAACCCGCCCAGAGCATCTCCAGCAGGGGCCTGTTGAGCCTCTGCTTGAAGGTCTCCGGCGAGGGCGACTCCACCACCTCTCTCCAGTGGCAGTCTGTTCCACTGCCCCACCGCCCTGATCGTCAAGAAATTCTTCCTGATGTCCAGCCGGACTCTCCTCTCTTGCAGTTTGTACCCCTTGGACCTGCTGTCAGAGGCAGGTGAGAACAGATTTGTCCCGTCTTCCTTATGGCAGCCCTTCGGATATCTGAAGAGTGCCATCATAACCCCTCTCAGCCTTCCCTTCTCCAAGCTAAACAGAACAAGTTCGCTCAACCTTTCCTCATTTTCCAGCCCCCTGATCATCTTCCTTGCTCTTCTCTGAACCTCCTCTGGTTGGGCTGCCTCCTTCTTGAAAGGAGCTACCCAGAATTGAACACAGAGCTCCAGATGTGCAGGGGTTTAACCTTACCCTTTAACTTTACCACCTGGGCAAGGGTGACAAATTGGGCTCACCTGATTGGACAGCCCCCTGACCCTGCAGTAGAAGTGACTAGCACCCCACAGATCACCAGAGGGGCGCACAATGTCCGGCTTCATTTCTGGGTGCTCAGCCACTGGAGACAGCTATTAATCCCAAGGATGGAGTGGCTAGTAGCTGTGATGTCACTCCCATACTCTCAGCATGTGCTCAGAGGCACTCTTTAAAAAAAAAAACTTTGTTCTTTCCTTGGAATAACTGAATCAGTCTGCAAATCCACATTAACAGGAGCCGCTAAAAGCTATCCATAAAGCTATGTTTAGCAGAGGAAGAAGAGCTGTCCCTGTTTATCCCAGCAAAGGGTCTTCTCCAAAGGCCGCTTTTTAAGATGGCTGCTCCAAGCTGTTCACGACCCCCTGAAAATGTGTTCATGACCCCCTTGGAGTGCCCAAACCCCCTGTTTTGAGAGCCACTGCTCTAGAAACAGGCTGTAGGGAGAGATCAGAGGGTGGAATGGGGGAGAACAGGCCATTATTTCATTTACAGAGTCTTCTGTTTCATTGCAGTGGGGGTAAAGAGATGGGAGGGGGGAAACTCTCAAGGACTTCACAGAAAGGTGACTTTCAGGTAGGGGATTTGAAGGAATTCATAAGCTGCCTGTACTGTTTGCTTATTGGGAGAGGGGGATAAACAAGATTCTCTCCTTTGGATCAACTTCAGCTTTATTCACCCTCTGTCACCTGCGTACTAGTACAGCCTCTCCAGCCCCAAGCCGGTCGCCTAGGGCGAGCAGCAACGGCCTCCAAGCGAGCAGGCTGCAAGCACATAAATAAGCCCTGTTCTTTTTTCTGGAGGAAGGAGGGAGATCTTGCTTTAACTTTTGGGACTCGGAACGCCACAATCTGCAGCTGGCAATAGTTGGCAGGGGCTCCTGAACTTCCATAAGCTTCTCGGAATGGCTGAGTTTGCAACAAATGAGGAAGGGCTTCAGAGCATGTGCAGAATGCGGGTTTCCCCCCCCCTCCCCGCCACTATCATGGGACCAACAACCAGCCCCTGCAGAATTATCCTGGAGTTCAAACCCATTTCCTACCAATGATGTGCTGGAGATGGCATTTCTCCCAATGTTGCTCTAACGCATCACTGGTAGAAAATGGTGTCAGGAGATCGTCAAGCATAATATGCTTGAAGCCCTTTGCATACCTGCGAAGCATTGTACAGATGCGACAATGTTGCTGTAAGAGTGTCCTCTTCGAAGCCACCACACCCACCACCACCCCGTCCGTCGCATGAATCAGCCCCTTCCCTCCGCCTCCAGTCCATCAGCTTCAGTTCCTTCCCCGCTGTCAGGGCTCTCCCCCCCCCTCCCCAAAAATCTCACTACAGCGTGCCGCCTGTCCGGACAGACAGACCAGTTCGCTTGTCATTTGCATGAGAGCAATGCAGAGCGCTAATGCAATATTGATCTCTGGGAGTCCGGCCAACAGCTGATAGTGGCAAGAGATGATTGGAATGTGGGGGGTGGAGGGGGGGAGGGAAATAGGGATACAAGAGGAAAAGGACAAGCAGGAAACCGGGGTGTCAAGGCAGGTCGCGTTCTGGGGCAGTGTGGCTACAGCTTTAAATGGTTCAAACCTTGGGTTTTAACCCCTGCTAACTGCGCAAGAGGCACTTCTCACAGTGTGTCCCTCTTACAGGGGGAGAGTAATTGTCCCTCTTCACCCCTGTGCAGTGTTTTCCAGTGACTGTTGCTGGTGGTGTTTTGCATTTTTTTTTTAGATTGTGAGCCCTTTGGGACAGGGAGCCATTGTTCTGCCAAATTCTCCCTGCTGGGCCTCCCCAAGGGCCCCGATGCCCACACTAGGCTAACTAGTTTCCCCTCCAGAGCGGCCTCAGAGATAGGCAAGAGGGAGGGGGTTCATTCACCCACTGGGCCTCCTCTCTTCCAGCAGCCTTGCTTGGGATCTCCGGCTGGCCAGCCTCCTCCAGACTGCCCTCATCACCAGCTTAGCTCCAGATACCCTAATGTCAGTGGTGTCATTCAAATGATTTAGGAACAGGAACTCTCTTTTGATTGGCACTTGTTGGGAACCCGGAACCAGCCACGGAGCCCGTTAGGATCCGGAACGCCCGTTCTGGTCTGTTCCCGCTGAATGACATCACTGCCTAACGTGGCAACCACAAAACCCCACCACCAAACACTAGGCAGTCAGCTTGCCCAAGCCACAACTGCCTCCTCCACTTGGTGGCTCCAGGGGCGTGGCAGCCATACAACAGTTCTCCACAGTTATTCCCCACAATAATAACTTACCTTCTCCAGTCCATCCAGCAGTCCTTCAGTGAGTCAAGCAGCAGGCTCTCTAGCTCATCAGCCACACCCCTCTGCACCTGTGCTAGTCCCTTCCTAGCCAGAGCCCTCATTGGCCTGCAGCTGTGTTCCTGCTGTAGGCAAAGACCTTGGGGGTTAACCCTGTAATCCCTGGGCAATCTGGGACAAGGGGCCACTGCTGATAACCATTCCCTATCTCCTCGGGGTATCTCCTGCCTTTTCCAATACAGCCATCAAACTTTATTATTATTACTATTTGCCTGTAAACCGCTTTGTGAACTGTGTGTCGAAAAGCGGTACATGTAAGGAGGTTGCACCACCCACGATGGCCTTTTGCTCCAGAAATCTGTATCCAATCCCCTTTTCAAGGCACCTAGGCCAGGTGCCATTGCCACTTCCTGTGGCAAGGAGTTCCACCGGTTAATTACCCGCCGGGTCAAAAATGTGTTCCCTTCATTTCCTGTGGCCAGGAGTTGCTTATCCCCCTCTCCCAAGAAGCAAACAGGACAGGCAGCATCCCTTAGGAAACCCTGGTGGCTCTTAGCTGTTCCAGGGGACATTTGTCCAGGCTCCCTGCCTCTTCCTCAAGGGCAGTCCAGAGTCTTCTCCCTGCACTGGGGAGGGGGGGCAGTACTTCCTATGCCCAAACCACAGGGAAACGAGCTTGGCCAGAGTTCAGCTGCTCAGTCATGCCATCCCTTGCACACTTCTCCTCAGAGACACTTAAAAAATTGGAAACGGTAAATATTTAAACGTTTCCTGAACCTGCAGGATGGAGAGGACCGTGAGGTCACATTGCTTAGCATTCCTGCACGCTCAGCTCTCAGGGTTCCAGACCGCTGCTTTACGCCAGAAAGGCTTCAGGGCAGAGGCAACCTCTCCATAGGAGAGGAGTGGGCTGGTGGGAGGGCACTGCCCCGAATCCCCCCTCCCTCCCACCCACCTCACCGGATGAGAAAAGAATGAGGAGAGCTGGACAGGAAGTGCAGAGGAACAGCCCATCTCTAACGTTCTACTGAGCACTTCTCCTCTCCTCCACACTTCCTCCTGGGCTCCGACACCAGTTTGCTGTTCCTTTTTTGAATCTGCAGACGAGGAGGAAGAGGAGGGAGAGGCAGAGGTGGCTGAGAAGGGTGGGGGTAGTGTGAGACACAGCAAGGCTGCACAAGAGTGGGGTAGTGCTACCGGTTTAGTGCAAAGGCTCAAAGACTGAGGGCACAATCTTAACCTAGAGTCAGGCCAGGACAGTTAGGCCAGCAAAGTCTGGCCAGCACAAGGGCCACCGTAAAGCACATTTGGACCACTCTCGGAGTCAGGGGGGCTGGCGCACGTCTGTGTGCCCCCCCCCACACACACACCCGATGATCGTCTCCATTAAAATACTTTATTTTCGTTGTTTGCAAATCTATAATCTGCTTTGCGGCATCATAAAAATGAAACCCTCGCAAATTTATCCGTAATCCAATCTAGGCAGCGGCATAAATCAGAGATGTAATCTAGCGTCCCTTAAAACGATTACAGCGATCAAAGCCTTGGCTGAACACAGGCAGCTCCCAGCGTCCAGCTGAACAGGCCCAGTTCGGCCTGGCTGGTTTCCAATGGCAGGGAGTTCCACAAGTTCGCTGTGGAGCCGAGATCTCTTAAAACACAGGTGTGGGGAAATTTTTTACCCAGCAGGTAATTAACCTGTGGAACTCCTTGCCACAGGAGGTGGCGAGGGCATCTGGCCTAGGTGCCTTTAAAAGGGGACTGGACAGATTTCTGGAGGAAAAGCCCATCACAGGCTACAGGCCATGATAGACTGTGTGTGCAACCTCCTTACGTTAGAAGTAGGCTGCTTCTGAATTCCAGGTGCAAGGGAGTGGCCACAGGATGCAGGCATCTTGTGGCCTCGTGTGCTCCTTGAGGCGACTGGTGGGCCGCTGTGAGATGCAGGAAACTGAACAAGGTGGGCTTTTGGCCTGATCCAGCGGGGCCCTTCTACTATTCGGATGTTCTTAGGACGTGGACAATAGAAGCATGAAAGTCTGAGCGTGTGTAGTGAGAGAGATGATGTTGCAGGGGAGAGAGAGAGAGAGAGAGAGAGAGCTAAGTATCCTACACAGGCATTAACCATGCTGCCTAGTAATGATCCCTTCTCCGCTTCTCTCCCAAGTTCCCCCGATCTCCCCCCCCCCCACCGCGCAGTTCTCACCAGGTTGGAAGCCAAGTCGATAGAGACAGCGCATTCACCCCCCTCTCCCTGAGTGAGTAGCAAATTAAGTGGCTAATCGTCAGGGCAAGCAATAAATAAACCAAGAGACTCCCAAACCAGCAGACACCTTCGCCCACGCCGTGGGAAAGTCTGCCTTCCCAAAATACCAGGCACGACATCTCACCCGCAGCCAGTGGCAACGGCTGACCTGGAATGCGGGGGGGGGGGGTTGGTGGTTTCAAAATACACCCTCACAGTCCTCTGGAGGAGCTTTCCAAGTCAGAGAAAGAGAGCATGTGACATCTCCTCCCACTAGGCGACACAGCCTTGCCTCCAACATAGGCAGATAGGAGCAGATGGAAAGGGGGGGGGTTCTACGTGGAAACTGCCTCACCCCCTCACCTGCTGTTGCAGCCGGGGTTTCCCACTTGCTGTGTCACACAAACCAGGCGCAGAAGTTTATTTTTATGTCCCTTCAAAACAGCAGCCCTGAACAGGCGCGTTGTCTGATTCCCCGTGTCCGGGGCCGGCCTGTAAGTGAGGCCTATTGAGAAAGTTGCATCAGGCAGCAGATTAACAGGGGGGACACCCACCTCCGCCCGCCGACTCCTCCTGCTCCCCAGATTGCAAAAGGAAGAGAGACAGCGGAGAGGAAGTGGAGAGGAGACAAGAGAGGTCTAGCTCACTGTCCTCCTCCACACTTCCTGTCCGTCCTTCTCGAGAAGTAGGAAGAGGAAGGAGTTGGGAGGTATGAACAGATGCACCACCCTGTACGAAAAAGCAGCGAGCCTTTGGCCAGCCTCAATATCGTGGCTCTCAGATGACCCCTTGAGGTCAGACGAAGGAGACATGGCCAAGGCCACACGGCAAGTCTGTGGCAGAGGCCGTCACACCCACCTCCTTCGCACAGGCCCTTGACAAGTCCTCTTCCCAGAGTGCCTGTCTCAGACACTGTCCTCTGTGCCTCCTGGCCCTGCCTTCCCCCCCCCTGCCATTAAATCCTGTTTCAAATGAAAGCAGCAGCCACAGATGCATTTATTCATAGCTAGCAACTTCATAAATAAATGAAAAAAAGTCCGCACAGGTAATGAATTCCCCAGCTGCAGCCCAGAGGGACGAGGATAAATAATTCCCTCTCTCTGGATCTGGGGGAAAGAATCGGAATGGTTATCTCCAGCTCTGCCCTCTTTCCCCCCTCCCCATGTGCGCCTTGCCCCCGCCCTCCTCTCCCCCGCCCAATCTGCTGAAGCTTTGGGGTGTGCAGAGGGGGCAGGCAGAATCCCCCCCAGCATGCATTGCGAGCCCTCCCAGGAAAGGGGAATCTTCCCCCCCAGTCCATCTATCTATCCCACCCTTCCTGGGCGAAAAGGGGGGGAACGTAGCAGAGGAACTGTGAAGGAGAACAGAGGGGTGGACTAGAGGGGAGGAGGAGAACAAGAGTGCTGGGCTAGAGTGTCTCCTCTTTGTTCCCGTCTGTGAATCCAGATAGCAGGAGGAGACATTCCTGCTGGCCTAAGGGTGGGGCAGCATTTCTGGCACCCTCCCTCCCACACAACCGGGAGGGCCAGCTTGAAAAAAAAGTGCAAAATCCCCTACGGCTGGCCGTGGTCTCTCTCCCTGCATCGATCGATAAAGGAATAAACACACACACACACACTGGAGGAAGCTTTCAAGAAGACCGTTCGGCAGGTGAGGGAGCAGCCCCTGAGCGCCGCAGAGCAGAGCGCCGGGGAATCAAAGTTGGCCTCTGACGTCGTCCTGCTGCGTCACCCCACAGTTCTCTCCTCCCCCCTGATAGGACCTGGTTTGCTTGGCTCAGCCCCATAGCATCAGATCTCCTCCCTGTCACCATCAAGGCTGTTTCGGAGACAGGCAGGCAAAATTCCATTTTGGAGGAAGCCCCTGGAGGGCAAGAACCAAGCTCTGGTTTTCTCGATTCCCCATTGATCGGGGATTTCATCCGTTCCTCTCCATCTCTCCCTCCACCCACCCACTGCTGGCTTTGGTGCATTCGGCCCTTGGGATCCCCTGGAGGAGGTGGGGCCACCCGGCTTAGGTGGGCTGATGTCATGACCTGCCTCTGGAGCAGTTGCAGATCTAGGGGGTGCCAGGGGGGGCACGAGCCCTGGGCGCCATCTTGGGGGGCGCCAGTGGCCCCCGCAACATTGCGCGGGTAGACCGGGGCTCCAGAGCTCCATTGGGACCAGCCGCAGTCACTTCTAATGGGTAGACCTGGGCTCCTGTGGGGGGGGTGTTAACATGATGTCATGTGCCCCCTGGGGGCGCACTTCTATTGGGCACCATGGGCGCCATTTTGACTAGATCCGCCCCTGCTCTGGAGCTTCGCTGGGTGGCAGGTGGAGATCTGGTTGGGTTACCCTGGAGGGAGCGTTGAGATTTTTATTCAAGGCCGCCGTAGCAGTGCCAGGGAAGAGGTGAAGATCGTTGTGCTGTCGATGTGTGGCACGATGCCTGCCCAAGACCAGGACAGAAGCTGCCGGAGTCCTTCCCCATCATCTCTTGGGGCACAACCCTAACCTGGAGTGAGGCCGGCACAGTGAGGCCAGCACAGTTTGGCCAGCCCAAAGGACACCGTCAAGGATGTTTGGACCACTCTCGGCGTCAGAGAGGCCAGCAGCACACAGATGGGCGCCCTCCTCCCGGACTCCGAGAGTGGTCCAAACACACTTTACAATGGCCCTTGTGCAGGCCAAACTTTGCTGGCCTCACTGTGCCGGCCTCATTTCAGTTTAGGATTGCGCTCCAGATGGGCCTGATCCTGCAGGGTCCTTTTGCTGCAGCTGGACCCCATGCAGCAGAGTCTTGGAAGCACCGATAATGTAACACAAAACTGCACGCGAATCGCTTTAGTCAGCAATCTGGTCTGCTGGCAGGAGCATCCTTGCCTTTTTATTATTAGATGGGGCATGGCGGTGGCGAAGAGAGCCTGAGCTGTCAATCCTAGCTCGGATCTTGCCTCTGCCCTCAATTCTCACTTGGTGGCCTCAGGCAAGCCGCTCAGCCCCAGAGCACAATCCTAAACTGCAGTTAGGCCGGCATAAGCTAAGCCAGCACAGTTTGGCCGGCACAAGGGCCACCGTCAAGCGCGTGTGGACCACTCTCGGAGTCAGGGAGGATGGCGCACGTCTGCATGCCGGCCTCTCTGCCTCCGAGAGTGGTCCAGACAGACTCGACGGCCACACTTTGCTGGCCTAACCAAGCCAGCCTAACTCCAGGTTAGGATTGTGCTCACAGTGGCCCGCTCCTGAATAGACTGAGCCTGTGCCAAAGACAATCAAACCTGAGGCTCTCTGGTCCAAATTACGACACCCCCGCTGGCACGCTTACGCAACCACACACACACACACACACACACACCCATGGGCTTTTCCCGCGACAACTGTTATGCTCTCCATCTGTTGCTGAACAGCTTTGCCAAAAAAAAAAAAAAAAAAGCATTTGCCAGCACAGTAGGCTGGCATGGTGGAAGAATGACACTAGGAGAGGAATCCCTCCTCAAAAACCCCACCTTCCCCCCCCAAGTAGCCTCCCCCTTGATACGATTCTGTCACTAACAGCACAATCCCATGCATGTTTACTCTAGAGCAAGCCCCATCAATGGGACTTTTTCCCAGGTTAAGTCAGTAAAGGCTTGCAGCCTAAACCTATGTGTATTTTGGGGTGCCGTGTCCTCCTCTGTGATTATGACATCTGGTGCCCCTGAATCCGCTCCCTTAGGCGACTGTCTTAATCGGCCGCACAGGGGAGCCGTCCCCTGCTGGGACTTTCTCATGCAAAACGGCTGCTTTTGCTTTTACCCAACTTCAGCCCCTCCCTGAAGTTGGCGTTCAGGAGTTGGCGTGGTCTGGTCAAGTGTTCAACCCCAAATACCACACCCTGCACGACAAGGTCAGAAAAACGGCACCGTTTTAGCTCACAGGAAGCTAAAAGCACCCCGGTGCATGTTCTTCCCAGCTGGCAGCCCGGCTCTTAAAGCCAAAGGCCCGAAGGGCGCTCTGCGTATGCCCAGAGGAACTCTCGCCTTCATCCCGCCTTTCTCAGCTCGAACACTCACACCGCAAACCTGCTCCGAGGCTCAGCTCTGGGCGAGCCCCAGCAGAAATTAAGCCCCTGCTCGAGAGGCAACGGCAGAACCAAGCGTGGGTTGCAGGACTGGAAGGGCTCTGAAGGGAAATCCATCGCTCGATGTATAAAGGTCAGGCTGACCACACGGCCAGAATATGCCTGCCTTCTCCCAGCTACGGCCGCAGCTGCTAATGAGAGCTGGCCACAGGCAAGCACATAACCTTTGGCAGGCAAACCTCACGGGCTACAGGCACACATTGTGGGGGGTGGGGTGGAGGAACAAACCAGAGAAGGGGAACAGCCCCACTACCTTTAGGGACTCCTCCAGAGCTCAGCCCCACACAGACTGGAACCCTGGAACAGGCAATGCTGGGAATAGAGCTGGAAGAGTCCCTGAGCATGCACAGAGTGCCTATCAAATAATCACCTTGGAAAGAATTCCCCCCCCCCGATATTATACTGAAATCTCTGCTCCTGTCGCTTAATTCCATTAGATCTAATTTGCCAGAAACTAAGCCCTCTGAACTGGGACACTGCCTCCCCCCCCCTCTCAGTGGGGCAGATCGCAGACGCACATTTCCCCCCTGAAAAGGGGGCAGCGCACCAGAAATGAACTGAGCCGCACTTGAGCGCATTGGGTTGTTCCGTGCGATTCATTCTGGAGCGGCCAGCAGGTGGCGCCACAGCCTTGCTAAACTCTAGAGAAGAAGGCTAAGGAGAGAGCAAGCCGGAAGGCAGCCCCCTGTCTTTAAGGGCACTGGGATCCGGTCATTTTCCAGTTGCTGGGATCTTTCACCACACTGGTTAGTGTTCAGTTCTGGGAAGCACGTTTCCTGGGGGGGGGCAGCGATTGGAAAGAACAGCCAGCACACAGAAGGGAGTTGCGTAAAGGAGGAAGCAGTGGCACTCTAGCCCACTGCTCTATTCTCCACAGTTCCTCTTCCTTTTTGACACTCTAGCCCACCTCTCTCTTCTCGCCCGCACTTCCTTTTCTGCCCTGAGTCCTACAGAGGTGGCACTGTTGAGCTGTGCTGCTGGGGATCCGTCTGGGAGGGGGAGGGGAGAATTTCTAGTGCATTCGCCATAACCTGCAAGAGACCCCAAATGGTAAGCTGAGCTGATTTCAGGAATTCCCTGAGGCATCTGGTGGGCCACTGGAGCTGGAAGCTGGACTTCTGGAAGCTTCTGGAAGCTGAAGCTGGAAGCTGGACATACAGGAAGCTGGACTAGGTGGGCCTGTGGCCTGATCCTGATCCTCTTCTGATGTTCCCTGCCCGGAGAAGGAAATCTTGCAGATACCGGCTAGGGCACAGTTATCACCGCTTCCCAGACTGTCGCGGAGGTCCCATCCCCAGCATGGCCAGAGAGCTGCCGATTTCCACGAAAGGACTCCATTAAAGCTTAATTAAGCCTCCGGCACTGGCAGAAGAGGGGGGCAGCCCGACAGCTCCTCCTGCGCCGAGATGCCCAGCCAGTGCCCGGGGAGTGCAGACAACGGCACTGCAAAAGATGTGGCCGGGGTTCGGACAAAGTTGCCAAGTTCGTCCATGGAGGGAAACCAATTGCGTGGCACGGTGCCCGGCTCGCCCCCCGGTGGGGCAAGGCGGGGGCGGGGGGCTTTGTGCCCTGCCAACGGCTCCTGGCAGAGTGGAAAAGCCCCGGGCCCGGCAGGTTGGGGGCTGGACGCCCTCGGGGGCATGCTGCCCCCAGGCAACCCTCCCCCGTGGAGGCAAGAGGGGGCGGTGGCGGCAGGGCACGGCTGTGCCAGGCTCCCAGCCCTGGTTGGACATCCTCCCCGCCACGGTTGCCTAGCAGCGCTCAAGCCCACACGGCTGGCGGCTGCCAGGGGAGGCCCCACGGAGCAGCCAATGACCTTTCCTGCCCTTGACTGGCAGAAGCAATTAAAATCAAGCCAGGCAGGGTGGGGAGCAGAGGCGGAAGGAGGGGCACCGCGGCAGCCAGGCCGAAGCCGCCCCACGGCGGGGGGCGGGGAGGGGGGAGGAAGCAGGGGCAAGGGTGTGGGGCAGACACAAGGCCTCCAGGGGGTGCTGGGCACCCGATCAGCACCACCGGATCTGGGAAGTGGCAGAGCACAGAAGGGGGCTTGGTAGCTGCGGTGGGGGCCAGGGGGAACCCAAGGGCTGCAGTTCCCCGGGCCCCGAAAAAAAAGAGCAAACCTTGTTCCCAGGCTGCCCGACGCCCTGCCCTCAAAAGCGTGGGTAGGGGGCCCCATTTCTCTGGAATCGCCAAGTGCAAGGATGTCTGTTCCCGACTCCACACTGATCCGAGCAGCCAGCCTGGCCCGGCCCAGCCGTTTTGTTTGTCTGCATGCGGCCATGCTCAGTCCTGCCAGGGCAAGAGGGTCACGGGTGAGATCTCATTAGGAAGCCGCGCCGAGGCGCCTCTGGAGAAGCCCCTGCCCTGACCTTGTGCAGAGTCCTGGGCCCCAGAGGATGGGGGGGGGAGAGAAAGAGAGCTCCACCTGCCAAGCTGTGCAAAAAATGCGACCCAGAATGCAGGGCGAGGGGCACAGGGCAATTCACATGTGGCTGGTGATGGAGCCCCACACACACAAGTGGTGGAAGAGGCACCAAACCCCACCCTCCTTTAGCCACCACCACCCCCATTAATGGGGCGGAAACCTTCCACAGGGCCATCAAAGCCGTCCAGGAACAAACTCCCGGAGAGCCTGCAACACCATCAGGAGAGCCGCTAATTAGACACAACCTCTGACGCCGTCAAGATGGCTTTTTTTCCTGTGGCGTCATTAGCCCAGTCCACCTCCCTTTCCTCCCCTGGGACAGGGAGATCTAGGGATCAGTTCTAGTGTGTGTGGGGGGATCTCACCTGAGCCATGCGTGCCCCCCCCTCAATAATACCTCTTTCACTGCCAGGTGAGCTCAGGGGTCAGGTGAGGTGAGCCCCAGTTGACGTCTCTGAATATCCGGCTCCTTTTCTGGGCCAGTGGTTCCCAAACCTGTTAGCACCAAGACCCACTTTTTAAATTGACACTCAATCAGGACCCACCTAGACTTACGAGATTCAGGGAGCAATTCGAACCTGGAGTTCGGCCGGCACAGTGAGGCCAGCGAAGTCTGGCCGGCACAAGGGCCACCATGTGCACGGTTTTGCAATAAGGCAATGGCCTTTGGACCACTCTTGGAGTCAGGGAGGGTGGCGCACGTCTGTGTGCTGGTCCAAACAGCCTTTAGGGTGTATCCCTTGTGCTGGCCAAACCTTGCTAGCCTAACTTGTGCCGGTCCAACTCCAGGTTAGGATTGCGCTCTCAGTTCCCCTAAGGCGGAATACATTTTCCTTGTCAGTTTCGCCACCCACCAAACATTGGGTTGCCGACTCACTGGTAGGTCCCGAATCGCGGGTTGGGAACCACCATCCTAGGTCATACGTTGGCGCTGTAGAGGGAAGGCAGAAGGAGAACATTTTGGAATTCAAGGGGGCATCAAATTTCTCGCTGCTGGGACAAAGCATTTGCCAAATTGTGCAGGTTTGATTGGCAGACTTGCAAAGTGGTGGCCGGCAGGGTTAAAAAGTCGCAGCTACAATTCTGTTCCAAGTACCGCCCCCCCCAAGCGCTGTTTTGCAATAAGGCAATGGCCCAGTTCTTGCACACGGTGGCATGACATTCCTATGCATTTATTTATGATCACTTTTCCACCCCCACCCACCCCCAACTTTTGCCGTAAGAAGGCCCCAAGGCAGCTTGCAAAAATAATGCTGACATTGATGCTTTTGAGAAGACATAAAAACTAAAGAGTGTGACCTAGTCTTGGGCAGGTCTACTCAGAAGCAAGTCCCACTGCTGGAGATGGGAGAGAATCCGGTTTTATTGTTTCACAGATTTTGGGGTTTCCCAACAGTGCAGACAGCGGTGTTACGTGTGTGTTTGTTATTCAAAATTTACATCCGTGGTTCCCAAACTGTGGGTCGCGAGCCAATTTCAGGGAGGTCGCAAAGCACCTAGAGCAGCCATATTGAAAATATGGGATGCTGGAAAGCGGGAGGACTGTGTGGCTGTTTTGCTTGTGTCAAGGTTGTAAATAGGCTTTTTTTTTCCTTCCTGATTGTCTTCCAGGGATTGGACTAGATGACCCTTCCAACTCTATGATTGTCAGAACTAGCACAACGGCCTGTCCTTGCTATTGTGCTTTTAATGTAACTTTATTTTGCTTTATTTTCGGAGGAGGGTGGAGCAGACACTGTTGCCCAATCACAGCAATGCCAACGTCCTTTTATTTGTTCTTTGTGGTGCCCATAAAGTTTCTGATCTGAAAAATCCTGGTTTTTCTCCATTATAATCTATAGCCAGTTCTTACTTCCTCCCCCTGGGAGGGAAAAGAAATCAAACACACACAAAAACACCCTCCAGTTGCTTTATAAAGGAACCGATCATCAAATGACTGAACTGTGACTGTAATTTTTTTTCCCAGCTCTCCAGGCCACACTTGTGAGAAGGGAAGAAAGCGCATTATCTCCGCTCCCATTGTATATGTTCGCTCATTGGCTAGAAGGAAGGACGCAAGGTAGCCTCCTCGTATCAGCGCACAGCCACAGATTCGGGCTCCAATCTCAGTTTCCACAGCAATTTGAAACCTGCTTTTTTTTTTTTAATAACACAAATTGGAAAATGAACGCTGGCAGCATCTATACATCAGGCATTAAGTCATCTTTTTTAAAAGACAAGCCCATCTCACAGCCCTGGCTTCTCTGCAAAGGGGGGCCGGATTTTAGCTGCCCAAACATGTTGATGCCGTCGCCGCATCCTGTGGCAAGGAGTTCCACAGGTTCACAGCCTGCGAAGAAGCATTTCTCTTCGGTTTGTTCCCCCTCTCTCCCAAAACTCAATTTTCGAGCATGTCCCCCGTTTCTGGTGTGGTGGGGGAGGGCAATCAACACTCTCCACACCCCACCCCGGGGTCCCTTGCAATGTGGTGGGTGGGGGGTTTACAGGCCATTCCTCTCAAATTGTGCAGCACAGCTCCTGGGGGGGGGTGGAATGCCTTGAATGGGTCCCCAAAGATCCTATGTTGGAAACTCATTTTATTGTGTCATTTATTTATCTGTCCGCAACAGCATAGGGAGGGTTTCCCGCGTCCTCAGATAAACCGCGGGTCCTGCGGGGAAGATTTTGCACGAGGCTGAGGCTGCCAGGCACGACGGAGTACGTACGACCCCTTGCACGGTGGCACAAGCGCTGGCCCCGCCACGTTCAGCGCGGGCACACACAGGCTGGCAGCCTGGAAACGGCGGCATACATTATGCATAATTACACGACAAGTGCACTGCGCACCCAGCCACTTAAGACGTTATTTAAATGATCTGCCGGAACCGTAATGGGGACAGTAGATTTTCTCCGGAGCGCGTCTGCCATGGTTTTTCAAACCCGCTTGGTTTTTCAGGGGTGCTCTTCCAACTGCTGCTTTGGGAGGGTGCCATTTTTAAGGGGGGGGGGGCCCTGGCCACTGCGCTCAGGAGGGTTGGCTGGCACCACAATTGGGGCTTTGCTCCCCCTCCCTTCCCCAAACAGATGCCCAGTTGCATCTCAGAGACACGCGTACCGCATCGGCAGGGGTAGCCTGGAGGACGACTGGCTGTTTGACGTGGTTTGTGTGAACCTGGTCCCAAGGCAGGCCGGTGGTTGCTTCGGCGTACAGTGCATTCTAACCGGGCTGAATCAGTCTCAGGGCCGGCTCACCCATGCGGTCAACTGAGCTGGGTGCCTCAGGCAACGGACTGAAAGGGGGTGCCCACTTGTTTCCCTGTTTCCCTGCACTGATCTCTCTCCCCCCACACTTCCCAAGGGGAAGAGGGGGGCAAACTGGAAAGAGGGGGGAGCACTGGCAAAACTATTAGAGGAGCAGAGGCGGGCACCCTGCTAGGGCAGGAAAGGGGCATGCATTTGGCACACTGCCTCAGAAACTCTTGCAAACATATAGAGTGATCACTGATTTTTTTTTGGGGGGGGAGGCAGCCAGAGATGAGAAATCCCACTCACCCCCCAACAAGGGCACACACCTTTGCCGTGTCCTGGGGCAATATCTGAGCTTATGAGCTTTGAACTACTTTCAAAGTTCCTGCAAGGCACTCGGGTACATAAATCTCCCATTTTTTTTAAAGCCTCCAACCACCCCTGCAGGGTAGGCTAGTCTGGAGGTGGGTGACTGGACCCCAAGCCCTCCTTGTCCGGGATTGGAACGCTGGTCTCTCCTGGCCCTGCTCTGGCAGCCAGAACACGGGAGCCCTGCCCCAGAGCCACAAATTGAAGGGGGGGGCTAATCTGTTTGGGCGCAGAGGCAGGCTGGGGGGCAACGGGGGGGAGCGGCCGTCAGCAAAGGAGGCGGATGTCACCCTTAAAGGTCACGTCTCAGCCCTCACTTTAATCCGCTTAGCAAGAGGGGAGGCTGAGCCCACTGGGGGGGAGCGGGGGGGCTCTGTTTACCTGCCCGCTTAAAACCGCCTGCTGCTTATCGCCCGTGCCATCCATGCGCCAATCAATATTTTTCATAATTCAATTTTCTCTTCCCTGCTTCACAGTCTCGGGGGGGGGGGAGCTCTCCCCCCCACACACACACACAACCAGGAACCTGTCCGTCCGTCCTGTAAGAATGTCCTCCTCGCTGGCCTTTTAACTTGTATTTTAAATTGTATTTTAATTTGTAATTTTTAAAATCTGTAAATTTTAATGATGGTATTGTCCGTTGTGGCTTGTCGTTTTTAATTATCTGTTATTGTTTTTTAAATTGTATTCTGTAGTATAAATTCATATAATAATAATAATAATAATAATAATAATAATGATGATGATGATGATGATGATGATGATGATGATGATGATGATGATGATG
>JAJKFI010000133.1:1026389-1041159 GCA_029204185.1 Lerista edwardsae | reverse complement strand
TGATGATGATGATGATGATGATGATGATGATGATGATGATGATGATGGCAATTAAACCATTGTGGCCAAGGTGGATACATAAGAGATTTTCATTCAACCACCTCCTCATCTCCCCTACCATCTCCATTTTATTAAACCCCCAAAATTCCAGTTGCCCCCCCCAATTGCATGCATGGCCACTCCCCCCATACCCTTTCACTCCTACCCACCCCCCAGGCATCAGAGGCCTGGCCACAAACTCCCACACCTCCATTTCTTGCACAACGCTCTGCATGTGCTCAGAGGCACTGTGCAAGTGGAAGAAATTGGACACAGAGATCCAGGAACTCCTGGCATCTGGAGGAAGCCAAATATTGTCCCCCTCCCTTGCCCCAGTAGCCCACCACCTCCATCCGGAAAGGGAAATAGATCAGAACAGGAAGTGTGGAGGAGGAGAGAGCGGCAGGCTAGAGAGGCAGAGATTCTCTAGTCTAGCCCATCACTTGCTTCTTCTCTACTGCCTTCCCCTCGTTCCTTTTTTGAATTCGTTCAGTGGGAAGGACAAGGGAAGGGAACTGACACCTTCCCAACCATCTGCCCCCTCAGGCAACTAGCTCAACCGGCCTCACGTATAGATCCGGTCCAACTGGAGACACAATGGTGGGGGAAAGCTTTACCCCATGAGTCAATTTCTGCCTTCCATGCAGAGAGGAAACTCTTGTCGGAAAACGGGGGGGTAGGGGGGCAGTCTGCCTGCTCAGCTACCTCTCAAAAGCCCTTCGACAGCCTGGATTGGAGACCTGCCCCCTCCCCATTTTGGAGGGGGCACACAACAGACAGGGAGGACCCTTTTCAATTTATTACCATCCTTACACCTTGGAATTCAGTCCTTGATACAAATATACACACACAGGCCTGTGGTCGGCACAGAGCTCTGAATCCTTCCCAGCCAAGGAAGTCCCCCCCCCCCAAAAAAAAACAGTCCTCGGCCCGGGGAGGCAAGGAAGGGGTCTTGAATGCGAGGCAGCTCCCTCCCAGCGTGTCGTCCAGTGCTCCCCCATCTGCGTCTCTCAAGCCTTGAAGGATGCACCCCCCCAGGTGGCCGGGAGGGCCCCCACGATGTGGCTGCAGACTCCCCCAAGTGGCGGCAGACGAAGGAGACAATTCTCTGCAAGAAAGAAACGGTGTCATGTGGTCAAGAAGGAAGCTTCCAAAACTTAGAGGGACATAAGAGCATAAGAAGAGCCCTGCTGGATCAGGCCAAAGGCCCATCTAGTCCAGCTTCCTGTATCTCACAGTGGCCCACCAGGTGCCTCAGGGCGCACACGAGACCACAAGATGTCTGCATCCTGTGGCACCCGGTACTCTGAAGTAGCCCAACACCAATGTAAGGAGGTTGCACAATCCATCATTGCCTATAGCCCACGATGGACTTTTCCTCCAAACAGTGGTATACAAAGAGGGGGGGCGGGGGGCAGCCCAGGGCCGGGCTGCAGGAGAGTGTCTGAGAGACCACCCCAGGATGGGGGCAATGGCAGGGGGTGGCCTGCACTAACCAAACAGTGGGTGCAGCCATGCTGGGGGTGACCTGCTCATAAACAAGAAATCTGAGCCCCTGACTCTTGAGTCCAATATAGTTATTACTGTGCCAGCTGACCCCATGATGGACACCAGAAGAGCCCCGCTGGCTCAGGCCCAAGGCCCATCGAGCCCAGCTTCCTGTATCGCACAGCGGATCACCAGGTGCCGCAGGAAGCACACAAGACAACACCATGCCTGCATCCTGTGGCATTTTGAGCTGGATTCCTGTAAAAAAAACAACAACCCCGAGGTTGCATGTACCCATCATGGGCTTGTAACCTGTGAGGGGACTTTCCCCGCCATAATCTGTCCAGACTCCCTTTCAGAAGCATCCAGGCCAGGGGCCATCCCCACATCCTGTAGCAAGGAGTTCCACAGGCTATGGCGTTGTTCCACAGATAGCATGGTACGTGCCCATGCCCATTCCCAGGCCATGATCTGGCAGGTGAAATCTTGCACCCAGTGACTTCTAACATGCACACCTGATGTTCTGTCTGCCGAAACAAGATCTTGAGAACAAAACTTGCTGGCGATACTCCCACTTCTTAAACTCCCAGCACCAGGAAGCCAAAAGCACCTCCCAGCAATCCTTACCCAATGTCGGCATCCAGGAAACATGTCTCATAGGTGCACATCGAAGACCCCGTCCTCTACAGCTTGAACTTCTTCCTCTTGGATTTCTGCGGAGGGGCCCAGAACGGAAACCAGATTAAACCCGAACACATTTTTCTCAGCCTCCACCTGCTGCCCCAACACTGCAAGAGTACTGCCAAATTAGGAGGGGTGAAGCCGGAGGCATGTGTAGACATCTGCCAAGATCTCCTAAGGTTAGTAGGAGTTAGTAACTTAGCAGGAGTCAAGCGGCAGCCTGCACAGAGTCTTCATTTCTGGGTGTTTACCTATTTGCCTGCAACAACACAACCAAGAATCGGAGTGGCATCCAAGAACACTAGAGAAGGCACGATCATCAAAAAGAGATTCCTAAAGCTCAGGGTGGTTGGGCAGGGGACCAGATTGCCACTGAAGGGAGGTGGCAGATTCTCCTTCTCTAGGAACATAAGGAGAGCGCCACTGGATCAGGCCAAAGGGCCATCTTGTCCAGCTTCCTGCCTCTCACAGTGGCCCACCAGATGCCTCAGGGAGCACACAAGACCACAAGATGCCTGCATCCTGTTGCCACTCCCCTGCATCTGGCACTCCGAGGTAGCCTGCCTCTAAAATAACGAGGTTGCACTAACCATCATGGCCTGTAGCCCACAATGGACTTTTCCTCCAGAAATCTGTCCAGTCCCCTTTGAACGGCACCTAGGCCAGATGCCAGCACCACCTCCTGTGGCAAGGAGTTCCACAGATGAATGACCCGCTGGATATCTTCTTTGGAGATCTTCAAGCAGAGGCTCAACAGGCACCTGCTGGGGATGCCCTAGGAGATTTCCAGCTACAGGCAAGGGGTTGGACTAGATGGCCTTGTGGGCATCCCCTTCCAATTATGATTCTATGAAGCTTGCTGGAAATCCTTCTTAGCACCTCCCCCTGCACTCGATCTGGTGCAGAATTCTGTAGAACTCAAAAAGCTTTTTTTTTTTTTGTCTGTCTTTGCTTTGTCCTCAGCAAAACATCCCCCTCCCTCCGTGAATTGACAGAGACTCGAGAAACAGACCCATAACCTCCTTATTCAAGAGCTCAAACAAGATCTTAAAGTCTGGTGCAAGGCAGGCTTTAAACACAAGGGGGAGACACTGCACCAGAATCCAGCCCCTGCAATAGGGAGTTTCTCAGCAGGTCTTTGGGAAATATTTGTGGGGGGGGGGGAGGAAATCAGCAAGGCAGACGGTGTGGATTCTCGCCAGCCAGCTCTCAGAAAAGAAAAAAAATCTGCTTTGCTGTGTTATGCTGGTGTTACAGGGAGGTTCACTAATAGAAGGGAGCTCTCAAATTAGTTGCAGGCAAAGTTCAGCCGACTCCCCCAATGCAAATGCAGAGGGACACAGGAAACACACAGGCAGGAAGCGATGCTGGGCTGACGCCGCCCGTTATCGGAGTGAGAAGCTGGTTTCCGGCCTGGGGTGAGGCTCAACAAGTGGGGAAGAAGAGGGGCAGGAGTCACACAACTTGCCTTGGGGAGTATGCACAAAACAGCTTGTGATCTCTGATGCTAAGGGCAAACAAAAAAAGAACAGCCAACAAAACATAAATATGTACCAGTGCGGGATGGAGCGGGGGGGGGGGAGATAATACAGAACAGGACAGCATACAACAACTTTTGTCCTGCACCCCACGGAAACAAGCGCACTCAGAGCGCAATCCTAATCTGGAGTTCGGCCGGCACAGTCAGGCCAGCAACGCTTGGCCGGCTCAAGGGACACCGTCAAGGGTGTTTGGACCACTCTTGGAGACAGACAGGCCAGCCAGCACACAGGCGTGCGCCATCCTCTTGACTCCCTCAGCACATCCTGTGGCAAGGAGTTCCACAGGGCACAATCCTAACCTGGAGTTCGGCAGGCACAGTTAGGCCAGCAAAGTGTAGCCGGCACAAGGGACACTGTAAAGGATGTTTGGGCCACTCTCGGAGACAGAGAGGCCAGCACACAGACGTGCACAATCCTCCCTGTCTCCAAGGACCTTTGAGTGTGGTAAAAGGTAAAGGTTTCCCCACGACCGAATGGTCTAGTCGTGACCGACTGTAGGGGGCGGTGCTCATCTCCGTTTCAAAGCCTGTAGAGCCGGCATTTTGTCCGAGGACAAGCTTCCGTGGTCATGTGGCCGGCATGACTCTACGCCGTAGCGCACGGACCACCGTTCCCTTCCCACCAAAGTGATCCCTATTTATCTACTTGCATTTTAAGTGCTTTCGAACTGCTAGGTTGGCAGGAGCTGGGACAAGCGATGGGAGCTCACTCCGTCGTGCAGTCTTGAACTCCCAACCTTCCGGTTGGAAAGCCCAGCAGCAGCGGTTTAACACGCTGCGCCACCACGTCCCTTATTAAACACGTCCCTTATTATTGAGTGTGGTAGAAAGGCAGATTGTAAATACTTATGAATGAATGAATGAATGAATGAATGAATGAATGAACTTACCTGTGTGTCGCAGGGACGTCCGACCAGGACGGGGCAGGGAAAAGCTGAAGGATCGAGCGGGCAAAGCAGCCGGTCCATCGAGACTGACACTCTTTGCTCGCTTCCGGCATTCCACGTTGAGGAGGTCCCGACACTGCTTGTGGCAGCTCACACCGCAGGCTGCAGAGCACAAGAAAAAAGAGCACACTAGACAAAAGGCGCCTCAGGGGACACACGATCGAGACGCCCACAATCATGCATGGGATCAATAGAGTGGAGAGAGAGGGGTTCTTTTCCCTCTCTCAGAACACCACAACCAGCGGACGTCCACTAAAATTGGGAGAGTGAGAACCGATCAAAGCAAACACTTTTTTTTTTACCCCGGTGGGTACTTAATCTGTGGAACTCCTTGCCACAGGAGGTGGTGGTGGCATCTGGCATTGGTGCCTTGAAAAGGGGATTAGACAGATTTCTGGAGGAAAAGTCCATTGTGGGCTACAGGCCATGATGGGTGGTGCAGCCTCCTTATGTTAGAAGTAGGCCAGTTCAGAGTGCCAGGCGCAAGGGAGTGGGCAACAGGATGCAGGCCTCTTGTTGTCTCGTGTGCTCCCTGAGGCACCTGGTGGGCCACTGTGAGAGGCAGGAAGCTGGACTAGGTGGGCCTTGGGCCTGATCCAGCACAGTTCTTCTTAAGAAAGGGCGAGGGCAAAGCCCCTGCTATGGGGGCTTGAGCCCACAATGGACGTTTCTTCCAGAAATCTGTCCAATCCCCTTTTAAAGGCGCCTAGGCCAGATGCCCTCCCCGCCTCCTGTGGCAAGGAGTTCCACCGACTCAGACAAAGGGTCTGACTCAGCACGGCAGCATCACAGACATCTTGATCCTCCCTTTCCCCCCACCACAGTCCACTGAACGCACCCCACATTTTTCCTCTGAGATCCAACCATCTTTCCCCTTCAACTCACCCCGACATTTCAGTCCTTGCTTGTAGAGGCCAAGGATCTAAAAAGAGAGAAAAATGTTCACAGAACACCTCTGTGTCCAAACAGCCAGCTGTACCCCCATTTCCTTCCCCTGTTGTCTCCCTGGCCTTTTCATTGGATCAGGGGCATAGCTAAGGCAGGCAGAAAGGTACATTGCCCCAGGTGCCAAGACTTAAGGGGGGTGCCAACCTCCAGTAGGTTTTCTGATGCTCCCGGGGGCCATTCGGGGCATCTAGCCCCAGGGTGTAGTTTAAAATTGTTACGCCCCCACCCCCAACGCGCCAGATCCCTTAGCGTTGTCACTGATTTGGCTGGCTCAACAGCAATGAAGAATTAAACAAACAAGCCATGCTCCGTCACAGTATGCTGCTAATGCGCTTACTATGCGCATTCCAGCCGCCTTTGCACAAACGCGTTCGTTCAGACACGAGGAATGTTGAAAGCCTACTCGTGGCCGCACACAAATTAATCGCCCTCTTTGGAGCGAAGCACAGCGCATGAGGTTGAGCATTCACGCCTCTCCTGCCAGCAAGCGGCAAGCTTGCCCGCCTCTGCAGGCCAAGGTGTGACTTCGACAGAAGCCCTCCGCGCTCCCCCCAGAGGTCAGCACAAAAAAGAATGCAGCAAAAATGCACAGAATCCCCAGATCGAAAAGTTGTGCATTTTTGAAAGACTTCACAGCCAGCAGTGCTTCGAAAACCACTAGATGTGGGGTTCACCCGCCACACTGTGGTTGAAAAGCATCGTTTTGACACCCAGTTTGGCTCCCCTCTAAACCAACGATTTTTTCATGTTCTCCACGGCACACACAGAACTCTATGGTTAAACTCTATGGCCTTTGTCACTTCCGGGAGACTTTTCCAGGTCCTCCAACTCTGCTTTTAGGGCAACTGTCTGGAGGACTGCATTGTCCATCTCGCTTCCTCCAACGATACTAGAGACAGTTGCCCAAAAAACAGAGTCACGGAAACCAGAAGAGCGCGACAGAGATTTTTTCCCAAGCTCCAACCTCCGGCAGCACCCCTGCAGATCTTTTGTGGCACCCCGGCTGAAGACCGCTGCCCCCAAGACTCAAAACCCATCAATGACCCTAACTCGGGAAACAAACGCACATTACGCTACCGAACTCAGTCAGTGGTCTAACGTAGTACAATGAGACCCAGAGATGCTCAAATCCTGGAAGCACATCACCAGAGAGGATGTAATGGCCCTTTTTGGTCCGGCTCCACAGAGCAGTTCTTCTGCCCTTCTGCTCCAAAGTCGCTCTGCTCTGAAAGCAAGCCCACCACCACCACCCCAGAAAAATGACTCACCAAGCCTCTGCAGTGGCGGCAGGCAACGGGGCGAAGGAATGTGGTTTCGTGGAAGCTGTGAATAAAGCCCATCTTGCCGTTGAGGTCCGTGCTAGACTTCATGAAGTAGGAGATCATCTCTTCCCGGCTGATGCAGCCGTCCCTAAGTCACAAACGGTCACCAGAATTAGGATGGTGCTTGTAGGATTGCGGTCAAGCTTCCCTGGAGCGGCCCGAGAGCTGTTATCCAGCTGGCCCCTTTGCAAAACGGCAAAAGGACGAGCAAGTTGCAATTGTGCCCATTCTGCAGACGAGAAAGACTGAGGCCGAGCACAAGGAACGTGCCTAAAGCCACCTAGCGCAGGGCAGAAGGGGAGGTTTGAACAGGGCCAGTCCTGATCCTTAGCCTTGACACCCGCTTAAGGCGCAATCCTAACCTGGAGTTAGGCCAGCAAAATTTGGCCGGCACAAGGGCCACCATAAAGCATCACTTTCGGAGTCAGGAAGGGTGGCGCGCGTCTGTGTGCTGGCCCCTCTGCCTCCGAGAATGGTCCAAACATACTTGACGGTGGCCCTCGTGCCGGCCAAACTTTGCTGGCCTAACTTGTGCCGGCCTCACTCCAGATTAGGCTTGCACCTATGTGTAACCCCACTGTCTGTAATCTATGTGTAACCCCACTGTCTGCGATTCTCATTTTGGTCAACAAACAGAAAAACAACTCCACAGTCTGCGGGGGACGGGGGGACGGGACCAAAACCGTTTTATTTGGTTTTTATTTAATGTGGGGAGTGGATTGCGCAGGGTACTGACTGCGGCTACATCTGCTACCCACCTATACTACCCACCTACTACACTTTTTTGTGTTGTTTTTATTTTTGAATAATTTACATTTTTATTTAAAGAATATGGTTTAGGAATACAAAAAAGAATAAGGGTATAGGGGAACACAAAGGTTAATACATAAGGTAAAACCGTTGAAGTACATCCAAATGAAATGAATTATTAATAATAGAATAATAGAATTATTATTCTAATAATTATTCTATAATTATTCTATAATTATTTATTATTCTATATTAATAATTATTCTATAATTATTCTATTAGTATTCTATAATAATAATTATTCTATTAGTATTCTATAATAATAATTATTCTATAATATAATCTATAACAATAATAGAATTATTAATAATAGAATTATTATTCTAATAATTATTCTCTAGTCATCAACATCTTGGGGACATGTCTATCAATTATCCTCTATCTATTACCAATTATATATTTTTTACATATTTCAAAAATACTTTATATTATTCTTATTCTATCAACATTGTCTATCAATCCAGTCATAAAATGGTTTGCAACATTGCTTAGTTCTATCTAAGTTCCCCTCATTCAATCTTTTAGATAATACATCCATTTCGGCTACTTCGTTGATAATTCTCATGTACATTTTGAATGAAAACACATTACGCCGCCTTTCTGAGTGTCTAACTTTAGAAAACGCAGAAATCCGTTTAAGAACAAAACATGTTTGCCTCACACCTCTAGCTGCAAGCTGAGCCAGAGGTGTGGCATCTGACACACACACACACACACACACACCATTTCCCCTTCCTAAAGCACCACATCTTTGACACAATCTCTGCTACAATAACACACTCCAAATTGTTCCTCCCCAGCCCATTGCAGACTTCCATGTTTGCAGAGGCAAAATAGAAAAACAAGCCCGGCGCCCTCACATACGGCCACAGGTCGTTACTTCCTCATGCAAAGCGCAACTGGCTTGTGAAATTTGCTGCCACAAAGGCCCAGCGACTGCCTTCCAATGGCTTGGAAAACACACACACACACAAACACACACACAAACACACACACAGACAAGGAGAAAACATTTCTGCCCCCAAAAGGTTCTCTCCTAAGGCTGCAAACATTCTTGTCGCACTTCAGAGGTTGCAGTGGTGCAGACCCACAACCATGCACACAACAGGCCTCAAGCAGTGCCGAACCACAGCCTGCCTCCACCCAGGGTGAGGCACTTCCTGTGCCGTTGAATAAGCCACCGCAGAAAAGCTAGTTGTCAAGAAAGTCTGAGCCCAGGCAGGTCTCTTTCAAGGAATTCAGGGCCTGCTCTCCCTGCTGGAAAACGAAGGGACTCCGGCAGATAATGAACATAAGAAGAACCCTGCTGGATCAGGCCCAAGGCCCATCCAGTCCAGCTTCCTGCATCTCACAGCGGCCCACCAGATGCCTCAGAGCATCAGAGACCACAAGATGCCTGCATCCCGTGGCCACTCCCTTGCACCTGGCATTCTAAAGTAGCCTACTTCTAACACAAGGAGGTTGCACAACCCATCAGGGCCTGTAGCCCACGATGAACTTTTCCTCCAAGAATCTGTCCAATCCCCTTTGAAAGGCAACCAGGCCAGGCGCCATCCCCTACCTCCTGTGGCAAGGAGTTCCACAGATTAATTACTGGGTTGAAAAAAGGATTGCCGTTGATCCGTTCTCACTCTCCCAAACCTGAGTGGCTGTTGCCCTGGTTCTGGAGCTGTGAGAAAGGGAAAAGAGCATCCCTCTCTCCATCCCGTGCATAATTTTGTAGGACTCAAGCATGTCTCCTCTTCGAGGACTTCGGAAGGGAGGGGGGAAGGTGGGACACAGCAGGCTTCAGGGTAGCCTCCCGAGAACAGCAGGCTGCAGTTTTGTAAACCGCAAGCGGAAGGGTTGGGGAAGTCCCTCCTCAGTTCTCACAGGCGGAGAAGTGTGCAGGACACTGCCGGAAACCACCAAAGCTCAGGAAGGAGTTGAGTCTGTGCCGAAGCATCAGGCAAAGAGCTGGAAATCGAGCAGCACCAAATAAGGAGAGATGTGGCTGCCTGATGCCTGGCGGCGAAGCCCTCCACAGCCCTCTCTCCAGCCCCGCAAGAGGACTGCAGTGGGAAGCCGAGGGGAGAGGGCTGGGGGGGGGCAGGAATCCCAAAATCATTTCCCTGGGGAGGCACAGCCAGGACACATGTGACTTGGCATCCCAGCCTGCCAGGAAGGAGGCTCCCTCCCAGACCGCTCTCCATCGCACACATACAACAAGCACAAGACCACACACGCCCCCAAAGCCAAGCGCACATCAAGCCCATTCATCAGAACCCTGCTAAACTGCAGAGCAAAGCACTCTGTCCCACCCCTCTCCCGAAGACTTTGCGCCGGCTCCTTCTCAAGCTCCACGCCAACCTTCAAGGTTCTAGTCCTCAGCGGGTCCCACCCCACCTCTCCAAGGCAAGGAATGGGATTATCGCTTCTGCACAGCTCCTGGCCCCTGTTGTGAGTGCTCGGGGAGTGTCGACCTGCGGTAGCCACGGACCATCAACCAGTCGCTCTCTCTGAGCCTTGCCTACCTCGCAGGTTTGTTGTGAGGACACAAAAAGAGGGAAGGAACCATGCTTGGAGGAAGGGCCATATCAAAATGTGAAAAATATGGGGGGTTGGGTTGTTTCCAGCCTGGGCAAATCTGCATCCTTTTCCAACTCACTTATTCTCATCCAGGTCTCCAAATTTACAGAGGTACGGAAAGTTGTTCCGGATGATCTTGAACTCTTCTTGGGAAATGTGCCCGTCCCCGTCGACGTCGAAATTGCGGAAGACGGACTGAAACGGGGAGGAGGGAAGAGAGAGAACGAGGAAGCGGCCGGTCGCTGTGATGCGACATGACACAACCGTGAGAAACACACACACCTGACCACTGCTACTCCCCAACACAACAATGCGCCGGTCAGCTTCCATGCACCTTCTTCCAGGAGTCAATGTGCAGATCTCAGCCCTTTCTTAGAGCGCAATCCTAACCTGGAGTGAGGCCAGCAAAGTTTGGCCGGCACAAGGGCCACCGTCAAAGATGTCTGGACCCCTCTCGGAGTCAGATTGGCCGGAACACAGACGTGCGCCATCCTCCGCGACTCCGAGGGTGGTCCAATTGTGCTTTACGGTGGCCCTTGTGCCGGCCAAACTTTGCTGGCCTAACTCAGGCTTAGGATCGTGCCCTTACAGTCCTTGCCTGTCCCAGGGAACTGGGGTCTTATCCCCAGAGCCCCCATCTCCACAGAATCTGGGGCCTCCCAATGGTTGGAGAGGGGCATTTGGTACCCTTTTTTCTCCCCCTCTTCCCCATCATTCTCCAGTCCTTGAACCATCTCCTCCAGCAGCACCCTAGGGCAAGCACTCCCTGCCTGCCCCTAATGGTACACTATTCATCTCTTCCATCTTCCCCCCCACACACACCTACCTCCACCATCTTCTCAATGTGCTTCCGCACGACTGCCTGGTCTGGTTTGGGCTTGGGCACTGATGCCCACTCCTCAATGACCACTGGCTGTGGGGGCGGTGTGGATGAGGTGGGACTGGAGGGCTGAAACAGAGGACCACAAAAGCGTGATTTTTTTTTTTAAAGAAGGAAACACACTGGTGTTCCTGGCTGCTGAAAATCCAGATCTCCCACCCCCGATGCCCCCCCAAACTGTCACACGTCCCCGGACTGTCGTTCTGTGGTGGCAGGGGAAATGCACTCTGCACATGCCCAGAGCTGCTCTTGGCCCAGCAAACACAAGCCAAGCTCCAAACTCAGCACAGGGTGAAGGACAAAACCCACTGGCCACAAGACAGGTCTTCCCACTCTCTCCGGGCACCGGCCTCGCACGTCTTGCACGCTCACCGTGGACTTGTTCCGGGGCTCGCGCTGCAGGGAGAGTTGGTAGATCTCCTCTTCAGTCTGGTACTGATCCAAGGACACCTGCAGGAGGAGGGGCACAGCCAAGTGAGGGGCCGGAAGGAGGACCACAAGCCCCTCCCCACAGGACAGAAGTGGGGGTTGCACAAGCTATTTTCCTGGTTTCCACCCTAAAACATCTTGTTAGCAGCGGGGGATGGATTGTAGCTCAGCGATTGAAACTGTGCAAGGCCAAATTCAATCCCTGGCAGCCTCATGCTTGGAAAGACCCCAATCTGCAGTCTTAAAATCCAAAAATCTTAGGGGGCAGATGTTAGCTAGACAGACAATGGGAGGGATTTGGTTTTGGGGCGATTTTTCCCCCCAAAAAAATGTCTTGATTAAAAGAGCAAATGATGGTGTTGTATATGTTTATTTGACATTCTGATTCCAAGTCCTCCTTTTTATTTGTTTTAAACACTTTTGGAGTGTCGCGGGTAGGGGATGCAAGCAATCCAGTGTTAGCAGATGCGGCCACAGGATTATTTCTAAGTGGAAAAAATCGTCTTACTTTAAATTTCTGGGAAATGTCTTAAGCACCAAAATGTGGTGTTTTGGGTTTTTTATTCACATACGTTAACGCCCAAAAGGCGGTTTTCAACCACAAAAAAACACCCCTAGACCAGCATATAAAAAGTATATAAAACTGCCCCATGGATCTACAACTTCCTCTTGCACACGGAGAATGTTTGCTAACATTCCGTGATATTAGAGAAGCTCCAGCAAGGGCCAACATTCCGCGACATTGGAGAAGTTCCAGCAAGGGCCAAACAGCCAGCCATTCGCCTGGTGGGCATGAGAAGAGATGCCCAAAACGGAGTGTGGGTTCGCATGGGGAGGGGGGCAGGGGGAGGCCTCACCATGAGCAAATTGAGGAGGTCAGGGTTGGCCTCAAAGGGTGGCCGGATGCTCTGGACCATAGCCAGCTCGCTGAGGATGCTGAACAGCTGCTGCATCTTGTTCCCGTTGAGGCAGGTGTGGGCACGGTCCAGCCAATCAGGGAGCGCCACGTGCACGGCCACCAGGTCCTTCAGGTGGACCCCCAGGATGGGGAACTTGAAGCCCACGCTCTCAGCAAAGCGCCGCCGGTAACGGCTGTAGTTGCCCACCGAGGTCAAGAGTTCAGTGAGCAGCTCCCAGACCTGGAAAGGTGCAGGTTACAGGTGAGTCGTCAGCAGCCAGGTAAAAAGGCCATCCCCTGAACTAAACTCCTTCCAAAGCCACGGGACAGAGGGCGGCACAGAGGCCAGCTTACCTCCACGCAGGCTACGCACTAAAACCGAGTTAAAACGGGCAAAAAGAAGCTATTTTGTGATTAACCTGTGGGACTCTTTGCCACAGGATGTGGCAGCGGCATCCGGCCTCGATGCCTTTAGAAGAGGACTGGACAGAATTTCTGGAAGGAACATCCCATCGCAGGTGGCAAGCTCTGATGGATACGTGCAACCTCCTAGTTTTAGAAGCAGGTGCTGACCTGTGGGTTGATGAACTTGTGGAACATCTTGCCACTGGATATGGTGCTGGCATCCGTCCTAGATGCCTTTCAGAGGGCCAGACTGAGGGAGGAAAAGTCCATCATAGGTTGCAAGTCGTGAGAAGCAGGCTAGTCACGAATGCCAGGCGCAAGGGAGTGGCAACAGGATGCAGGCACCTTGTGGTCTCGTGTGCTCCCTGAGGCATCTGGTAGGCCACCGTGAGATGCAGGAAGGTGGACTAGGTGGGCCTTTGGCCTGATCCATCGGGGCTCGTCTTATGTTCTTAGGATAGCAAATTCTGTTTTATTTACCTCGTAATTTTACCTCAGAAATTTACCTCAGAATGCCAGGCGCAAGGGAGTGGCCACAGGATGCAGGCACCTTGTGGTCCCATGTGCTCCCTGAGGCATCTGGTGGGCCACTGGGAGATGCTTCTTCATGTCCACCTCCTCCTTGTCTCCTCCCGCCCTGGCCAGCCAAGCCTCCAGACCCCCGCTTCCCGCAACCAAGCGCCATCCTGCCTCCCTCACCTTGTTGGTCTCCGGGCTCACGAAGCTGTGCGTCTCCTTCAGGCGGGAGATGGAGCTGTGGCTGAGCCCCCCCACCACCGCCATGAGCGTGTTGAAATTTTGCAGCTGCAGTAGCCTCTGCCCACGTGCAGATCGCCACGGAGACCGCAGTAGTAGGGGAGGCGGGCAGGAACAGGGGAAAGAGAGAGAGGCGTGTTCAATTTTTTGGGGGGGGGGGAAATACAGGAGAACAGCCGGCTGGGGGCAGCTTAAGACGCCACCCCCAGCTGCTTCCAAAAAGGGTTGGAAAGGAGGAGGGGAAATGGAGCAGAAGAGGAAGTGCGGAGAGGAGAATGGTGAGTTGCTAGAGCATCCCTGCCAGTCTAGCCCACCATTCTTGTCTCCTCCACACTTCCTGTGCACCCGGCTCTGCCTTCCTGGCGGCGGCCACTCCTCACCTGGGCCACCATGACGAAGCGGGTGATGACCTGCGCCCGCTGCTGCGCCGTGGGCTTGCTGAGCACCATGAGCTGCACCCACTGGGAGACGCTGTTGAAGAGGGTGATGAAGCGCTCCAGGATGGGGTTGTCCACCGTGCAGCCATGCATGACGAAACTGTGGTAGTCCTGGAACTGGGGACCCCACCAAAAAACAGAGCCGAGCGTCAGGAGTTTGGAGAGGCGCCGTAACATTGGGGGGGAGAATTAAGGAAAGGGGTGGGGGTTCCCCAGTACAGGGGTGGATCCCACCAGCTGAACCGAGCCCTCGGACAAGACCACAATCTATTTCTATGGAGACTGGTCTGCGGAACTCCTTGCCACAGGATGTGATGATGCTTTCTGGGCTTCAAAGGGGGATTGGACACAGATGGAGGAAGAGTCCATCCCCGGATGACAAGCCATGATGGTTTCCCAGAAAGGGGCAAAGACCAAGGAGAGAGCGTGACCTTTCCACGACCGACCGCCGTTCTCACCAAGATCTTGCTGAAGGAGCGGTACTCCAGGTGGGTGAGGTGCTCCGCCAGCTCGCCGGACTCCAGGTGGTCGAAAAGCAGCGAGGTTTTGCGCTTTTTCTGCGCCACAGGCTGGCGCTGGGTGACTTGCCTCTTCCACTTGTAGGTGGGCCTGGAAAGGGGCC